>JAJQKT010000059.1:10000000-10589198 GCA_030512225.1 Rauvolfia tetraphylla
TGGCCAACTGCAACAGTTTTACTCTCAGTCAACTTAAGTTGTTCCAATGCTTTCTCCTGGTTTAATAATGTACTACACATCAAGAAATTTCTAACGAAGTTGTGAAAACTAGCAGCATAACTTACAGAAAGTAAAATTTTTATCTACCTTATCACTAATTCGGATGTAGAACAATGATTTAGCCAAATGAGCTTCCCGAACCTCACTCTCACCCAAGTTCTCCTCTGCATCGGCAATTCTAGATATGTTTTACCCCATCAGTTGAGCACATAAAATACACGACAACTCTTCGAAAATTTTAAAAAAATATTAAAGAAAACCCTAAGTGTACTTGGATTGCAACTCAAAACAAAAATTTTCCACTTTTTTCAGTTTTAGTGGGAGTTCAAAATTATAAAGAAATAATCTCCGAATATAAACAATTAATAATCTGAAGTCCATCAAGGAGATTTTATTGCCAGTTTGCCACATAGAAACAGGTAAACCAGAAAATGTGATGGACATCCAATAAGAAAAAAGAAAATGGATTTTAGATAATATATATTTCAGATTTGTCCTAGCCATCTTAATAGGTGCCTACTCTTTAAAGGCAACTACTTTACCCTAGTGAAAGGCAAATGGAATGCTCAAAGAAAAAGCATAAAAGAATAAGAATAATAAAGGGAACAAAGGAGAAAGAGTCGGCCAATTTGGGATAATAAAAAAATTGAAAATGACATGGCCACCCTGAGGTGGATAATAGATTCGTAAGCTTTCTTTTGTTTCTAAAAATAATCCAAATAGAAAATAAATAAATAAAAGTGCGACTATAGTTCAAGTAACAGGTACAGTTCCATATCTTCCAATGAGAAAATCAAACTCTTCATATCACTAAAGGAAGCACTAGGTTTACTGGTTCATGGCAAATAACGTTAGCAATCTGGTTTGGTGCATGTGTTAAAAAAATTGATAACAAATAAATCAAGAGAGATCTCTTTATACTAGACATGGCTACATAATCTATTTTCTTTCTAGATGGAAATTCACTGGCTTAATGGGCTATGAGAACTAGATAAATATCTTCTATTGCCACAAAAGGATATTTGTCAGATGCGTCATATAGAGCAATAAGAGAACTATTATGTCATCTTATTCTAATTTAGCTCACACTATGACCGCAGGCAAAATATAAGATATTCCAACATAGCTTCTAAAAATACATTCCAATAGACATATTCCAATGTAATAACAAGTTAGAATATCTAACTGATGCTACAGCATACAATACTAGTACACATCAGAAAGATCATACTATTCTACTTTATACAAGATGATGTGCATAATTATGCAGCAATTTACTGATTATTAAACCTAACTATTTCTATCTTTAATTATTTTTTGAATAAATTCATAGTTCAAAAAATTTTAGTGAGGAAAAGGAAAATAAGATCCTTAGGAAACTAACTAAGGAAAATACTACGGAAATGGAAAATGATTCCCAAGAAAGCAATTAACAATAATACATCAAACAAAAATAAATAACAATAAGATTTTAAATAGAAATGGAAAAGTAAATAACACATCAAGATTTTCGAACAAAAATCTCCCCTAAAGAAAACAAAAATTATCATTAGAAAAGTTTGAAGAAATAATAATTCAAATGATTAACAATTTAGTTTGACTCTCAAATTCTAATCACAATTTTTGCCCCTAAAATTCAAAATTGATAGTACCATAACTAAAACTATAAAAATGTACTGAATCTCCCCATCTGTTTGATTTTTATAATTAAGAGACTAATAGAAGTAGATTCTTTAGAGTAATTTAGTCCAATCATGTGTTTTTTTTCATTTTCAATTCTTTAAATGATAAAAAATTTTAAAAAAAAGGTTCTTCTCGTTGAAATGAATAAACTAAAATGTAAAAAAATAGTTACTAAAATACTTCAGTATTTTAGTTCAAGCAAGTTCATACTCCATATTAAACTTTGTGTAAATGGCCTGAACTAGCAGTCAATTTGCATGTTCAAGAGTTTGGAAGTAGAGCTATATTTGAACATGAATGAATCCAGCATATACTTTTCTAACTTGGTTCATATAATATTCAAACACAAGAGTTTGGAAGTAGAGCTATATTTGAACATGAATGAATCCAGCATATACTTTTCTAACTTGGTTCATATAATATTCAAACACTGTTTGAATTCGCTCGATTAATATTTTAAGCTTGAAATTTTATTCAAACTCATACATTTATTTGTTCGTAAAGTTCGAAATTCGTTTGTATCGACTCATTTAACTCTTGTAAATTGTCCAACTTACTCAAATGGTGTTCGAGTTTTTCAAATAAAATAATAAAAAATTAAATAAGAAAACAAATTTTAATATAGTATTATGAATAAGATACAAAATATACACTATAGTTTAAAAAATATTATATAAATATAAAATATGATATAAAAATTAATATTATAAAATATATAAATAATACATTTATATATATGTCCACAAACGTTTGAATTTGTTCGTGAACAAGTTTGTTTCCGTTCAATTAATAAACAAATTATATTTGGTGTTCGAACTCGACTTAAATACCAAATGGCCTTAAGAATAATTGAACACGAACGAGGTTTTTCAAAAAAAGTAGTAATTTGAAGTAACATTGGTTTCTAGATTGCGCTGCTGCTTCAATCAACTTTTTCTTGGTGTTTTCCTTTTCCTCACACTTTTTTGTGGAAAAGTATTTTCAATACTTTCTATTAAAATTTTCCCACTAATTTCCTTCATTTTATTTTCTTTAGTGTTTTCCTTCACTACCAATCAAAGGAAAATATTTTCTTAAAAAAGTGTTTTCCTTTTCACAGCAAAATCCTTGAACCAAACAGAAACTAAAGTATTGAGATGAACATGAAAACAGAACTGTGTCACTCAATCCTCTTTTTTTTTTTTAAATAAAAAAAAATCAGAATGTAAATAATCAAAGTTATAAGCACAATTAATGAGTTACTGAAGCTCTCCCTACCCCAACCCCCTCCCAAGAAAACAAAAAGGGTATATTGTTCTGGCACTTCTACTCCTCCCCACACCAAAATTTTAGCTTTTAATATTTATTTCATTCCATCAAATTGGAATCCGAATGATAGATAATTGCAAACCGACAAAACACATCTTAATACATCTAAATAGATTAGAAGCAGGAATCTATATTTTGTGAGAGAAAACACTTGGACAGTGAATGAAACTTTAGCTTCAAAAAGAAGTAATCATCTGGAAGGCAAGGAAAATCCTAAAAGAATTTGGAACAAGTTGATATTTTTAGCTGTTTATAAAAAATTTTGAGTCTTGCAGTAGTTGTATTTTGTTTCCATTGCCTGACTTTTAAACTTCTTGGTTGCTTTAGTAACTTTCAACTTGATTAAACTAAAAGCCTGCAGTAGTTTTTAATCAAAGATTTCAGCTTTTAAATTGCTTAAGGATGTACTTAGCTCTAAAGTTTTCTCAGCTTTGATATAATTTTGGTTCCAGGCTTTTGATGTCTGTGTACAATTTTCTATCAGCGCTATTGAGGAAAGTCGTTAATGAAGATTAATCTGAAATGATTTTTCCTGTGAGTCTTCCTGTTTTCTTCCTTTTCTACTTTTTCTTTTTCTTCTTGCTAATATTATAAAATCTGCCACAGACTCTATATACTAAGTTGTCCTCTCCACCTTCAACAAGAATTATTATCAAGTATTCAAGCAAATTATACATCTTAGGTGCTGAAATTAGAAGTTCCTGCATTAAGATAAAGGGGTCACTCTCCGCTGATAAAAGTTGGAAATGATTCCTTGAAAGTTGGAAAAAAGATATCAATATAACTCAACATGAAGAGACATGTTCTCTAGAAGGTAGGATATTACATTTGGATAAAATATTCTTTTACATTCTATACCGAAGTAGTTAACAGCCATTGTTATGTCAATGATAAGGAAATGTTTTTGTACATTGTATACCAAAGTAGTAACATTGAGAAGGAAATATAGCCAGAAGTAGGTACCATACATCACTTTAGAATAATTTAAGGAAAAAAAAGTTACATCTGCACAAAATATCTGAAAATATAGGACACTAAAGATAATTTCTTTTGTCATCTACGATACCTTCCATAGGAACAACAGCCAAAAAAACGGGAGGGGTGCATTAGAGAATAAAGCACAGCTACATTCTTGGAAATGATCATACTATTAGGATAATTTACTTAAAGGAAACAAAAAATGAAGAACGTTTTTGCCAAAGTATTTTATGCTCAGAAATGGGAACCAATTTTATTTTCCTTCAATAAGAGAAAGTAAGAGGATTATCGTGCTTAGGGATTGGGAAATTCTGAGAAAGAAAAAGGTGCTAGAATGGAAGATTGACAGCTTTTACTATCTTCTGCAACAGTGAACATGGTGTGAAATGGTTACTTTTAGGTGTCAAAGGATGGCCTATACAGGATGTTGGAGACCTACATTTGCTGATTGCTGGGTTTCAAGATTTTCCCACGTTGCTAAGGAAAAGTATTTTGATAGCAGCATTTATAGAGGATCCAACTTGCAACAGTGAGTCAGTGACATACACAACGGAAAGATCAAGAAAATCTCAACCATTATCAATACTTGAAAGGGTTAGATCTCAGTGGACATGGAGGACATCTTTGCTGACTACTTAACAATCCCGGCCAAACTAAGCTTGGACCACTACCCAGTCATGCTAGACAATGAACAATAGATAACAAACAACTAGAAAACAACTCACGATGGGATAAGACCCACTAGGAAGATCAGGCAAATCTCAACAAATATCTATACTTGATACAGTCGCATCACAACATAATGGAAGGAGATGTTTGCAGACCATGCTTCAAGTCAGCTGCCAAGTAACCTTAGACCATTGGACAATCATTTCAGAACAGGACCAGTAAACGCCCAGAAAAGTTAAAAAACAAAATAAAAAATAGAAAAACAATATGATAGGGAAAAATCCTAGGTACGCACAATAAGTTGTGACTTTACAATTATTGCCTTTCACCACAACTATTGATGAATTTTGAAAAACAACTAAGAAAAATAAAATGGGAGATTGAAGATACACCAGCCAAACCAATTCTCCTAAATACTCAAATTCCCCATGTATCATTTTGCCGAAGTTATCCCAGAATAAACAATCCAAATAAACCTTAAACTGCACAACCAGAAACCCAAAATTTTAATGAATTAATCCATATAGACAAGAATTTGCAAACTCTAAACCAGGGTGAGAGTTGGGATTTACTTTTCATCAAGCTTCTTGAGCTCCTCATCAATCTTAGCACGCATGGAATCAAGAACCTTCTGATCCAAATTCAACACTCCATTCGCAACTAGGGTTTCGTACAACCGCGCCATATCTACAACCACAATTAAACACAATCAACAATTAATCCAAAAACTGAAAATAGAAAAAACACCAAAAAGAAAAACCTCATTTGAATCTAAAATAAAACATTTGTCAAAAATATGGAAAAATTTTAACCAATTCAATTAACTAGAAAGGTGAAAGGGCAGATAGGGCAATTACCGTCAGCAACGACGGCGTTGTAGACCTCGTCACGGAGGCGCACTTTCTCAATGTCGTCGACATCTGGATGAGTGAGCAAGAACAGCTTGTGTGCGAGCACAAGATGAGGTTGCTGGGTACCCTCTTGTCCTTCCATTTTCTTCTTCGATGAGTTAGCTTGGGGGGAGAGCAAACTAGACTGCAGCTATAAGAGGAGAGGAAGGAGGAATTAAGCTTGCCGAAGAAACTGGGCTTCTTTTGTTCCCTATTCTTTTCTTGTTTTGAAAATTCTCAATTCTTATTTACAAGGAGAAAAAAAGTTATTTCGGACTCAAATTTTGAGATTTTTTTTTTTTTTGGTAGGTAGAATTTGGAGAGTTTTGTCAATTAGGTGTGGCTGCTTTGTTTTTTATTTAAAATTGACAAATTGAGAAATTAATTTACTCAACGACTAAATGATTGATTCAAAAATATTTTGATTTCACATGTTATTAGAGTTATAAACGAGTCTTAAAAAATTTAAGACAGCTTGTTCCAGAATCCAAACTTGAATCCAGACGCGATAACATATAAGTGATACAAACCCAATTCCCAGACTTGAATTCGAACCCATTAACATATAAGTGATATAAATCCGATTCAATTACCGATGGGATCAATTAAGTCTTGATTCATTCTAAATCCTATTATAGAGTATATGGCAGGTTCGATTATATTCAATTACAATAAAGATTAAAACTTACATTATAACTTATTAAACTCATCATTACAAATAAAATTCTAATAAAATATCGTATCTCTTTAAGAAATCAAAACTATAATATTCATAAGTTTCCAAGATTAATTACTATACAAAAGTTTAAGTAAAATAGAAGAGATTAAAATGTTTACTATTTTACCAAAATAATAATCTTAATCAATATGTTAATTCAAGAGTCACTTTCTGATATCATACGCAAAAGATCAACTTTCAAAGAAAACCTTTTCAAATAAATTTATTTTTGTAACTTTAGACATAGAAGTGCACTTATCAATAAGAGACATCAAGTAAAAAATTAGTATTGCAAAAGAGTTTCAATATACACCAGTTCCGGGTTTGTTGGAATCTGAACATGATGTTTTAGACCCTTATCTATTAGATAAGGCCTTATCGGGTCCGGGTCAGGATCCGAGTCTAGGTCATGATTTGGAAAAAAGGCATACTTCCTAGTACCATACCCGGCCTTATTAGGTAGGAACCGGGTAAGGTTCGAGTCCCTACCCGACCTGTTGAAAGCCCTACATGCCATGACTGTACTAGAGTCTTTTGCTTAAAATTATTTAAAAATAGAATTAATTTAAAATAAAAATTAAGATATTTGATTTTTTTTTTATCTTTCTCTTCTTATCGTCTCTTCTTCCTCTTGCCCCCTATTCGAAAACTTTGCTTTTATTTTTTCCAAATCTCTGCAACACAATTATGCCAAACTTTTTTTTATGCCCTTTTAAATTCACAAGTACCTTTATTTATTTGGGTTTGTCACTAACTTTAAATTGCTTTGGGGTGTGTTATGGGTTGCACAACACATGCGCACGCACTACTCTACCCGAGGTTGGGTTGGGCACCATTTTATAATTTTTGCCATTTAGTTTTGATCTCACTTTGAAAGTGTTAATCCCAAACTAAGTCCAGTCCACTCTCTGATTACTTGACTAATATTCTCTAAGTCAAACCCAAACTAAGTCTAGTCCATTTTCTGATTACTTGACTAATTATTCTCTGATTTCTCTCACCATCTCCTTGATTCTCTGAATGTACAGAAACATGCCACATATTTCTCTTCACAAAACCTCCTTCATTCCATTATAAATAGTGATCATTTCCCACTAGCAAGACACCAGAATTGATATCTTTAATCTCTGCTATTCACTCCTGTATTTTTCCTTCATCTACTACTGTTTCTGCACAGTTGAGTTTGCAAGTTCTATTTCTCTACCACGAGTATACTTGTTGGAGGAAGCTAGGTAACCTTGGGGAGCAAAGTGGCGTTACAATTGCACTGAGGTCACGCCAAAACATTGCTTTCAAGGTAGTGGTGTTCCATAGTAGAGTAATCGATACGTTGTTCTTGTTTAAATTTTATTTATAGTTTTAGAATTGTCTCTCTACTTCTACTACTTGCCTGCTTTCCTCTACATAGTTGATTTTGCTACTAGGACTACAATTTGAAAGCAATATTTACCTCGCATCTCTATTAATAGTAAAAGAACTATGGCTATTACATATTATAAAGTGTTGCTTGATCTGTCTAAATTAGAACCATTGTATGGAAATAATCATAAAGGTTGGTCACAGAAATTGTTGATATTCTTGAAGTTCTTGAAGTTGATTATGTGTTTTTCATTGATAATTCACCCCTTCTAACCGAATCGCCTAATAATCCAATTACTGCATCTTCCATTGATTCATTTGCCAAGCCTAATGATGCGATTTGTAGAAGGTTTTCTAAGGATAACAAAAATGTTAGGGGACATTTTTGAATCATATGTGCAACTCCTTGTTTGATATTTTTGTGAAACAAAAACTATGCTAAAGATATTTGGGACATTTTTTTAAAAAATGTATGGTGGTGATATGGACCAAGTGCATTAGTATGAAAACTTAGTAACTGATGTGATAAATGAAGGAATAAAGATGTGCGAAATTTTGCTAGCTAATATGTTGCTATAAAAATTTTTCCCATCATGGAGTGATTATAGAAATCAATTAAAGCACAAAAAAAAAAAAGGATTTATCGCTTCAGGAACTGATTAGTCACAAGAGAATTGAACAGGCTAATTATGTAAAAAATAAACTAATATCTCCTTCTTCTTTATCTGTCAAGGCTCATTTAGTTGAATCTACACCTAAAGACAGGTTCAACAGGAAGAAGTTCCCCAAAGATGGTCAACAAAAGAAGCAAACTCACTTCAATAAGAATGACAAAAAAATCCAAAAGAAAATATATGTGATAGGCAAATGGTTGCAATTTCAAATGGTAGATGAATAAACCTGTGATGGACCAAGCATATGAGTGTGAAAACTTAGTAACTAATGTGATAAATGAAGGCATGAAGATGTGTGATTACAGAAATCAATTGAAGTACAAAAAGAAGGATTTATCACTTTAGGAACTAATTAGTCACATGAGAACTGAAGAGGCTAATTGTATAAAATATAAACTAATATATGCTTCTTCTTTGTCTGTTAAGGCTCATTTAGTTGAATCTACACCTAAAGATAGGTTAAATGGGAAGAAGTTCCTCAAAGATGGTCAACAAAAGAAACAAGCTCTCTTCAACAAGGACAGCAAAATCTAAAAGAAGAAGGTAACTTGATTTGTGTATGAACAACCAGATATAAGGCATACTAGTGCCACCAAAGGAAGAATCAACAAAATTAACAGCATCTCAAACGCAAGTTCACACCTCAAGTAAACCTTACTGAGGTACCGAAAGTGATAGCTACTGTAGTCGTAGAAGCCAACTTGGTAGAAAACAAAAGCGACTAGATCTTTGACACTATTGCATTTAAACATCTTTGCACCAACAATATTTCATCATTTTGAGAAAGCTAGTAAAGGTGAATATGTCTTCATAGGTAATTCCTCTACTGCTAGAATACTTGGTAAAAGGAAAATTTTCCTAAGACTTACTTCTGGTAAAACATTAGCTTTAAATGATCTTTTATATGTTCCTTCGTTGCGTAAAAATTTGATTTCTAATAGTTTACCGAATAAGATTGGGTTGAAAATTGTTTTTGAATCTAACAATTGTACTCACAAAAAATGAGATTTTTATGTGGAAAGAGTACCTATCTAGTAGGCTATTTGTCTTAATATTGTTCCCAACTATAATGCAAGTACTTCTTCTGCTTATATTACTGAGTCTATTTATTTGTGGCATAGAAGGTTAGGCCATGTGAATTTTGCATCTATTAAAAGGTTTAGAAATTTAAAGCTGATTAATGCTATAGATAAGTTTTATTGTGGTTAATGCTTTATTTGTGTTGAAGCAAAATTTACAAAAAAAGTGTTCGAACGTATCACATCTAGGACAACAAGTTTGTTGGAATTAATACATTCTCAAACTTAGTAGACTTTAAGAACACAACTAGTTAATGTGGAAAAAATTATTATATTTTGTTGATGACTTTTCTAGATATACTAAAGTTTATCTTCTAAAGACTAAAAATGAAACCAAGGAAGTGTTCGTAAAATTCAAAGTTGAGGTTGAAAACCAAATCAACTAAACAAGAAAATAAAAAGACTTAGGTCTGACAGAGGTGGAGAACATAGAACAAACTCTCTTAAGAATATTTGTGAAGAAAATGGTATTGTTCATGAAACTACTGTGTCTTACACTCGTCAACAAATGGCATAGCTGAAAGAAAAAATTGAACACTTAAAAAATGATAAATGCTATGTGGTTGAGTTCTGGCTTGCCTAATTACTTGTGGGGTGAGGCTATCTTGTTGGCTTACAAAATTCTTAATGGAGTACCCCATAAATAATTAAATAAAACTCCCTATAAATTGTGGAAAGGATATGCACCTAATCTAAATTATTTAAGAGTGTGGGGGGGGCTTGCAAAGGTTAGTTTTACTGGTCCTAAAGGAAAAAATATTAGAACTAAGACTTTTAATTGTACATTTATTGGTTATGCTCAAAATAGTATTGCATATAGATTCATGTCATTATTTGGTTATTCTATTTATGAATCTAGAGATGGTGATTTTTCGAGTTTATTTTTCCTTTAAATAAAAATGCTTGTTCTTCTATTGATTTCTCTAGGGTGTGAAAATGAACTTAGGAGTAAAAGACATAGAGTAGAAAATAATTTTGGATAAGATTTTATTTACTACTTTTCTAGTTGAAAATCCTAATCTTGATAGATTAACTGATGATATTGCTTATGTGTTTTTAATTGAAAATGACCCAAAAACTTATAATGAGGCAATAACTTCAATAGATTCAAGTTTTTGGAAGGAAGCAATTAAAAGTGAACTTGATTCTATAATGACAAATCACACTTAGGATTTGGTTGATCTGTTGAAGGGTAGTAAGCCTATTAAATGTAAATAGATTTTTAGAAGAAAAATGAGTCCTGATGGAACTGTAGAAAGTTAAAAGCTAGACTAGTGGTAGTAAAATTTACTCAAAAGAAGGATATTGACCTTTTTGATACCTACTCACTTGTGACTAAAATTGCAACAATTAGAACCGTGGTTACTCTTGCAGTAATTCATAGTCTATTAGTATATCAAATGGACATAAAAACAACTTTCTAAAATGGTTTCATAGTCTTTGGCCAAGAGAATAAAGTGTGTAAACTTAGAAAATCCTTTTATGGATTAAACAAGCTCCGAAACAATGGTATGAGAAGTTTGATTAAACTTTGATAAATAATGGTTACAGTGTGAGTACATGTGATTCTTGTGTTTATTTGAAAATGTTTGATTCAAACTGTATGATTATTTGCTTATACGTGGATGATATGCTAAATTTTGGTACAAATGCAAGTATTGTTGATGAAACTAAAATATTTTTGTCATCTCAATTTGATATGATGGACTTAGGAGAAGTTGATGTGATTCTTGGAATTAAAGTAAACAAAACTGAGAATGGATTCTCATTGAGTCAATCTCATTATGTGGAAAAAATGATGAAAAAATTTAATTCTTTTGATAGGGTTCCAGTTAAAACACCATATGATTCTAGTATACCTCTAAAGAAGAATAAAGGGCCTAGTGTGCCTCAAATTGAATATGCCAAGATCAAAGGAAGTGTTATGCCTCTCGTGAATTATACTAGGCCTGATATAGCTTATGCGGTTAGTAGATTAAGTCATTATACTCTAGCTCAAGTAATGAACATTGGAATGCACTTCATCATTTTTGAAATATTTGAAAGGAACTTTTGATTGGTGGTTGCATTTCAATAAATTTTCTCCAGTGTTAGAAGGTTTTTATGATGCAAATTGGGTTTTTACTAACAATGAAATTAGTTCGACCAATAGTTATGTTTTTACTTTAGGTGGAGGAGCAATTTCGTGGAAATCTACAAAGTAAACATGTATTGCACGCTCCACAATGGAATCAGAATTTATTGCTCTTAAGTTGGCAGGTCAAGAAGTAGAATGGCTAAGAAATCTTTTGACAGATATACTCATGTGGGAAAGGTTAACCGTTCCAATTTTCCCTCATTATGATTCATAGGTAGCAAAAATAGTGTCTATACTGGTAAAAGAAGACACATCCATATCAGACATGGTGTGATAAAATATTTGATGAGAGTGTTATTTCCTTGGAATATGTAAGGTCCGAGAGGAATTTGGTTAATCCTCTCACAAAAGGATTAACAAGGAGAGTAGTACTTGAATCATCAAAAAGAATAGGAATTAAACCTATTGATTGAGGATATATGGTGAATACCACTCGTGGTCTAATGAAACTATGTATTTTCTCAAATATTATATGACTTGTCTCAATCCTATAAAGTGTAATAGTGTTTTATTTGTGGATGAATTCATATGCTGGTGGTCCTAATGAGAAGAACTTGATGAATTTATATCTACTATCTTTGTAAATGTATTCATAGCCCTGTGTGATTGAGTGGTCCTTTTAAGTGGGACTTACTGAATTCATTATGGAGATTGAGTTTGAATATCTCTTAATGATTACTTAGTAATCACCTACTTGAGTATGAAGATGGGCCACTGATATTCTATATTTGTGATTCATATAATGATCATTTTAAGCTCACATTTCGGCTAAATTTTGGTATTTTAATCACCATTTACACTCCCTTTATCTCTTATTTGCTTTAGGTGAGTTTATTGAAGATTTGGAATTAAATGAAGCAAACAAAGATATTTTACACAATGAAGAAAAAAAAATAGAGAAATGCAGAAGAAAACAGCCTAGTAGACATATTTCAAGTGGGATTTTGACCTCCATGAAGATTTCAATTATAGAGGACATTCTAAAGTTTTCAGAATGGTAAAATTTGTGTCAATCGGAGTTCATTTGCCTACCCTACTTATGCTGCAAAGTCACCTATTCTGCATTGGGTTCCATTTTTGATACAGTTCGGTAGAATGCTCATATCTTGCGTTCTAGATGCCCAATTGAGGTGCTTCAAATCTCTTTAGAAAGATAAGATCCGGAGCTACAATTTTATGAAGACAGCAAGACCTAGATCAGCTGATATAGTGCTCTAAATTCACCTAGAAATCAAAATAGTGTCACAGTCGGGCAGCAGAAACTTGCACCAAAACTGGGGGCAAGCGGCGCCGTTTGTTGTGATCTAAGTGGCGCCTTTTGTGTCGATCTGAAGCTGCTTTTAAGCTGCTTTTCTCTCTCTTTTGGGACAAATTTTCATACCCCTTTAGGGCAAAAACAAGACAGCCGATTGGAGTGGACAGAAAACAGCAAAACACCAAGAAAACAGACCAAATTCTTCTTCCAATCCATCAATCTTGCAAGAGAAATCAAGAGAGAAGATTGAATCCTTGAAGAAGGAGAACATCCACCTTGAAGATCCATGGAAAAAGCTGCAACTTTCTCAACAAAATCGTGAAGAACTTCAACCTTGAAGAAGAGAGGAGATTTCAACCATGAAAATGAGCAATTCTTCCTCTTTCTTTGTTGTTTTATGTTCTTTGATTTGTAATATGTTGATGAACTAAAATTTTGAATACTTGGATGGGTATGAACCCTAGATTTTGCCTATGTGAATGAATTGTTTCCTTGGTTGATTGAATTCGAATTTCTTGTGGATTGTTTGTGGGTTTGAATGGTTGAATTGATTGAGTGGATTATTGATGCATAATCTGGAATTTTTGTTCACTTGGAATTGAGAAAGGAAGGGTGATATATAATTGATTCATAATCTGGAAATTTTCACTTGGAATTGAGAAAGGAAGGGTAAAATAGACCATACACAAACAATGAGGATGATTTAGGTGACTAGAGATAGAAACCTAAACATCTTCTTGATAATTAGAGAAATCTAATTGGAAATTCACAATTCTTAATGCATTCTTGGGTTGAATTGGTTAGAAAGAGATTTCAACTAATTAATCTAAGAGTAGAGAACTTTCATCTAGAGATAGAGTGAGTTCTATCATTGGAATTTCATCAAACATAAGAAGTGAAATTTATCAACCAAGGGACATTTCTATCACATAGGTAATTCTAGGGGGATTAACCATCCAAGTATTGTTTTCTCTATTGAATTCTCTCTTACAAGCAAGATTTAAGTTGGTTTAACTAGTTAAGTTAGATTCTTTTTTCTAGTAGTTATTCAAAACATTTTCATAAACAAAATTTGTTAGGCTAAATAATAGAGTATAAAGTGAGTAATGGTATTTAACCACCCCCGTGGATACGACATTTGAATTTACTTGCCATTGTACTACTCATAACGATAGGTGCACTTGCCTAGTGTTTGTGTACAAATTGTTAGAGATTGTAATAAAATTGAGTATAAAGGCATAGAAATAAAACACAACAGCCACCTTCTATGAAAGGCTATAATAGTCTTCTAGAGCACTCATGAGAACTCGAGGTATGCACATGGCCTTGAATGGCGCTAAGTAAATCAAACGTGGAACTTGCAAACATTAAGTATTAATGTGTGTTGTGGAGGTCTCGATCTAAGTTAGTAAAGTTCATGAGTAATTCACCTTGTAGACTAGGTTTTTGCCTCATTTCACTATGTATCAATTCAATCAAAAGATATTGATGCTTAAGTTCTCAATCCCTTCCTTGTCCATAATTTTCTCTTTCTATAAAAGTGTGCCATTTGTGGGAGATTGTTAAAAAAATGGAAACTTGAATTGCTTTCTTGGAATCCCACATGGATTATTCAAGACTTCTTTTGAGAGTATTTATCTATTTGGGTTTGTCTCTGACTCTAAATGGCTTCGGGGTGTGTTATGAGTTGCATCACATGCGCGGGCTACCCATCCAACCCCGGTCCGAGTTGAGCTGAGCTGAGGCATCGTTTTTAAAACCTCCTTCATTCCACTATAAATAATGATATCTCTACTCTTCACTGTTGTCTTTTTCCTTCGTCTCCTCCTGTTTCTATTTCTAGACAATTGAGTTTGCAAGTT
Source organism: Rauvolfia tetraphylla (assembly GCA_030512225.1). NCBI lineage: Eukaryota > Viridiplantae > Streptophyta > Magnoliopsida > Gentianales > Apocynaceae > Rauvolfia > Rauvolfia tetraphylla. The sequence goes on from JAJQKT010000059.1 coordinate 10,014,673, forward strand.
CCATTCCTCTACCACGAGTGTGCTTGGAGAAAGCTATGTTAACCTTAGAGAGTGAAGCAGTGTTACGATTGCACTGAGATCATGCCGAAATATTTCTTTTAGGGCATTGGTGTTCCATGACATAGTAATCAATAAGTTGTTCTTGTTTAAGTTTTATTTATAGTTTCAAAATCATCTTTCTGCTGCTACCACCTGCCTGCTTTTCATAGTTGATTTTGCTACAAGGACTACATGTTTTTATTTTAATTATTTTAAATTCTTTTTACTTATAACTTTAATTTTTTAATAAAATTTCTAGAAAGTGAATTAGAAAAACAAACTTGAACACAAACTGTAAATCAAACAACTCTAATTCAAATACTAATTCGAGTTCAACTTGACTTGTGGAACTAATCGTGTTGACCTGAAATAATTTTCAAATATCATGAACCATAAAATTAAGTGAACAATGTCAAACATTTATACAATTTGGGGAGAAAAAAAGAGTTAAAAACAATGTTTGAGTCTTAAGCAACCCAATATCGAACAGCTAAAGCTCAATTGTTTCGAGCTTATTAATAGATCTACCGATACCCGCCCTCTTCTTCTTCTTTTTTCATTACTATCCCTCATTTTCCCCAACCTTGTAGTTTATGTTTTTCAATCAAATTTCCAAAATTTCCAATTCTAGGCATTTTTTCTTCCGTCCCCTTTTGTGCAATTCCCCTTCCATTCTTTCTCTTATATTTCTTCAACCCTAATAGCCTCTCTCCTTTCTACTTCAACTTGCTTCCCTCTCATTTAATTTATATTAAATGTTGAAATAAATAGAATAAAAAATAAAACGAGGATCAGGAGGGTAGATAGAAGAGTTTTAAGTTAATTAAGTGGAACAGTGTCGTATTGGTAGAAAATGAACTCAATTGAAGGGAAATGGCCAGGGGCATGTGTACGGTGGATATTCTTTTTCTATTTAGTTACCACTGGGCACGATCAAGCTAAGCATTCTTCTTCACACTATTGAAATTCAGGGGTCTATGGTAGATGATGCAAGCTTTGGATTATTGGATGAGAGGGATTTGATTTAGCTTCCAAAACCCTAGTATTTAAGTCTTCTTAGTTGAAATTCCTAATTTTATGCTTTTCTTGCCAATTGAATTAGCTCAATAGTTCTTTTCCATAGTTTACTTCATTTCTATATCACTTCCTGTTATTATTTCTATTATTCTTCTAACTAAAGTGAGAATTGGATTCCATTCTTCCATCTATTGTATTCTAAAGATTGCAAATTAATGGTATCAAAGCAATTTGTATCTTAAGGGTCGAAGATGTCATCAAGAGATGGAAGAGATGGCTCATAAACTTGAAATAGATCACTTTACAATTCTTTGAAATTTAATCTTAAGGAAGAAGGACATAAGATCAACTAAATGACTAAATCTATGGATACCTTGCAAAAGCAAATGGAATATGATATATTAATCAATTGGTATCGTTTCTGTTAATTCATATGCTCTTATCTTCTCTGCCAATAATTTGAATAATAAATTGGATATTAGGGAAATAGCCTAATTGTAGTCATCTGGTGGGAGAGGTGGTAATTCTATCAATTAACTCCAATTTCTTTAGAATCGGATACATTGAGTAGGGCATCTTCAGTCAAAAGATAATTGTATTTGGATTGGACTTTGCTATGGAACTCAATAAAAATTTTATACTTTGGTTCACACTCCCTCTATCACAAGCAATTTACTTGTGCGAAACACAAAATAGAAAATCTCAAATCTAAACTCTATCCAATTCCACCGGTCGAACGGATGTTAAGATGCCATGATTGGATTTTCCTTCCTTTGATAGGAATGACTTGAGAGAATGGAGGAGTAAATATAGGAGATTCTTTGAACTTCATCAAATACCTAAGAAGAAAAAGCTAGGATTTCAAAGCTTTACTTGAAAGATAAAGCATTAATTTATTGCAATTTAATCTTAAAACTCGTGTGGATTGTTTGGTGAGATAGATGGTGAGTGCTGCCTGTAAGAGGTTTGGAGAAGACAGTGATAGGAAATTAATGGTAGAATTCAAAAAATGAAGTAAAGAGGAACAGTGGAGCAATATATTAATAAGTTTAAGGAATTAACGACTATTGTAATGAACTACTAATTTCAATGTTCCTTAGTCGATTCAGGAAATAATTGAAGCAATGTGATTATAAATTTTAAACCTATTTCGCTTGGAATTTGAATGTGAACATCCGTTCATTTACAGACTTCAGTTTTAACCATACACAAACCTTTCAAAACCATTAATAAACCTACAACTCACTCTTTTCAACCTTTTAAGAATCCTAACCAATCTCCGAAAATTACAAACAATGAATTTCCAAACCTAAACCCCTAAGACTAGCTAAAATATTTTCCACAATGAACCATTAACCTTAAATTGAATAAGCTACTGAACTGCGGTCAAGAAGGGGAGAAAAAAGGTTGTGCTTCAACATATGCCCTAAAAAATAGTTGAATTTTGTCTTGGTTGAAAAAATTTCTATTGGTGAACATGAGGAAATTCTGGTGCATGAAGAAATGAAAGATAAGGTATGTGAGGTGAATATGATAGTTAAATCAAAAAAGGAGATTGAATTCTTGATGAATACCATGATAGAGATTTCAACCAGATTACAATCAGTATTAAAGGCTTCAAGAAAATAGAGAAGTTACAATACTAATATACACACTAGTAGCAATTATAGTTTTATTGATAGCAAACTAGTAAATGAATTAAGTCTGAAAAAGTTGTTAAATAAATCAGTGCTAATAACCATTGTTGATGGGAATTTCATTAACTAGTAAAAACATGTTCAGAGGGTTGAGATGGAGCATGAGGGATTAGATATTTGAGCAAGATATCAGGGAGTTAAAGTTGCAAATTAGTGATATTATTTTGGAAACATATTCGCTAAGTTCTTACAATCTTTTCATGCACAATTTTCCATCTCTTGTATTGAAGAAAAAGAGATTAAGCTTCAAAGAGGGAAGGATGGTACAAAAATCCAGTCATTCAATGATAAACTTTACCGAAGATGGTAGAAAATAGGGATGATATTCTTATGAGGTATCTTATCTCATATAAAATGTCTGCTGAGATAGAAATATTTCTCAAGGAGTTGGCAAAGTGTTTGAGAACATCATATTTAACTAGTCAAAGGTACTCAATTCACTAGTTTTAAGAGTAAAAAAATGATAAATTGATTAAGGATATGCTTACTGATAGAATTATACAATTTAGCAATAGCGTCTAAGCATGCATCCCCAGTGCCTTTGGTGAAAAAGAAGGATGGTATTGTGTTTTGTTCTCTATGCCTTATACTCAATTTTATCCCAATCCTTAACAATTTGCACACAAACACAAGGCAAGTGCACTCATCGTTTAAATTAGTATAATGGTAAGCAAGTTTAAATATCATATCCACGGGGATGGTTAAATATCATTACTCACTTTCTATTCTATTGTTTAGCCTATCAAAATTGCTTGTGAAAATGGCTGAAATTACAACTAGGAATAGATGTCTAACTTAACTAATTAAACCAACTTAACTAATTTTTATTTGCAAGAGAGAATTCAATTGAGAAAACAAAACTTGAATGATTAATCCCCTTAGAATTATATGTGTGATAGAAAAGTCCCTTAGTTGATGAATTTCCCTTCTTATGTTTGACGAAATTCCTAAATTAAAACTCACTCTATCTCTAGATGAAAGTTCTCTACTCTTAGATTAATTAGTTGAAATCTCCTTCTAACCAATTCAACCCAAGAATGCGTTAAGAATTGTGAATTTCCAATTAAATTTCTCTAATTACCAAGAAGATGTTGAGATTTCTATCTCTAGTCACCTAAATCATCCCCATTGTTTGTGTATGGTCTATTTCACCATTCCTTTCCGATTTTGAGCCTTGAGTTTTAATTATAGTATTGTTTCCAACTTTCTTTAGTTTTCTTTAGCTGTGTGTAGTATATAGAAGGTGCAGCTTGCTGCTCATATGGGTTCGCCCAGCCTTCACGTACGACACAACCATGTTGTTAACTATTTTTGTGTTTGGTTATTTGTTGTGGAGTTTTTGTGTTGTTTGTATTGCTTACAATAATTTCTTTTAAAGTTTTCATTTAGTTGGATTCAGTTGATTAGATGATTAAATGTTTTCTTTAAAAAAAAAGGAAAAAATTACAAAAAATGGAAAAACTCTTTCTATGAGTCAGCTTGGGACCGAGCGGTGGAGCGGGCGGTGTTTGAGCGTCTTAATCGAGGGAGTTCTCTCTTTCTCAATTTTTTACTACTTATTTTTTTTCTTATTTTGTTATATATTTGCCTCTTTAGTTCGTATTTTTTCTCCTTAAATTTCTATTTATGTAGTCTTTTGTGTATCTTCCTCCCAACATTGTGGACAATGTGGTCTTAAGTGTGGGGGAGTTGGCTTTAGTAGTATAATTTAATTTCATGATTTTTCATTGAATTTTCTTGTTTTTATTTTGGAATCTTCAAGGTATTTCAGGACTTGCATATTTAATCTTTTCTCAGAAAGTAGTTATACAAGTATTCTAAAGGTCATAACTAGTACCTTAAACTTAAATTAAATAAGCACCCCTTGCATTCTTTGCTTATATGGAATTCAACTTTTCGATACATTTCCTCTTTGCTTTTATTGTGATAGTTATGGAGTTGAATTTTATGTTATTGACCTTAGAAATCAACATAACATTTGCCCTAGAACCTGCATTCACTAGCCTTGAGGCGAAATGAGTAAGTGACCTTAGTTTGATCTTGAAATGATGGTAATAGGCTTTCTTTATCCCGATTGAACCTTTCTATCCACCGCTCTTTATTTTATCAGTAGTACCCTTTTTTGAAGCCATTGTGTATAAATTTTTCAATCTATATTATCTTTGTGATGAATACTTTGGATGACTTTTAGATTGACTGTGTAGATTGCTCAAGATTTTTCAAGAAGTAATGCTTTCTTTTTTTTGCACTCCTTTGTAATACTTAAAAACACTCTTTATTTCTCATGAATTATTGTTTAAATTTCTTAGTTGTTTTGTAGTATTGCTTGGGGACAAGCAATGTCTAAGTGTGGGGGAGTTTGATATTCTATATTTGTGCTTCATACAATGATCATTTTGAGTTCAAATTTCTGCTAAATTTTGGTGTTTTAATCACCATTTACACTCCCTTTATCTCTTATTTGCTTTAGGTGAGTTTATTGAAGATTTGGAATTGAATGAAATACTTGAATGGTTAATCCCCATAGAATTACCTGTGTGATAGAAAAGTCCCTTAGCTGATGAATTTCCCTTCTTATGTTTGACGAAATTCTTCAATTAAAACTCACTCCATCTCTAGATGAAAGTTCTCTACTCTTAAATTAATTAGTTGAAATATCTTTCTAACCAATTCAACCCAAGAATGCATTAAGAATTGTGAATTTCCAATTAGATTTCTCTAATTACCAATAAGATGTTAAGGTTTCTATCTCCAGTCACCTAAATTATCCCCATTATTTGTGTATGGTCTATTTCACCATTCCTTTCTCAATTCCAAGTGAAAATTTCCAGATTATGAATCAATTATCAATCACCTTTCCTTTCTCAATTCCAAGTGAAAAAAATTCTAGATTATGCATCAATTATCCACTAAATCAATTCAACTATTCAAACCCACAAACAATCCACAAGTCACTCTAGTCACAATGGAGATTTTACACAATGAAGAAAAACAGAGAAATGCAGAACAAATAGATTGGTAGAGAATTTTCAAGTGGAATTTTGACCCAATAGAGATTTCAAATGCAAAAGTGGCATGCTAAAATATTATAGAGGACATTCTAAAGTTTTTACAATGGTAAAATTTATGTCAATCGGATTTCATTTGCCTACCCTGCTTATGTTGTAAAGTCACCTGTCCTGGACTTTGTTCCAGTTTTGACATATTTTGGTAGAATGATCATATCTTGACTTATAGATGTCCAATTGAGGTTATTCAGAGCTATGTGGAAAGCTAAGATACTGATATACAACTTTTACGAAGATATCATGACCTAGATCAGCCAATTTAATGCTCTAAATTCACATAGAATTCAAAACTACAATCACAGTCGTACAGCAGAACACTGCACCAAAATTGGGAGCAAGTGGCGCTGTTTAGTCCAGACCAAGCGGCGCCGTTTGTGTCGATCTGAACCTATTTTTCTACTGCCTTTCTCTCTCTTTTGGGCTGGATTTAAATACCCTTTAAGGGCAAGAAGTGACAGACGGCTAGGGTTGGGTAGAGAGGCTGAAAAACACTAAGATAACACACAAAATCTTCCTCCAAATCTTCATCTTTGCAAGAGAAATCAAAAGAGAAGATTTTGATATTCTATATTTGTGCTTCATTTAATGAATGGGCAATGGTGATGTGCACTGCCTTAGAGCCAAGAAAAAACTGCCTTTCATTGATGGAATGACAAAGAAACCTAATTTGGAAAATTGGTGGACTATGAACTCGATAGTCATTTCATGGGTTTTCAATACTATAGAAACTATGTTATGATCTACCATTACATGTGTTGATGTGTCCACTAAACTATAGGATGATATGCGTCAAAGATTCTCGATCGATAATAGACCGAGAATCCAAAAATTAATGGCGGCAATCGCCAATTATCGCCAATATAGAAGTATAGTTATAACCTATATGGTCATTTGAAAAAGGCCTGGGAAGAGCTTTCAAACTATGAGAAAGTACCAGTCTGTCATTATCGCAGATATACTTGCAATTTGACACTGGAATTAAACGAAAGACAATAAGAAGAACGAGTGCATCACTTCTTAATGAGTCTTGATGATACTGTCTTTGGAAACTGTTTGCTCAAGTATCCTATTAATGGAACCATTTCCAACAGTAAATCAAACATATTTGATGATCATTAACCATAGAAATATGGCGCGTAACAAAGAAGAAAGAAACGATGCCGTAGCTTTTGTTGCAAAGGCTAGCTAAGGAGGACAATAGTTTGACAAGGCTCTAGTGACCTGTATAGTTTGTGGGAAGGCATGTCATGAAGCAAAGAATTTTTTTTAGATTATCTGATATCCAGAATGGTGGAATGAAAAAAATAAGACAGCAAGTTGGGGCTCCAAACGTGGAGGAATAGGAGGTGCAATGGGCGGCCATAGTTCTGGATGAGGTGTCCAATAATCTAAAACGCACCATGCATGGGCGAATTCTATGCAATTTTATGGTAGAAATGAAGGGGAACAATTTGTTGAACCAACCAGTAATAGTTTAGCAGGAATTCCTAGCCTTACAAGTGATCAGTGGAGTACTTTGCTAAATCTTTTTAATTCTCAAAAAAACTCTTCTTCAAATGACAAACTCTCTGGTAAGCAAAGTAATAATTTTTGGCTACTCAACACTGGAGCATCCCGTCATATGATATGATGTAAAGATTTCCCTCATGATAAATATGAAATAAATCCTTTTCCTGTTGTTTTATCTAATGGTACTCACACAATGGCGATCAAAGAAGGCATTGTCACTTTGGAACCAAACTTGGCACTTCTTGCCACAACTAATTTGAAATTTAATTTCTAGATCTCAGTTGTTGGCCGACTCTTCTTACTTCGTGTATTTTACTGATCAATTTTGTGCTATTCAGGACCGTACCTCGAAGACATTGATTGAAGTGGGTGAATGGAATGAAGGGATATATTTCTTTTGACCAATCAAATCAATTCAAAAACACAGAATAAATGCTGTTGCTACAAGGAACTTTGGCACAAACATTTAGGACATCCATCACATGAAGTTCTCAGCAATTTGCCTATGATTGTTAAGCATTCTGAAATTTAATCTACCTTCCAGAATAATTGTGATATTTGTTTCCACGCTAAGCAATCCAGAGATTCTTTTCCTTTAAGTTCTAATAAAATTGATAGCATATTTTCTCTGATCCACTGTAATGTTTGGGGAACTTATCATGTTACTTCTTCTTATGGGGCACATTATTTCTTAACTATATTAGATAATTTTTCAAGAGTTGTTTGGGTATATTTGATAGCAAAGAAAAAGGAAGTAAAACAAATTGTACAGAATTTTTGTGTTCTAATGGAAAAATAACTTGGTCACTCTGTAAAGATGGTGCAAATAGATAATGGCATTGAATTTACATGCCTAGCACAATACTTTCGTGAACATAGTATTATTCATCAGACTACTATAGCCGACATTCCGCAACAGAATGGGCGAATAGAGCAGAAACATCACAACATTCTGAATGTGGTCTAGGCTTTACATTTTCAAGCTCACTTACTGTAGGGATACAGAGTGCGGAAGCGAGATAAATTCAACCAAAGATTATGAGAAATTAAGAATGACAGTAAAAATGACACCAGAATTTTTAGGTGGAAAAAATCCTCTGTAAATAGAGGCAAAAAAACCACCGGCGAGAGAGCCAAAATTTCCACTATAAATTTATAGGGAGTACAAAATATTTTATCTGGACTAACAAGATAAATAGCCCAAATAATAATTCTCTACGGAAGAAAAAATACCCAAAATAAGAAGTAGAGAATATAGTGGAAAACTAGAGAGAGAGAGAAAGAGAGAGAGATGTCTCTAGTTTTGGGATGGTCATGTTGAGGTGCGGGAGTGCCTACTCTCTCGCCATGAAGTCTTGTTCACTTATGAATGATACCAGCTAAGTCCAAGCAATGATCGAACTTAGCGGTTGGAAGTGGCTTGGTTAACATGTCTGCAGGATTTTCAGCTGTATGAATTTTCTCGACTGTGATATCTCCTGCAGCAACAATATCTCGGATAAAATGGTGTTTAATGTCAATATGCTTGGTCTTTGAGTGATGCTTGCTGTTTCTAGTCAAGTGAACAGCGCTCTGACTGTCGCAAAACACAACAAGAATGTCTTGTTGTAGACCAAAGTTCACTTACCAAGCCTCGGAGCCAAATAGTTTCTTTCACTCCTTCAGTGGCAGCAATATACTCTGCTTCAGTGGTGGACAAAGCCGCGATGGTTTGAAGTGATGAATACCAACTGATAGCAGAATCACACAGTGTAAAAATATAGGCTGAAAGTGACCTTCTCCGATCTAAATCACCACCGTAGTCAGCGTCAACATAACCAACTACACCTCCGGGATCAGCCTTTTGTCTATCAAATACCAAACCAATATCAACAGAACCCTTCAAATAACGAAAGATCCATTTGACAGCTTCCCAATGTTGTTTGCCTGGATTGTGCATGAATCTGCTAACAACACTAACAGAATAAGCCAAATCAGGCCTAGTACATACCATGGCATACATGAGGCTTCCAACTGCATTTGAGTACGGGACATGTGACATGCGTCTCTTGTCCTCATCTGATTGAGGACATTGATCTGGTGACAATTTGAAGTGAGCAGCTAATGGAGTACTAACAGCTTTGCAATCCTGTAAACCACTCTCACACCAGGGCTAAAATATATGGAGTGCGAAATTTGGAAATCAGTAGCAGCCCAACATTACTTTGATACTATGTAGAAAAATTGAACGCGAGCCTAACTTTTCTTAAAGAGAATTTCAATAATAACTGTAATAGAGGAAGCTAAAAATAGTAATAAAGCTCGACTAGTTTTGAGAATTCATTTCTAACTTGTAAGTGATGATTGAAGTTTCATTTCTAATTTACTAGAAGTATTTATGTGTATACGCACGTAATAGAATTTTGTTAAAAATAAAAACTAATTTTTTAGTTTATTTAACGAATTTATATCGTACATTTATTTTAATTATTTATAGATCAATAATCATTTTTTCTCTTACTATTTTCTTTAAGACTATTTGTTTATTGATTATATTAATTATTTTTGAAGGTTTGCAATTTGTTATTACACATGACATTATATTTTGGAATAAAAAAATTGCTCGCAATCCACTAGTAACAATCTTGCTCGCAATTTTGGATTGCTTCAACGGCAGCTTTGTTCCATATATCTAACATTGAACAATACCTCGATACATCAATATTCGAAAGGCTTCGCAGTGATCTATACTCTATTATGGAATTTATCAATGCGAGAGACATCTCCTGCTGCCCCTAATGCAATAAGTTCAATTGTTCTGACCACTAATAAAGTGAAGATCCGTTAAATAAAAAGAAATTGCTCTTGGAGAAAAATCTTCAAACTTCGCTGATGCATATGCATAGATATGAAGACAAAAGCTTAGACATCTTTCACATAACACTTTTGTCTTTTTTTTCTCTTTTAAGTGAGCTCCTCTTTGAAAAACAATAATTAAAGAAAATCTTTCAAAAAAAAATTAGATAAAAGATTAGGATGCCAAAAGATTTTGATTACTCCAACATTTATCAAGCAATTTTAAAAAAAAAAAGATAGAAGAATCGGTTGGCAAATTCTTCTAAATGGATTGATACCAAGACAATCAAACTTATCATCTAAAAAAAATTATTATTTTCAATTAAAATCAAACTTCATCTCTATCCCAAATATCATCTTCTAAATCTAATCTTTTATCTCTAAGAGATTTGAGATTACGACTTCAGTTATTGAAGAGAGAGATAAAGAGAGTTACCTAATTTGCAAAATAAATATAGACAAACCTCTTCAAATTGAAACAACGGACTTTCTTCTGTTGTACACTGCAATTCTCAGGGAAAGTGCACACAATTATAACTATGACGAAACCTATGATTCAGAGCTCCCTGAACCACTTAGTTATCTAATTAAACCGACAGATAGTGTCCTTATATTCTTTGGGAATTGCCCAAAAATGGAGATTTTGCAACTCTGAGTATAGATTTTTTATCAAGGCAGCAGTAGCTCTCAATTCTATATTCTAATGATTTTTTATTTTCAATTTGACAGTACAAAATAGATAAAGCAATACAAATATTTTTATCTTTATTTGAAATTAGTAAGAAGAGTCATTTTATAATAAATATGATAATTTTCCATTAATACACACTCTGAAGTCTTTTCTTTGTATGTTTTCTTCTAATACTAGATTATATTAGATTTTGATTTTTTTGTATTTTATTTTTTATTTAATGTTTGAGATTTAAAAATATTCTATCATTAAAATAAAAAAATATAAATTTAATGATATAAAAATTTAAAAATATACATGTGGAAATGTCCTGGGGAATACCTAGTTAGTAAGTGGAGAAGAGAACTTCATGGCAACACTGATACAAATGACTAATTGATTTGCTACTCTAAACCCCATTGCCTTTTGGGCAACTTTTTTTTTTTTTTTAATAAAAGGCCTATATTTGTGTACCTTTCTTTTCTTCCCTTTTGAGATGAATACATACATACATACATACAAACATACATATATATATATAGGGCAAATGACTGTAAGTAACATTCAACTATTTTCGAACCTGCAAAAGTAGTCATAATAAATGTTTTCAAATTTTAGTACCAATAATATATTTTCGTGCTCGTTGTTATACCCACCCACCATCACAGACGGTGTTTTCCGGCAGCAGGACTCACGTGAAACACATATGGCCTTTTTTTAAGAGTATATCAGTCCGTTTACACTTAATGACACTACCCAATTTAAATGGGTCAAGACAATCTGAACCCGAGTCTTAATCATTTAACCCAAATGACAATTTTTCCCCAAAAATCCGCCAGTGCATTCCACCATAGAAATCTGCAACTGTGAAGAAATCAAACTAGTCCAACCACATTTCTTGCTCTTTGGTGTATGGTTTAATTGAAGAAGATGCTTCTGCAAAGAGACGTTGGAGACCATTGTGGGGATGCCGTTTATGGTAAGTGTTCGGCAATCCTTAAATGGATATGGTGTTCACTTGCTTTTTTCTGAAAATACTTTTTAGTTAGTGCTACTATGATTTATTTTTTTATTAATGGTTACTTTCTTTACATTTTTAAATATTACTACTTTTTTTTAAAAAATCCTTATAGGTTAAGTGAATATGTCCTATAAACCATAGAAAATTAACATGCTGATTGTTTTTATGAGAAAAAGGGATCATATAGCGGTAATTAGAAATAATTTTATTTCAAAGGAAAATTAAGAAAAGATTTATTATCTCATTGTGAATCTATTACAAAAGATGAATATTTAATATATTCAACCGACCAAATGAATTACTCAATTAACTTGACCAATGAAATATAAAGTTGTTGAAGATTGGCATGAAGAATGAATGGATGAATAAGAAAATTGTTTCTATGCATCACTCATTAAAGATGTGTAAGGCGATGGCAACAACTTGATGCATCTTGGATATTCTAAATATATTTATTTAATTTACTATATATATATATATATATATATATATATATATATATATATATATATATATATATATATATATATATATATATTACCAAAACACTTTTACTCTCTCTTTCCCTCCAAAACTCTCAAATCTCCAATTCTAATTTCTAAAATTTTAAAATTTTTAATTAGTTAGAAGAATTGTTATTAGCTAAGAGATAAAATAATATAAACACTTTAGTTTATCCTTATCAAAATTTTTAATTTAAATCAAATTCTTAATAACTTTTCACTATCTCTAAAAAACTTCATCTACTGCCACTTTCTCTAAAAACTTTTTATTTCTTTACAAACGTTTCCTCATAAAATTTTTTATTGTCAGATCCTCTTATTTTTTCTCTAATTAAGGTCTCCTTTTTTCAAATTTAAGATATAATCTTTTCAATTCCTTTTTTGATACATGTTACTTTTATTCTCTTCATTTTTCTCTCTCATTGCATCTCTTATTGTTCAAAAGAAGTTTATAAATTAATTATTTTTAAAAAATATTTTTTTTTCTTTAATTTGTTGAGAACTTCTTTGTAGACATGTGAGATGCTTATGAATTTATTTATTTTTAGAGATTTTTTTTTTGTTGAGAATTTTTTGGGATAGAGACCAAAATGGAAAGACTATCTCATACTTTTTCTTTTAAGATGGAGGAAATGCATGAGTGTTATACATATCATAGGCATCAGACACATTTAGAATATTTTAATTTTTTATTCAAATAAGTATTTTTTTATTCAAAATTTTTGAATTTTCTAATTATTAACAAGTATGTAAGTTGTAAATGACTTTCATATATAGTTACTAGCATAAAGCCCATGATTTGCACAGTATATACATTACTTCCTAAAAAAATAAGTGTATAATGAGAATAGATTTTTAAAAAGATAAATTTATTTTAAATATTATTAAAAAAATACCTTAATAGCACGACCATGAGTAAGCCTTGTTTTTTAGTGACAGAGTCAATTTTCCTTTTAAAAAAAAGTGCCATAAAGAAAAATTAACACAGGTTATTATATAAATAGTTATTAGAGTTATTGCAAAAAATATGAAGTAAATTTATGCATTTAATTAAAAAACTAAACACTAATGGTTAATCATAAGTAAATTAAGATGAAAAGAACATAAATAAATAATATATTTTATGTTGTATTTTTTTCTATATCTTTAAAGTAAATTAACTTTACGAAATGATTTTTTAATTATTCTATCGTATTCATCTCCTATCACCATTATGTGGAAGAGAAAAAAACACTACAAGAAATTTTCATTTTTGCGACGGACTATTCCGTCGCAAATCCGTAGCAAATAATAAATTGCTACGGATTTGCGACGGAATAGTTCGTCGCAAAAATAGAAGTCGCAAATTTGCGACGAATACCATATCCGTCGCAGATTTGCGACGGAAAATGAGTTCCGTCGCAAATCAACGACGGAAAATGTCCGTCGCGGATTTGCGACGGATATAATTCATCGCAAATTAATTTCTAATTTAATGTTGAATTAAATATTTTAAAATTTTTAAGCGATAAATTTTAATAAATTTTAAATAATTATTGTTAAAAAATAAGCATAATCAATAGAATAATTAAAAATAAAATATTAAATTAAAATCAATAGCTAAAGAAGGCGGCGCTGCAGACGGTGGAGGAGGCGGAGGTGGATCTGGAGGGCCAGTCGTTGGAGGATGGTCGTCAGGCGGATCGATCGTGTAATCCTCACCAGCCCCGTCTGTCTGCTCTTCAGAATCAGGTATCGGAAAAGGAGGTGGAGGCGGAGAAGGCGGCGGAGGCAAATGTAGTGCCTCAGACATAACTCGCAAATACTGGTCCAAACTAGCAAAGCGTTGCTGGAAATAACCGCGCATCGACCTCTCTCTCTGCAACTGACTGTGAAGAGAGGCGTACTCTGGATGCGATGTAATCGAGCAAGCTGTTGGAACAGAGGGTGACGTGGACTGACATAACCTCCGTCGCATGTGAACTGCCTCGGAACCCAATCCAAAAATCCGATTCTTGAAGCACCGCCCAAAGCAACCTCCAAAAATAGGGTCTTCTCATCCGGTGGTTGCTGAGAAGTCACCGAATCCTGAGACTCCACCTGCGAATAGCGCTCCTTCAAAGCGTTGACGCTATCCTGCAAATTGTATGCATCGTAAAATTATAACGGATTCTAACAATAAAACAATTAATATAAAATACGGAGTAATATAATCTGTAAACTTACCAACGTATGTTGTGATTTCTCACTGACAAACGTGCCCTTTTTTGGGCCACTCTTATATGTGTGTGTCGCCTCGTACATATCGGTGAAGTGGAAGTCATCTCCGCGCTCCTTACGCTACAAATATATTAATATAAATATTTAGTAATTATACTAGAATTAAATAACAAGAAAAAATAATCATTACCATCCGACGCTCGTGCTCGCTGAAGGAAATGCATCCTCCCGTGTGAGTCGGTCCAGGCGCGGCTGCTCTGTTCCGCTTAGCAGCGGCTGAAACACGCCTAAATTGTTCCGTGCTCCAGTGATCCCGCCAGAGTTGGCTCCAAATGTCAGGAGATATCCACGGGGGACATTTCCCTTTACACCGAGCCTTTGAGAGCTGATCCGATAGACGCCGAGTGCATTTGTCGTCCCAAATTCTTCGTATCTGATCAGCATGCTCTGGAAGCCATCGATAACGTGTCTGCAAAGTTGTTTAAAAAATTTAAATATATAGAGAATATAATATATATTTTATAATTTATTACTTACACTCCACATCTGAAACCACATGTCCCGAAACTCTAATGGGACCGCCTCAAAATTAGGAAATGGTCCAGTGAAATGCCGGTGAAACGTATCCGATATCGAATGCACCGTCCCCTCCGCTGGGAAAAAACTGTTCCATTACACAGATGAACAGTTAGTTATTGAACAAAAAATTTTAATACATTCCCGCAAAAGTAAATAGAAACTTACTCGTCGCCACTCGGGGCTATCAGAATGCGCACTTCCTCTGTCTGAGTTCCACCTGTAGAAGCAGCCGTAGAGGGTACCACAGAAGCTGGGGTCAAAGGCGTATGCTCGGACTCCACTCCACGTGTGTCATCCTCACTCGGTAAAGACATCGGGCCGGGTAAAGACGGAGAAGGAGTACGATCACTCATCCCAATCGAACGTGATCTACGTGGAGGCATCTGAAAAAGAATAAAATTTTCGTTAGCTATGTAATCATTAGTAATATGTAAAAAATAATATAAATGAAATTGTTAAAAATAAATAAGTGACGTAGTATATGTAAGGGAATGCATACATACAATAAATTATTCACTATTTTCGTCCTCACTCGGATCATCTTGTGATTCCCATTCACTTTCAACTTCAGTATCAGAATCAATCAGGTTATCATATTCCGTATTTTCTGGTTCATTATCATCCAGAATCTCCCCTTCACCTGTTTCATGCACAAGTTCGTCGATTATGTCATCTTCACCACGTACACTGAATGTGATCGATTCATCTACATCTTCTTGGTACGGTCTCTCAACAACGAGTGCATCGATGACATGATGAGCCTTAGATTTGCATACTCCCGACCAATCGGACTTATTTCTTTTACTTCGAGGATAAGTTGCATAGTATACTTGCTTTGAGCTTGCATGACTAATACAAATGGATCATATTTGGGGGTATCTTTTCCTGGAATTAACATCCACAGCTTGGTAATGTTGATGAATCCTGACGCCCCTGTTAAGCACAGGATCATACCAGTCACACTTAAATAAAATAACATCCCTAGATGGAATCCCCGGAAACTGCACTTCAATGATCTCCTTCAAAATCCCATAATAGTCGCTCCTACTGCCGCTATCTTCGTCCTCGCCCTTAACGCATACGCCACAATTAATAGTCCTCTTTCCGACTCCATGATCTTGCGTATGAAATCTGAAACCATTTATTATATATCCCTTACAAGATTTCACCTGCCTTGAAGGTCCCCAGGACAAACTTTTAATATTTTCGTCTGTTGTGTTATTTTGATGATCTTGCACCTGCAACATATAAACGGTGTTATTAACTAGTTAGAACAATTTTTCTTAAGCATTGTTGTTTACTACTCGACAAACAAAGACTTACATAAGCCCTGAACCATATGAGAAACTCGCCCTCAAATCTCCTATCAATTTCCTCCTCCGTTGTACATGGGTCGGCAGACCGCAATTCAAACTCCGAATTTCTGTTTCATAGTCATTATATAAGTCGAGTGCTGTCAACCACGAAGAATCAGTAAACAAGCGAAAATATGAAAAAAAGACGTACGTTACCAATGGTTGTATCTCTTCACAATTGAGATATATGTAATTAACAGCTGCCTTAAATTCCTCGGGAGAAAGGTATCTGGTAATTGTATTCCCGATCACCTTGCTCGTCGCATTACATATGAACAACCCACATCTTTCCGAAACACCTTCGTCATTGCGAGCCGATTTGTATGTCTAGTCTGGACATGCGGCTCGAAGTAGTAAGAAAAAAACGTAGACGCCTCTTCAATCAAATATGCATTGCAAATTGATCCCTCGACCCTTGCCTTATTTTTTACTTTCAACTTCAGGCGATATAAGAACCTGCTTTTTGTCATTTTAACGGTGTTAGAAATTCTACATCGAATAGTTAAAATAAACAGTTTAAATGCTCATGTCGGAAGGCCTAACCTCTCAAATGGGTACATCCATCTATATTGAACCGGACCAGCAATCCTTGCTTCATAAGGCAAGTGAATCATTAAATGCTCCATCACATCAAAAAAAGCAGGAGGAAATATCCTTTCCAACTTGCACAGTAGGATTACTATGTTCTTCTCCCACTCTCTCATACGAGATGTTGACAGTTTTGGAGCACATAAATCCCGATAGAAAAAACTTAATTCCGTTAGCACATTCCAAATAGCGGTGGGGAGGAACTCTCTAAATGCAATAGGAAGCAATCTTTCCATAAATACGTGACAGTCATGCGTCTTCATGCCCGACATCTTCAACCCATTCAAATCAACACACCGACCTAAGTTAGACGCATATCCATCGGGCAAACTCAAATCCCTAACCCACTCCAATACAACCCTTTTTTGTTGATTCGTTAGAGAGTACTTAGATTTCGGCATAGAAACTTTACCATTTCCAAGATTGCTTTGAGCCATGTTGCAGATGAAATGACTTTGTTTGCTCCATACAATAGGGACAAGCCAGTCTTCCGGCAGTGCTCCAACCGCTCAACATACCATAAGCTGGAAAATCATTAATGGTCCATAGGAGGGCAGCCCGCATTTGAAAATTCTGTTTTTTGGAGACATCATAAGTCGGCACTCCAACTCTCCACTTCCATCAACGGCTGAAGATAGACATCGATCTTATGCTTCGGGTTTCTCGGCCCTGGAATAATTACTGTCAAAAACATCACAGCATCCTTCATACACATCCATGGTGGTAAGTTGTACGGAGTAATAATGACAGGCCAACTCGAATATTGCTTTCCCGACATTCCAAATGGTGAGAACCCATCAGTACATAGCGCTAAACGCACGTTGCGAACCTCTTTCACAAATTCCGCATGCACACAATCAAAATGGTGCCATGCTTCACCGTCCCGTGGGTGACTCATCAATCCCTCATTCTGCACAGATTCGGCGTGCCACCTCATGTGTTCTGCAGATGCGTTTTTATGCATACAACCTCCGCAATCTCGGAGTCAAGGGAAAGTAATACATTTTCTTAAAAGGGACTTCTTTTTGCTGTCTATTCTTTCAGAAATTTCCTCCTCTCGCATGTACCGAGGACTCCCACAAAACTTACATTCCCGCAAACTACCGTCTGCCTTCCAATAAAGCATGCAACTGTTTGGGCAACAATCTATTTTCTCCACAGGCAAACCGAGTCCAGAAACCATCTTCTTAGTATGGTACAAGTCCTCCGGAAGCAGATTATCATTTGGTAGAACCTCCTTAATCAGCTGTAATACCTAATTAAAACATCTTTCTGAAATATTATTCTCAGATTTAATATTCAGCATCCGTGCAACAAATGATAACTGCGAGTGGTTTGTGCATCCAGCCCACAAAGGAGTATCCGTAGCTTTTAACATATCATAAAATTTCTTGGCTTCTGCATTTGGCGGTTCTTCATCGTCGATACCCGCTGCCGGGTCTAATTGAGGGTCCAATCCAACACCCTCCATTACCATCTCTTTGAAACGGATTAATAGGGGTAGATTGGGATTGAGAGGTGGTTGGAATCATCCTCGGATGCAACGGAGTGAGACTCTCACCGTGATCGGTCCAACGGTGATAATCGGCGACAAATCCAAATCTATACAAGTGCACTCCGCACTTCATCCGGAGAAAGGTGCACCTTATTCTTACACTTCGCGCAAGGACATCTCAACCACGAAGTGTGCCCGTTCGACAAACAGTACGCTATAAAACCCTTAACCCCATCTTTATATTCATTTGTAATTCCCTTAATCCCTTGCATATGCCTCTTGTACATCCAACTACGATCATCCATCTACATTAAAAAATTTTTGCCTATTAAATTTTTTCCAAATTCCACTGAAAAAAAATTTAGGAATTCGGCATGTCTTATTAAAATAGAGTCGAAAAACTTAGACAAGTGTTAAGGAAGGAAAAAAAAATTCGGCAGCATCTCCACTGTAAAATGGACGTTTTCCAGGCACAAGGCCACCACAATCAATCCCCAAAGCCAAATTTAGTTCTCCCAACAATTAATTCCAACTAAATATATCCAAAAATCCACAACGCCGCCGCCTCAAAAATAGTATAAATATCTTCATAAAATTTAAAAACATTAAAGCCATGCTCAATTAAAAGAATTAAAAAAATCAGCCCAAAAAATACCAAAGTTGAAAGAACAGATGCAAAAATTACAAGAAAAATAATAAATGTATAAAAAAGTACAAACAAATACATCATATAAGAGAACAAAAAAAACAATAAAATAAGAAAACATCTAAATTAAAACAAAAAAGGAAAAACCGGTGATAATTTGCCAAAAAAAGGGAAAAATTTATACCCCATTGCAATAATAATGTGACATTTAAAAATTTTTGCCTATTAAATTTTTCCAAATTCCACGAAAAAAATTTAGGAATTCGGCATGTCTTATTAAAATAGAGTCGAAAACTTAGACAAGTGTTAAGGAAGGAAAAAAAATTCGGCAGCATATCCACTGTAAAATGGACGTTTTCCAGGCACAAGGCCACCACAATCAATCCCCAAAGCCAAATTTAGTTCTCCCAACAATTAATTCCAACTAAATATATCCAAAAATCCACAACGCCGTCGCCTCAAAAATAGTATAAATATCTTCATAAAATTTAAAAACATTAAAGCCATGCTCAATTAAAAGAATTAAAAAATCAGCCAAAGAATACCAAAGTTGAAAGAACAGATGCAAAAATTACAAGAAAAATAATAAATGTATAAAAAAGTACAAACAAATACATCATATAAGAGAACAAAAAAAACAATAAAATAAGAAAACTTCTAAATTAAAACAAAAAGGAAAAACCGGTAATAATTTGCCAAAAAAAGGGAAAAATTTATACCCCATTGCAATAATAATGTGACATTTAAAAGTAGTAAAAAAATTTAAAAAAAAAGGAAAGGCTTACCTCGGTCGAGCCTGGGCAGACGCGGGCGGCAAGCGGCAGCGGCGCTGGACGGCGAGCGCATTGGGCGGGACCGGGGCGAGGCTGAGCAGCGCGCGTGGGGCTCGGGCAAACGCCCAGGGCGCGGCAGGGGCACCGCCAGGGCGGCAACGGGCGATCGAGGTCTGGGCGGCAACGGCGAGGCTGGGCGGCAGGGCGAGGCGAGTGGCGGCGCGGCAACGCTCAGGGCGCAGCAGGCGACGCCGGGTGGCAGCGGCGAGGCTGGCAGACGCCGCGACGCTGGCGGCAGCGGGCAACGCGTAAGCGGCAGCTGGGCGACGTTAGCGGCAGCTGGCGAGGCCGGGCGACGGCCGGCGACAGCTGGGCGGCAGCAGCTCGAGGTTAGGGCGGGACTGCCGCGACGCCCTGGGACGGCAGCGTGGCGAGGCTGGCGAGCATGGCGGGTCAGGGCGTGCGAGAACGGCGACGGGTTGGGGTTGACGCGGCGAGGCGGCAGACTGGGTCAGGGCGAGCGACGCGAGGGGAGGCGATGGGGGATTGGCGAGAGGCGGGCGGCTGGGATTGGTGGGAAATGGGAAATGTTTGCCAAATTTTGAGTGGGAAATGGGAAATGTTTGCCAAATTTTTGAGTGTTGATAAAATGAAGAAGGAGAAGTTTTTGCGACGGATTATCGCAAATCAGTCGTAATTTTGCGACGGGAATTTTTAATTTTTTTACACCGTAAAAAATCGGTTAGATTAATTTATTATTATTTTTTTTAACGGTAAAAAAAAAGCGGTTGCAAATCAGTCAGCCAATTTGCTGACGGATTTGCGACGGATTTTTTTTATTTATTTTTTAATAAACGATCAAAAATGCGTCGCAAAATCGTCGCAAAGATCGACGATTTTGCAACGTAATTATTTTCAATTTGGCGCTCTCTTCGCGAGTTATTAATTTTCAAATATCGTCGCAAATCCGTAGCACTTTTGCGACGGATTTACGACTGAATTTATTCCTAATTATATTTATTAACGATAATAAGACCGTCGCAAATCCGTCTCAAATTTGCAACGGCTTTATGACTGATTTCATGACAAATTTAATTTCTAATGTGTTTTTTAAAATCTTTTCTTTCTCTTCCATTGCTCCATTAAGATTATGGTTGGAATTTGTGAACAATGAATAATTATGACACATACTCATTTTAGTTATTATATAAATTGTGCTAGTATATTTATTTATATACTTCATCAAAGCTTTATATACTTCATCAATACTATATGTTGTGAAACATTATTACATATTATAAATTAGTCATACTTAAAACTTTAACTATTACTGTTACACATATATGTAATATATATTTATGTGTTTTGGTATGATGTGTCATTATAGTATATATATATGTTACATCAAAATAAATTACAAGATATATATTCGTACGTGTCTTCACATAAATATTATTATATATTTAATTAAATACTTCGTTTATGAACACCATGAGGTATGACTCACCAAAAACAAATAAAGATGAAAGAATAGGAGGAAAAAAAATTATTCCGTTGCAAATCTATTGCAATTTCCGTCGCAAAAATTTATCCGTCGCAAATCCGTAGCAAATCTGCGACGGATTTGCGACGGAAATTTATTTTTTAATTTAATTTCTTATTTCATCACAAATCCGTCGCAGATTTGCTACTGATTTGCGACGTGATATTATTTTTTAATTTAGTTTTTAATTTTCAGTCGCGGATCTGCGACTGATTTCCGACGGATATTATTTTTTAATTTAATTTTTAATTTCGTCAGAAACTCGTCGCAAATCTGCGACAGATTTGTGACGAATTTAAATATACGAATAAAAAAATAGATAAATAAAATTCTGTCGCAAATCCGTCGCAGATCTGCGACGGATTTGCGACGGAATTTATGCATGCATTTTTTAATTCCTATATTTTAAGTCCGTCGCAAATCCGTCGCCGATCGGCGACGGATTTGCGACGGATATTATTTATCTATTTTTTTATTCGTATATTTAAATTCGTCTGCAAACTGTCATGCAGATCTGCGACTGATTTGGGACGGACTTAATGCACATATTTTTTTATTTCTATATTTAAATTCCGTCGCAAAATCGTCGCAGATTTGCGACTCATTTTAAAAATTAAATTAAAAATTAAATCCGTCGCAAATCCGTCGCAGATCTGCGACGGATATTATTCCGTCGCAAATTAAGCCACTTATTTCTCCCGTAGCTGTTTTGCCGCAAATCCATCGCATATTTGCGACGCAAATTTCCGTCGCAATTTGCCGTCGCAAAATTTAATTTTTCTTGTAGTGAAAGAAGTTCTTATCATTTAATTATTTATTTTGACTCTTCAAAAAAATAGAATATATTTACAATAAAATCATTGTGAAAATTAAAATTCCTCTTCCCTTACTTGTCTCTCTCCATTCTTAAAAAATAAATAACTTAAAAATAAAAAAAAATATTAGTATTTTATATTAAAAACCTCAAAAAAATATTTTTCTAAACTGAAGAGATTCTCAGGTCATTGCTCAATGTTTTTCAAAAGAACCATGTTCTTAATTTATCACAAAGAAGCCATAGTATTAATGAAATTTACAAAATTATTTCTTTCTTTTATATTCACTTGGTGAAAAGATAAAAACAAAAAAATAAAAACCATCGGCTATTACATTTCATATCTAATGTACTATAAAGTTATGTATATTCTAGTGCATAATATTTTAATAGGCAATTAGACACTTTTATCATTAAAACTCAGCAAATAAAGAATCAAATTAGATAGTAATAAATATTGATCAAATTAGTGTAATAGATACCAAGAATTAAACAGATAAATATTTTTGAAGTCATCTCCTCAAACAGCCGGGGAAAAAAAGTTTGAATTTTTAAAACCTATCAAAAAAAATAAAAACTTAATAATTTTCTATTAAAATAACTAAAAATATAAAATATATTGTATCATTCGATCAAAACAAAAAAGAAAAGGCATGAAAGATATAAAAAGAGAAAACATCAATAATGCTAAAATTAAAACTAAAAAATGAAAGAAGCTGACAAAAATTGGCAAAGGAATAACTATATATGAAAGTCATGTACAACTTGCAGATTTGTTGATAATAAAAAAATTTAAAAAGTTTCAAAAAAATATATGTTATTCTCAAAAGGGATTACATGAACTCATATTGAAGAAGAAAACATAAATTAAAAAATTTTTAAAAAGGTACATACCTCTTACTTTGCAAGATTTAACAAAAGAAGCATCTAAGACATATTTCAAAATGTAAAAAATAATAAAGCTAAAATAGTTATTTGAATGAAAAATTAAAATATCCTAAATGTGTCTGCTGCCTATAACGTGTATAACACTCATTCATTTTTCTCTATTTGAAAGGAAGAATCATGAGACAGTTTTTCTTATTTTGGCCTCTATCCGAAAAAGTTCACAAAAAAAAAAATCTTCTCTGAAAATAAATATTATTTATTTTTTAAGAATGGAGAGGAACAAGTAAGGGAAGAGAAATTTTAATTTTTACAATGATTTTATTGCAAATATTTTTTTTGAAGAGTCAAAATAAATATTTAAATGATAAGAAATTCTATTTTTTCTTACACATAATGGGAGTAAGAGATGAATACGCCAAAATAATTAAAAGATCATATCGTAAAGTTAATTTACTTTAAAGATATAAAAAATTACAATTTATAATGTATTTTTTATTTTTTTTCTTTCCATCTTAATTTACTTATGATTAATCATTAGAGTACAGTTTTTTAATTAAATAGATAAATTTGCTTCATATTTTTTATAATAATTCTAATAACTATTTATATAATAACCCATGTTAATTTTTTTATGACACTTTTTTTAATAAAAAATTGACTCTGTCACTAAAAGAAATTGGTTTACTCATGGTTATACTATTAAAGATATTTTTTCAATCACATTTAGAATAAATATTTCTTTTTAAAAATATATTTTTATTATACAATTATTTTTTTAGAAAGTAATGTATACATCATGCAAATCACGAGCTTTATGCTAGTATGTTAATATCTAGATATTGATTTTGTTTAAATAAATATTCAAGAAGACATATATGTAACTAGAAACTATGCATGGTTGTAAGTTCCCAAAGATTTTGAATCATTATTCTAAGAATTTTATTTAGAATTATTTTATTTTTTAATGCCAAGTTCGTAATCCTCTTATTTTGTTTCTATGGACGGCTAACAAGAAAATTATCCTTCTCTTTTTCTTTTCTACATAAGCATTATTTTATTCCTTTGTAAATTTTTTCAAGTTTATCGGGTGAAAGATTTTGCACTAGCTTCGTCATCGCTTCTGTTAGTATCTTGGGAAACATAAGTCCTATTCAACCTCACACATCCTAACTAGAGGGGACGAATATGTTTTAAAGAGATTATGTTGAACACGGCCTCAAACTATTGTCTTCTAATTCTCCAAAAATCTTGATTTTGTTTTTATATTATTCTTTTATTCTGCCATATTGAATATTTATATATTATTTATAATTGTTTTTCTCACAAAAGTTCTGTCATTTAAAAAATTCAAAACTCTAAGGATATAGAACAAAGAAAAATAATCATAGTTATTTATGTAATATGAAATGATTTTCTAAAAAAGATTACCCTTTTCCTTCCCCAAACCTTCTGCAAAAAATTCGAACAAAAATAGAAAATAGGAAGTTTAAGTGATTATCTTCCAAATAATATATACCCTTTTCGATTATGAAATAGTAAATTCCACCTAAACTCCTTGAATTTCTCTTGAAAATTGAATTGGTCCTTGATTTCACCAGATTAGACAAATTTCTAGTAAAACATTGTTGTTGGGTCAACACCTTGTATACACCTTTCTAATGTGCCCAATACTTTCTCAACCCTCTAAATTATGCCAGCAAAAGGTGGATGTGAAAGAAAATTTTAGAAATAAAGAAAAACCACGTGATAGTAAAAATAATCGAGCATTAAAATAAATAGAAAAAAAAAAAGGAGAGTCTCCAGGTTTAAGCAATAAATCATTTAAAACAATTTGGAGTCTGAAAGAAAGAAAGCTCATAGGTTTTATGATTGCTAATCAAATTTTATTATTTTTAGAGTCGAAGTACTTTTTTTTAAGGATAAGGACAAAATAATCGAAATTCTTTAAAAAATTGAAATACTAAAAAATCAGTATTGAAGAATAGACCGTTAGGGAATCAAATAATAACGTTTCGATTATTTATATAAAAAATAAAAATCTCTCTCTCTCTCTCACTGTATTTAGACAATGTTTGCAAACTAGACACACAATCAGATCTCGTTTTTCCTTTACAAAAAATTTATTTTTACGAAATCTAAATGGACACTCCTACAACTAATCACAATTCAAATACATCTTATGTTTTTGTGATATGTACTATATGTATTCTTTTATTTTTAGCACTATACTCCGTTTTCCTTGTCCAATAACGTTCATGAGCTTTTTACGAAATCTAAACAGTATTTTTATTATTGCAATTTGCAGGTTCTTACTAAGCCACATCTCTAATTGGATCTTAATGCACTCTTCGACAGAAAATCATGTTGCCGATAAAGTAACAAGAAAGCAAGGGAGAAGAAGAAAGACACACAAATCCAGCTTAGTCCCTTAATTATGATTAGTTTTATTATAGTTACCTATAACTTATACTACTTTTAATGCATTTTGACCGTGTTGGTAAAATGCAGAAATAAGAACCAAATGCATTTTGACCGTGATGAATTGTATAGGTGAAATCACAAATGCAGAAAATAAGAACCAAAACCAACATTTGATTTTTTCTGTTTTTTTTTTAAAACAAACTATTATTGATTAGAAACATCGGTTAAAGTAGCAAAGAGTACATCAGAAGAGTTATTGGCCATCCAAGAGTCGCTCAAAAGTAAACTATTCTTTGCTAACAAAGGAGCTGGAATGTTACCTTCCCGTCTAATAAAATTTACAGTACACGGCTCAAAGGAACTCATAAGAGACCTAACTCATGGCAATTCTGACCTAGCTCATATAGATCCGCACCAACTGTCTTGAGACGATTAACCACAAGTTGAGCAACACTTTCTAATTCAACAGAAGAGAACCTGAAACTGCTTGCCTATTCAAGGCCATACCATACCGCCAACAGTTCTGCATGATCTGAACCAACTGTATGATGAAGTTGCTTAGTTAGACATGCAACAATACAACCCAAATCATCACGTAGGACAACTCCAGCTGCTGCACCAGACACACACCAAGCCTCATCAATATTGATCTTGATAAGACCTTTAGGAGGGGTCCAAGTAGGCGCATCAGGGAACTTCTGTGTCATGATTACCAGGAAGTGGAAAAGCTTCAAGCATGGCACTACCCGCTGTGTCATGATTACCAGGAAGTGGAAAAGCTTCAAGCATGGCACTACCAGCTGAAAGATTTTCCTCTTGGATAAAATACGGGCACCCTCATAAATGGCTCTTTGACTAAAACCGACATTTGAAAGTTAGAATATCGCATTTTACCTGCTGCAGTAATGTTTATTACATACAGTAATTTTTGCAGGCCCTAGAAATATTTGATGGTGAAAAAAAACTTTCAATAAATAAAAACTAGTAAACAGAATCCAATCGCAGGCAGCTAATCTAGCACTGTTACCTAGCAAGTTCAGAACATCTATGTATTTCTCTTTCATTTGCACGCGACAAAAAATAAATAAATAAGGCTTGACAAATACGAAAAATAAAAAGGAAGAAAGGAAGAAAGCCTCAGAAGGAAACTTTTAATTTTAAATCAAAGAGAAGGAAGGTGGAAGCTGAAGAAGAATAGACAAAAGGCCGGATAAACACACTACAAAATATTTGGGAGCTGCGAGTCCAATCTCTGTTGTAGCTCTTTGATTTTTGCCGAGAGCTCATTCTTCTGCGCCTTATAGCTCAGCAGCAGGTATTCTTTACCTTCTATAACTTCCTTCAACTCGTTTATTTCTCTTTTCAGCATTTCAATTCTTTCTCCATCTCTGCCTTTCTCTGATGGTTGCAACTTGTTCTCAACTTCGAGATATCCATTTGCATGGCCATTTCTCCCTTCAGGCCACACAGGCTCTGAAGGGGACTTCTCGGTGGAAACTTCTGGTCCAACACAATAATCTGCTATTGCCTTCCTCAACCTCTGTATTTCTCTCTCAGAGTCAAATAAATCTCTGTTTGTGGCATCCAGAAGTGACTGCAAATGGGTAGAATGCCCAAGCTGAGTGCTGAGAGAATTCTGTAACTCAGCAATTTGATCCTGCATCTCCATTATCATTTCATCTCTTCTTTTCAGCTGCTGCCGGAGCTTTTGTATCACTTCTCGATTGTTAAAAATGTCAGAACCAGCTTCTGAGATGCATGGTGAGTCAGAGCTGTTTGATTTCTGGAATGGCTTCTGTTGCAGCTCCAAGCGATCAGGTGATGCTGTCCAGATGACACCATTCTCTTTGCCGAATTCAGAAGCAGGAACCCTCACTAGAGGGAGTGCCATTTCTGGTTCTGTCAGTCTCGAATCATCACACTGCTGCTTCATATCCCCCATACTCACAGACCCTGTTGCATGAAATCATCCAAAGACATTGCAAATAAACACATTTATCCAGATAAGAAACTATTTATATTCTCAAGGACGAAAGAGAAGAGAAACTGAAAGCATAATACTCAAAACTTGGAATAGTTCAGTTAATTCAATGCAAAAGCAGAGCAAAGGCTTGCGTTAACGGATTAAGGGCAATGTACTGAAGAACACCACAAATTTAAGCCTGTGGACTTCCAGAGACCAATGGAAATCTAGAAGTATCAAGAAGCTAAGTAAATAAATGCTCGTATTGGCAGAACAAAAAACCTTCTAGAAACTAGACCACATACAGGGGTTAACTATTTCATGAAGAATTCAAAAAGATTGGCCATGGTTAGGTGTTTCATCAGTATGAATTCTTGATAGTCCAAATAAAAGAAATCCAAGCAAAAGTTAAGGAAAGATGCCAATCATTAAAATGTAAAAAATATGTGGCTCTACTCAAGACTGCGTCTTCCCTCTCCAGGGTCCCATCCACACCCCTAAACAACAAGAACTCTCCTTTTTCAGCAAAAACTGAAAAATCTGCAGAACCAAAGGCGAGGAAAGACTTTTAGCAACCACTAACCACCCCTTATTACTTCCTTTAACAGAAAACAGCTTGAATGTTTCTTCAGCCTATGGCGGAAATTAAAGTTGAACCAAAAAGCTATTACAACTGTTTCACTTCAAAGAAACAAACCTTCTTGAGGGACAGCGCCTTGAAAAGAAGAGGTCAGAGGTAAGGTAAGACTGCATGGAATAATGTCAGCATAGCAAAAACTGAAAGTAAACACATTGAGCAGAAGCAGATGACATTTTAAATGGAAGACCCAGTCAAAATGTATTGCCATTGAATCATCCAGTCATACCATAATTAGTCGTTTCATCATGCAGGCTGTGAAGAGGTTCAGGGTCAAAAGTAACTGCACACATTTGCAGAAACAAAATGCAGCACTCTAGATTATGTTGTAGTAAATCAGTGAGACGGAGTTTTCCGAAAAAGTGAAACACCAAAACAGAATCAATTTCCAATTGTATCAAGACCGCTTAATATTGGCTGATCTTTGTCCTAAGACACTAGAATTGCATAAATGCTTGTTGTCTTCTCAGGATATGGAGACAATACTGCTTAAGAAGCTTATCAAAAAAGAACAAGGAGATCACTGACATTTGCAAGCAAGAAAATCAAAGAAATCTGAATAAACTATATAAGGGGCCTAAGCAGCAGAGATGCACCACTAGTCATGACTAGACAGTCCGGGGAGATGTCGAAATCTGAAGAGAGGAGCAAACTAGTCAGAGAAAGTCACTCACTATTGAATTCTCTATATCCCTAACAAGATAGCTTGTTAATCTCCTGTCCGTGTCAATAGATGGTCTAACAGACGATAATGGTCTAGGTTGAATCAAGAATAGCATAAACTGCTTTGTCTCAAGCCGGGGAATGGTGCATCATCCGTGGTGCATCCGGAGCACTACTAATTAACATTTTACTTAATCACTAACAACTTGAAAGCCCTTGCCTCATACAATGAAATTTTAAATTATATTCGCCCCTTCTGAAACCAGAAGTTCAAGAAAAGGAGAACTGATGCCCAAGAAGTTCCATACCTGAATGAAAATTGTAGCAAACATTTTCATCTCGGTTAAAAGAATATGCATTGGAATGCAAATGGCAGTTTCCCACATTTTTTGCTTTAGCAGGTCTCCCATTTCCTGCATTGTGAAACAAAAGTTCAAGTTTGAGCAAAATAAATCTAACAAATCAACAGATGAAGCATTATGTTTCACAGAACCTTTCAAGACTTTGCTGCTATTTTCCTGATGTTTTGTATCACGGAGCTGCTTCAGTTTATAACCGAGACGAATCGATAATGTACTTAATAAAGCCCCACCTGCAATAAGGACCCAATTAGGGCCTTCACCTGACATGCTTTTAGACTCTTGATCTTTGGGCAGTGCATTAGTCCTTGGTTTCATTTCTAATAGCTGTTGAATATCTCGGCTGGGAATATTGTGATCATGCAAGACCCATATCAGAATATGGTAAACATCAAACAGTAGCACAAAGCAACACCAGCCTACCAGGACAAACAACAGAATCAAAAAGCATTTCTCAGCTAAAAGCAAAGGATTGTTACATTTTCAGTATGGCCCTCTTTGGCGTAACTGAGACTTTAAGCACTAACATCAAGAAACTGGATTCTATACATTAAATGAATGCAAATCAGTTTACAGGAGTTTTTTGTTCAACAAATGTCATTACATACTGAATTTAGTGTCTTGTTTTGCCAAGTACCAATAACTAAATCTCAACTATGTTTCCTGCAATTTTCGCTTTAAATAAAAAAAAAATTACTTCTTTTGATCACAAAAGCTACAAAGCAAAATGCTGATTTTGGTCTTTCTCCTATTATCCACAGGGCCAGGTGTGAAAGGCCTCTTTCTCTATAACATTTCTACTTCATTCATGCCTGGTTTGATGGCTAATTAACTATCATTTTTCATTCATCCGTACCTTTGGCTTTTATTTTTTATTTTTTACTTATTCATTTATTTTTGCATCATAGTTTGTTCTTTTCTATTTTTTTCAGTGATGACTGACGACCATAAGTAGTAAATAGCCACAGGAACAAATTGGAGAAGAGCTTATGACAACTAGCAGAAACAGGACATAAAATTCATACAAACATCATAGTTCTCACTGAATTGGGCAGTCAACAACCACATATCTAATCACTTCCACCCTCAAATTTCCCAATACAAATACAAAAACAAAAAGCAACCGTGATTAAACTATAGATCCCCTGACTCCCATATTTTCTATTCTTGCGTTCACACTGCTCTTCAGTCTAAAAACATTCTTTTCTTTCAGCAAACACTAAAACAACAGGCTACTAAACAATATGCAATAAATGTCCATATCTATTATTGCTCGTCATCCTCGCTACATCTGGAGCTCCATAAATTCAGGAAGCTTTTAATTCAAACGTCAGAAATAGAAAATGCTTAGTTCACATGAAACAACTGTGCAATCATGTATTACGACAACCAATCGACCAACGAATTTTCCTTACATCCTAGCAGCAAGAACGAATTCAGAAGCAAACTCTAAATCCACCAAACACAATTTCTTTGAAAGAATTCCAAAATAAGCATTTCATTTCATCCCACAGACCACCATTTCCTATGCAGAATAAACAATGGGTAATCAACAAAATGCGCAAACGAATTTCGACATTTTCCTCTAGCAGTTACATAAATTCACGCCGAACAGTTTCTAATACAACTAAAAAAATTTTCACAAACAGTAAAATACAAACAAACACGAAGGCGGAGATGCCAAAAGATAAATAAATGGAAACAAAGAAGAGTACCTGAAAACGTGCGAGGAATACAGGTATATTCTCAGTGGATTACTCTCAGTAGAGAGGGCGTGGTAGGTTAGCTGACAGCAAGCGGTAGGGGAAGAACGAAGGAAGATCACGGCGGAGCGGGAGCTGGAGCCGGAGGTGAATTGTCAAACATTATTTATTAGGGTTTGTTCCAGATGGTTTGTCACTTTCCCTTCTGGGCTAAGTGCTTGAGCAGACGGCTTCACCTTTGTCCCCCTTTTTTTTCTCTTCTTCCTTTTTCGCTAACACTGGAGCCACTTTTCTTTTTTCAAGATTTTCATTTATTGTAAGGTCTACGCCTTGTGGATTAGTTATTATGAAAAGAATAGAAGTTTATAGTTAATTTTCTGAGAATTAGGCTAAAAATCTGTAAAATGGAAAAGTAATGTATATCACACAATTCCTTTTTCAGTTTGCTTTAGTTATTAGACTTCAATCTATTACTTATGAGTTATATACTTAATTATTAAATTATTTAACTTATTTTATATCTTATAAAGTCTCGGATAATTTTCTATCTCAAAATTAAATTTAAAATTTTAAGTGTAGGACTCATATATTTTTTATAAATAATTTAATTTTTATAAAATTTAAAATAAAAATTTTAAAACTAAATCCTATCTAATTATACACCCAACGCGATTATAAATGGCAATTACTCCTGCCCTTGTAACTTTTCTTTAAATATCTATTCTGTTGTAAACTCTGATATTTCTTAATATATTTTCTTCTTTTTACCTTACAAAAAAGTTTTGATACCTCAATTATGAGTTAACCACTTAAATAGTAAATCATTATTTAAACAATTTAGCACCAACTTTTAACGGTCAACCAAACGAGAACGACCTACAGATTTTTTTGTTTTTAACTCTTTTATGCCCCGTCTATTTTGCACCAGCAAAGTAACCCACGTAGCAGTTTTCAAGGTCATTAAGTACTATAAGTTGGTTTAGAAAAAAATAGAAAATAAAATGGAGGCCTAGATTTTTTTTTTATTATTTTCCTTTGGAAGTTGGGAGGTCTAGATTTTTTTTTCTTTTTTCTTTTTGGAAGGTGGGAGGTCTAGATTAATTAGGTAACATTTAACAAAAAAAGTATATATATATATGGGAACTAGCAAATTCCTTTTCTCCGAATGCTAAAAATCTGTAACTAAATTATATTTAAAGCATTGAAATGAAATTATAGCACAACTATTTAAACATCTCATCCATCTGCCTAATTACCTAAAGGTTTTTTCTTCAAAGTGCTATTTAATAGAGTTGAAATTATTAAATCTTTAAACTAGTTTATATATATATATATATATATCTAATAAAAAATAATGAATACCAAATTTCAACCATTAGTAGTAATAAATTTCATGGCACAAAATGAAAAAAGAACAAAAGAATAAAAAATAAGAGACAATTAATACTATAATGGATTTCAAATAATCTCTCTAAAATGGTTAGGACAGTGCAGAATATAAATTTTTTCATTATGAGGGTCAAAACAGAATAGAATAACTTTACGAAATATTCTCAATAACTAAACAGATTATTAAAACCAAAAACAAAATATTCATTCTACAGAAAACATCAGAAACATAAATCATTCAAGCATGCTTTAAAAATATATGCATACATTTTTTTTTTTTAAAGTTTAGACAAAGAGATTAAATCACTTATTTGTGAGTTTTTAACTCTAAACTATGTGCTTCTTGCTATTCCCTTCTAAAACTTTCCTTCTACCTCTTCATCTGCAGAATTCGATGTCGATTCCTCATCTATATTGACTCTCTCACGCACATTATCTGTAACTGTCATTGAAAGAACCCTTTCGTCAGTCGTTTATCTAATCCTAAAAAACGTTTTCTAACCTTAAAAAGCTTTTAATCTAAATAACTCTTATAAATTACAACTAAGCCCTCTAAAAATATACCTATTCTATTTGTTATTATTATTATTATTATTATTCATCAATTGGGCTATATTTTTGGGTCGGACATTACAGAAACCTCTTAATATTAGTAGAGATTGAACCCAACTTAATAAACAAGTCTTCCACCCTCTTCAACATTTTGTAGTAGTCTCTTTGGACTTTCATAATTTCATCTTTAGGTCTTCAATCTCATGTACATTATATTTCTAGTCTTTGTTAAACCAATCAAAGATTGCTCCTCCTTCATTTGCCATATAAAGAAGTTACATTTGCCACAGCCCTCATTACAATGACCTAGAAACAGATTGATAGTACAAATATCCTCAATACAATAATAGCAGAAGAACATAGCAATATGCGTAACAGAAGAGCAAAAGAAAAACAGAGCAATATGCATAACAAAAGAATAATGTACATATGCATAATAATATTCAAAGATAAATAGCATAGAAAAATGATAGATTGCAAAACCACAAATTACACAGGAAAATCAAAGAAAAATACCATAGCTTAATCATATATTACAAACTTGGCACCTCAAAAAATCACAATAATAACAATATTGAAACAATAAAGACACCGCATAACTTCACATTTACAGATTGCAAAACTCCCTAACATCAAGCACACGCGTATTGCAAATAAAGTCACGGAGCAATTAAATAAGGTTAACTGAAAAAGAGTACAAGAACAATGTACATATGAATAATAATATTAAAAAAAAGAGCATAGTTGAACCATAGATTACAAACTCAGCACCTAAAAAAATCACAATATAACAATATTGAAACAATAAATACAACACATAACTTAGCATTTACAGATTGCAAAACCCCCTGGTCTCAAACACACACACATACTACTCATAGTTATAGAGCAATTAAACCTTGACAATTTTTGACAAAGAAGATTCTTACCTAAAAAATTGGGCATCCAAAAAATGCTCAACCTCTATTTTTTGAAGTCCTTGATGTTCATAATGGGAAAATTGAACCATATTTGTAGAAAAGGCTACTCACAAGAATGACAGCTAGCCTTTTTCAGTTGTCCTCACCAACAGTGCTTTTCGAATATAAAGGCAAAGAATAAGAAACCTTTTCTGATTCTTCTTCTTCAATTGTTCTTCATTTTCATATGGTTGATAGTAACAGAGAATTGAAGGACTAGAGAAAGACTGAAAAAGATAATGTGGATGAATAGGAGTTAGTTGAGCAGTTGAGTTGAGTTGAAATTAGATGAAGATTTTGAAAGAAAGATTCAAATCTTCCAATCAAATTGAAATCGACAATTGGCGTGAGAGGCATTTCACCATCTTCCAATGTAGATTTCAAAACTCATTGGCTTATTAGATCAATTAACACTTATAACATACATTTCAAACCACCAACTAACTTCTCCAATCACCAAAGGCACTTTACCGGCTCAACAGACCAATCAACAATGATTCCTTCCCTCAGACTTAAACATTCTTTTTTTAACCCTTGCAATATATTACAATTAAAAATATGTCCTCTTTGATCATCCAAACTCAAACCCTTAAACCCCTACAATTAAATATATTCAAAATCTGCCCCCATTATATTTTTAGTTAAAATACACATTTTGACCTTTTAAGATTGAAAGAGCTCAATTCTATGTATTTTGTCGAATATAAGATGCCAGTTGATGATTCTACCCCTTTAATATAATACGAACTTGAAGCTTTTGATGTTGCTCGTAATAACATGTCATCTGAGCATTTTACCCCTATAAGATAAGTATGAGTTTGATTCTTCTAATAACAAACCAAATGACCACGCTGCCAAGTAAAATATAGTACGAGCTTAGTTCTATGTCAATTGACCATCGTACAAACTTTACAATTGAAAAACATATTTAATTTTAATACATCTCTAAACTTATTTTTCAAAAACTTGATCAAGGAATCTATAATTCTATACATCTCTAATAATTTATAGCCCAAGGTACATGAATTTAGAAATATAAAATCAATTTAATGTCAATGCTCCCTCTCAATTACGGTATCAAAAGACATATTTTATTTTCATACATCTCTAAAATATTTTTCCAAATTTATTGCTTAAAAGACATATTTTCTCTACAAAAACCATTTAATGTTTATTTTTCCCAAATTTATAGCTAAAGAAAGATATTTTCTCTACAAAAGCAATTTAATGTCAATGTTTCCATTTTTCTTTCAAATAAAAAAAGACACGTTTTATTTATGTAAATGATCAAAATTATTTTCCAAATTTGTAGGTCTAATATATTTTCTCTAGAAAATTAGCTACAATAATATATTGTTCTATTTTTGTTAGAAAAAAATAAATATTTTATTTGGAATTGAAATTAATTTGCAATATTATATAGGGAATACAAATATTATTTTTAATACTAAATCAAATTAATAATACATTCTTTCATTTGTAGTAATGAAAGTATATGTCAAAGAAATTGGACATTTAAATTACTGTTAATTCTAAAAAATAAATATTAAGGGGAAAAAAGGGGAAAAAAAGTTTTTTGGCCTTCTACAATCTCATACCAATCCATCTTTTAAGGATACCTAAACAGATACATATGCATATACAGATTCATGCATACTTTTCTTGCGATATAGACATCTCCCAATCCGCCAATCCAAATACTTTGAATGGTGAATCTAGGCGTTGGAACTCCTTATCCCATCAGCCTATGGCTAAATTCACTAGGCAATCGGATCTACAAAACCACAGGAAAAATTATTTTAAGCCATCACAATCCTCCAATTATGTTTGCCTCAAGTTGATCCATTGGAAACCATATGTCATTGCAACAATGGAGAAGCTCAACACTCTCCCAAGAAAATCAACTACTCTAGCAAAAAGATCACACCTAGTAACCCCTGGTACACTGGAAGCTATGTACTTGACTAGAAACCATAGCTTTGAGTTGTATAGCATGAGACAAAGCTTCTGTTGACCAGGATACTGAAGGCACTTAGTGAATATTACATGCGAACAATGCTCTTAATGCATGCCCCTCTCGTGAAGACTTATGAGATGATAACAGAGCTGACTTAACAGAACCCTAGTCTGGCTGTGATGTCTGATAAGAATTGGAATGAAAAAAGTTTGATAAAATTGATAGTGGAAGCACCCCAAGATTTCCCAAGATAGGAAACCCGAAAACCCACATTTTAAGACCCCTAAAAACTATAGGGAAACTAAGGCCCTATAACCCAAAGAGGATAGCGAGAATTGTCTCTTCCAAATGCCTAATTAAAATCCTACCCAAAGAGATAGAATCCTGATTGGAGTTTTTAAATGCCCCTTTCCCCAATCTAAGAAAAAACTCTAGAGGAACAAAGCAACTAGAACCCCCTACTTGAGATGGGAGAAAATATTGATCCACTAGAACCCTTGAATCAATAATCTAGTTGAAAAATGCCACAAGGATATTTCAAACCCTTGATAAATCTTGATACAGTTGGAAGGAGAGTTTCTCTATCAAGCTCTCTCATGAACACAAAGTTCATTGCATCAAAAATCATAAGCAAATGAATTTTTCTCTTAAAGAGAGTATATATACAAGTGTAACCCTAAGGTAATCAATCCTATTAATCTAGGGTATTTCGGGGGTTAATCCCACTTAATTTCAACTTAAAATATCAAGAAAAGTCAAAATAAACAATGGAAAAAGTCAAAAATCAAATTTGATATTTTGCTGAAAAATAGTGCCAAGCAACGCAACCTGGAACTAGTAGTTCAGGCCTGAACTACTAGATGCAGGAGGCGCCTTCTCGTTGCATGTGGGCAAGGCCACCTAATGGGCTTTTCTTTACCTAGTCTGAGTCCTTCCAATTCCCCAATCAAATTCCAAACTTTTCACAATAATTTTTATGCACAAAGTCTCTCTTTTAGCTTCCTCAAAGTCTTCAAAATGCTTGACTTCTTGGAGAAACACCTTTGTCTCATCATGAAACTCTTTGCTTGAGCTCTCGTCAATGGTCCTCTATAGATGACTTCTTTGCTTGCACCTTGATTCCCATCATCCCCCTCTTCTTGAGTTTGATACATCCACGAATTTGTGAAATCATCAAAGGGAGAGAGGTTACATACATTGAAGGTGGTGTTCACATGGTAGTTTCCCAACAAGTCTATCTTGTAAGCATTGTCGTTGACTTGCTTCAATACTCTAAAAGGACCATTTCCTCGAGGCTTTAACTTTATGCATGAGGGAAAGCACTCTTTACAGAGATGAACCCAAACTAAGTCTCTGGGTTGAAAAGTGACTTTCTTGTGATTTTGTTTTCTCTTGTGAGCCATGGCTTCATTTAGTTGTTCGATCATGCGCTTGGTCTTCTCATGGATCTCCTAGACTATGTCAGCTTTCTCCGTGTCATTCGGGTTGTCCCTAGCATTCAAAGGAATAAGTGAAAGTTAAGGAGAGATAGAGGGTTGAAGCCAAAGACAACTTGGAAAGGAAAGAAGCCCGTTGTAGAATGGCTACAACAGTTGTAGGCCAACTCTATGGCCGGCAAGCTCTCTTCCCAACTTTTGAGTCGTTCTTAATAACGACCCCTAGTAGTTGTGTGAGAGTATGGTTCACCATCTCAGTTTGCCCATCCATTTATGGGTGTCAAGCTGTGGAAACCAATATATTAGTACCAAGTTTAGCCCACAAAACTCTCCAAAAATGACTTAGAAACTTAGAATCCTATAAGAGACTATGCTCCTTGGTATCCTATGCAATCTTACTACCTCTTTGAAAAACAAATCTCCTAAATGTATCAAGAACATTTCTCAAATGGTATACATGCTCATCAATGGATTTTCTATAAATGAGAATATCATCAAAGTACACAACAACAAATTTCCTAAGGAAATCCTTAAGAACATGAGTCATTAAGCTCATAAAAGTACTTGGTGCATTAGATAAGCCAAATGGTATCACAAGTAGCTCATAAAGACCATGTTTTGTTTTAAAAGTTGTTTTTCATTCGTCACCTTTTCTAATCCTAATTTGGCGATAGCCGGATCAATTTTTGAAAATGCTTTTGAATCATATAATTCATCAAGTATATCATCCAACGTAGGTATACAGTTTCTGTATTTTATTGTGATGTTGTTGATGGAGCACAATCAACACACATTCTCCACGTTCTGTCTTTTTTTAGCACCAACAACACCAGTATTGCTCATGAGCTAAGACTGTCTCTCACATAGCCTTTTCCCAGTAGCTTCTCGAGTTAATACTACAACTCCTTCATTTCCTCAGGGTTACTCAGATTGGCCGGCATGTTTAGTAGGTAGCTCCTAGAATAAAGTCAATTTGGTGCTCGATTCCCTGAACGGTAGGAGTCCTTCGGGTAACTTCTCTAGAAACATATCCTCATAAGCTTGGATCACCTCCGAAATGGGCCTAGGCAAAGAATCACAAAGTTCATTGGTGGACAACATAAAACTCTTGTATACAAGAAAGATAACGGGCACATAGTTTTCATAGCCTCAACCACTTCTCTTTCTTTTATCAAGAAATTCTCTCTTTTCTTTCTACTCCTCTTTTGTTTTTCTAACTTCTTACCATTTGAATTCTCCCACTTTTCTTGCACTTTTGTTTGGTCTTCACCCTCTTTCTTTTCATTCTTTCCTTTTTTACTCTTTTCTTTCTGTAACACCTCTCCTCTTTTGCCTCATAATACTTGATCATTATGGACTTGCTTCAGTGTACGAGGTCTAAAGTGTATTTCTTCTCTTCAAGGTGTAAGGTATTTGTGTTCTTGTAGCAGTTATGAATAAACTTGCAGTCATATTGGCATGGCCTCCCAAGTAAGAAATGAGCTACTTGTATTGGAACTACGTCGGACATCACCTTATCTTTATACTTCATGATATTTCATATTTGTGCTTAATATAATGATCATTTTGAGCTCAAATTTCTGTTGAATTTTAGTGTTTTAAACATCATTTACACTCCCTTTATCTCTTATTTGGTTTAGATGAGTTTATTGAAGATTTGGAGCACAATGAAGCAATGAAGGAGATTCTACATACTTATAATGAAGAAAAAAAAGAAGAATGCAAAACAGAGCTGCAAAATAGGGCAGCGGGACAGAACAATTCAAGTGGGATTTTGACCTCCTTAGAGATTTCAAATGCATATATGATCTTCTGGACAATTATAGAGGAGATTCTGAAATTTCCAGAATGGTAACATTTACATCAATCCAAATTCTTTTGGTCACCCTACATATAGTGCAAATTCAGAATTTCTGGTTTTGGTTCCAGTTTTGACACATTGTGGTGTAATTATCATATCTAGAGTTTTAGATGTCCACTGGAGGTGATTCAAAGCTCTGTAGAAACATAAGAGTATTATCTATAACTTTCATGAAGACAGGAAAACCTAGATCGTAGGATTTAATGCTCTGAATCACCAATAATCCAAACGGCACAAATTTTTCTCTCAAGCCTCTCAAGAACACAAATTTCATTTCATCAAAAATCATAAGCTCATGAGTTTCTCTCTTAAAGAGAGTATATATACAAGTGTAATCTTAAGATAATTAATCCTATTAATATAGGGTATTTTTGGGGGGTTAGTCTCACTTAATTACAACTTAAAATGTCAAAAAATCCAAGCTAAACAATAAAAAAATCCAAAAACTAAAATTGACATTTTACTGGAAAAACAGTGCCAGGAGACGCCGCTTGGTCCTCAGGCAATCAAATGGGCATGTTCTTCACCAGTTTGAGTCCTTTGAATTCTCCAATCAATTCAATAATTTTCACAACAATTTTTATGCAGAATGTCTCTCTTTTAGCTTTCTCAAAGTCTTCAAAATGCTTAACTTCTTGGAGAAACATCTTGGTCTCGTCATGAGGCTTCTTTGCTTGAGCTCCGCTATAGATGACTTCTTGGCTTGCACCTTAATTTCCATCAATGATTGTCTCTTTAGGCATTTCAGAAATATCTTGCTCAGCCTCAAAGTCCATCTAATAGCTTTCTGTCATCTACCATTGCTACATTTAGGATTTATGTTATTAGTCATGTTAGGGTTGTTAGGGATTCATGTTCTATTTTGGTGTTAGTGTGTTAACATGATAATTTTGACCTAGGGATCTTATATCCCTTATTATGCAAACTTAATTTTAGGTTGATATCAATTGTTGGTATGTATCCCTTGTTATGCAAACTTAATTTCAAGTTGATATCAACTGTTGTAATTGTTGAATCTTTCTTGTTGTTGGTTAATGAAGCCTTTAACTATTGGCAGAAAATCAATTTTTCTTCCTCTACGCTGCTATTTTTTGTCTGTGATACAATTCTTGTTGATCTTTGTTGTTGGCTTCGCAATCTCAATACAAATTTTGATTTCTGTAATCTTAACACAAGTTCAAGTTTTGGGATCAGAACAAAAAGCAGAAAAAAACTTCCTTTGTAATATAAATGGGGAATAGGCTATTTCTGCTCGTGGCTTTGAATTTTTTATGATGGCTTTAATTTTTCAATGTTCAAATTTAGTTGAACGGGTTGTTTTTGTTCAATTTGGATTATCGGATTGAAAAAGTTTCAAATTGTAGCCATGTTTTATATTTCTATAATCAAGAATGGGTTCTTTCTACTTATTGCTTTGAACATGGAATTTATATTTTCATGATGCTTCAATTTGAAGATGGATTTCATGTTTTGATAATGGCTTTAGTTTTCTTTAATGTTGGTCAACCTTTAATTTTCTCCTCTGTCCATTTTATTCAATTTAGCAAATTACTTGATTTCAATTTGGATTATTGAATTCAATAAGTGAGCAAATTACTTGATTTCAATTAGAAATATTGAATTCAATAAGTGCTGAAACTGCTACCATGTTCACTTATTCATTGATTGACGTTTTCTTTAATTTCAATTTCACAACACTTTATTCTATTCCGTTACTGCCTTGTTCAAAGCTAGAAATGCAACTTTCTTCTTCATCTTCCTTTCAACACATTCTTCTTTTTTGCTCAGGAGGTAACGTAGAGTTAAGAGAATGAATTTGTTTGGAGTTAAGCTGGATAAGAGAATGAATATGTTTGGTTGGATGGGAAATTAACCTACAACAGTAGTTATGGCGATGTGTAAAAAGGAACAAGAGTAATTATTGTGGTATATGAAAAGGAACATAGTATTATTTGTGTATTCTCCTGAATAGTTCTATCTAATGAGGAATCACTTTTGAAATTCAAACAATGTGAGATTTTAGATTTCAACCTTCAAAAATTTCAAGGATATTTAATTCATACTATATTTATTAAAATGTTGTAGTGACTTAATTAACCCGATTGATCCATACAATTTGATCTAAGAAACTTTTTCATTTTCTTATTTTCAAAATTTGAATCCTTGAAATTGGATGGTCTATGCAAAGGATATTTGATTGCCTTTTGAGATGGCACTGTAAATTTGACTTGAAATACACAAATAATCTTTTAAAATATCGGTGTAAATTGATGAGTGACTTTTCAATGTCCCGTTCCTTCATCTTCTAATTTTTTAGTCAAGATGTATGGATCTACAGGTCTCTAAGCTCATTTCTCTAGCTATTTTGTATAGCTCTCTCTCCCTTCCTCCCTCTATCTCTTTCTCTCTCTCTCTCTCTCTCTCTCTAATCGATAGCATAAATTAATTTTTAAAAAGCATTATTTGTGTTCTGAAATCCTCTTATGTGATGTTTGTGAGCCAAAAAAAAAAAAAAAAATCTCTTATGCACGTTGGTTGAATTTTTAGGCTGGCTGCAAAAATTCAACCCAGCAGAAGGCTGGGCTGGCAGCTAGCATTCGGCCCTACAGAAGGCTAGGCTGCGGCTAGTTGACTATTGGGCTACTATCCGACAGGAGTTTGGGCCACGACCCAGACAATTTGGTTAGATTGCTTAGTTACTATTGGGCTTTGGCGTGGGTTGCTATTTGGGCAGCCCATATTTTTTTTAAAAAAAGAATTTTAAGAAATTGATTTTATCCTATATAAAAAAGAAAAACTATTTTAATCATTGTTTGGATTAGAGATTTAATTACTTATTGAGTGATAACTCACCCCTTATCAAATTATATTTCAGAGAACGATTCTGAGGACTTTGAGACTTTTGACGAGAAATACTAGGAAGTGATATCAAGAACTGGAGGTGGATTGCAATTTCTCCAAGAGTCAGTTGATATTGAAGAACAGTATTTGGGATAGTTTTGTAATAAAAAAATGAATTGAGATATTTTATTTAGTTTTTTATTTACTTTAAGATTATTCAGTATTTATCTTAGAATTATTTGAATTTATTTAATCAAGTTAATATTCTCTAATGGTAAGGATCTTGTGATTTTTAATTTCAATTTGGGAACACATTCGTGTTGCACTTCAGTTACTGAGTCTTTAACTTGGTTTCGGGGCGTGACATTTAGTGGTATTAGAGCCGATTACCAGTCGAACGTGTGGGAACTAAAGTGCTACACCGCGTACCGTGAGAACCACCTCTAGAATCCCACACCCTGGTTTAGTCTTGGGCTAATGATTCTGTTCTGGGGTGCCTAGCGAAGACGCTAGGACCTAGGCTCATGATTCTATTCTAGGCGCCTAGCTCTAATAATTTTCTTCTGGTTTATGTTCTGTGAGGCTAAGGCCTTAAGGGGGATGAATGTGATGCCCTAATTCCACATGAGATAAATGTAAGTAAAAGTGATATGTATATGAGCATGGGCCTAAGTATCGACTGTTAACTTGGGATATCCGTTTTGGCATAGCAAGGACGGTTGTGGTTGCTGTTGTGTTTTGTTGTCTATGCCTTTATACTAAATTTTTATCACAATCCTCAACAATTTGCACACAAACACAAGGCAAGTGCACCTATTGTTATGAGTAGTATAATGGCAAGTAAATTCAATATCGTATCCACGGGGATGGTTAAATATCATTACTCACTTTCTATTCTATTGTTTAGCCTATCAAATTTGTTTGTGAAATGATTGAAATTACTACTAGGAATAGAAGTCTAACTTAGCTAATTAAACTAACTTAACTAATTTTTGTTTGCAAGAGAGAATTCAATTGATAAAACAATACTTGGATGGTTAATCACCCTAGAATTACCTATGTGATAGAAATGTTCCTTGGTTGATAAATTTCACTTCTTATGTTTGATGAAATTCCAATGATAGAACTCACTCTATCTCTAGATGAAAGTTCTCTACTCTTAGATTAATTAGTTGAAATCTCTTTCTAACCAATTTAATCCAAGAATGCATTAAGGTTTGTGAATTTCCAATTAGATTTCTCTAATTATCAAGAAGATGTTTAGGTTTCTATCTCTAGTCACCTAAATCATTCCCATTGTTTGTGTATGGTCTATTTCACCCTTCCTTTCTCAATTCCAAGTGAAAATTTCCAGATTATGAATCAATTGTCAATCACCCTTCCTCTCTCAATTCCAAGTGAACAAAAATTCCAGATTATGCATCAATAGTCCACTCAATCAATTCAACCATTCAAATCCACAAACAATTCACAAGAAATTCAAATTCAATCAACCAATGAAACACTTCATTCACATAGGCAAAATCTAGGGTTCATACCCATCCAAGTATTCAAAAGTCTAGTTCATCAACATATTACAATTCAAAGAATATAAACCAATAAAGAAAGAGTAAGAATTGCTCATTTTCATGGTGTAAAATCTTCTCTTCTTCAAGGTTTGAAATTCGTCACTGTAGCATGGAGAAAATTGCAGCTTTTTCCATGAATCTTCAAGGTGGATGTTCTCCTTCTTCAAAGATTCAATCTTCTCTCTTGATTTCTCTTGCAAAGATGAAGATTTGGGATGGGATTTGAGAGAGTTTTGGTGAGTTTTTGGTGTTTTTCTCCCACTTCAGCCGTCCCTCTTGTTTCTGCCCTAAAGGGGTATCAAAATCTGCCCCAAAAGAGAGAGACAAGCAGCTTAAAAGCAGCTTCAGATCGACACAAACGATGCCACTTAGATCACAACAAACGGCGCAGCTTGCCCCCAGTTTTGGTGCAAGCTTCTGCTTCCCGACTGTGACACTATTTTGACATCTAGGTGCATTTAGAGCATTAACTCGGCTGATATAGGTCTTAATGTCTTCATAAACATTGTAGATCAGGATCTTATCTTTCCACAAAGATTTGAATCACATCAATTAGGCATCTAGAACGCAAGATATGATCATTATACCAAACTGTGTCAAAAATAGAGCACAATGTAGAATAGGTGACTTTGTAGCATAAGCTGGGTAGGAAAATGAACTCCGATTGACACAAATGTTACCATTATGAAAACTTCAGAATGTCTTCTATAATTGTCTAGAATACCACTTTTGCATTTGGAATCTTTATAGAGGTAAAAAGTACACTTGAAAAGTTTCTACCAGTCTATTTTTCCTCTACATTTCTCTATTATTCTTCATTGTGTAAAATATCTTTGTTTGCTTCATTTACTTCCAAATCTTTAACAAACTCACCTAAAGCAAATAAGAGATAAAGGGAGTGTAAATGGTGATTAAAACACCAAAATGTAGTATA
The DNA here is from genome assembly GCA_030512225.1 of Rauvolfia tetraphylla. NCBI lineage: Eukaryota > Viridiplantae > Streptophyta > Magnoliopsida > Gentianales > Apocynaceae > Rauvolfia > Rauvolfia tetraphylla. Next base: position 10,059,155 of record JAJQKT010000059.1, read on the forward strand.
AATGTGAGCTCAAAATGATCATTATATAAAGCACAAATATAGAATATCAGTTGCCAAGTAGTTGGCCATAGGTATTGTCTGCCCATAAGTCACGCGCTCGAGCCTACGGGCACAGGGCATGAAAATTTCTATTGGCAACAAATTTTTTGTAAGATTTTGTACTTCTTATTTCATCAAAATTAGTATATGTAATTAGAAATGGAAAACAGTATTCATTCTACTGATATTGGTGTACTGACTATTTTGTACAATTTTATTTTCTCGATGGCTTAGAAATGAAAACATAGTTTGATTGAATACTTTGCCTTTTGGTTTATGGAATGAAAACAGAATGATGTTTCATTCATAGAATGCGAAATTATTGTGTTTAGATGTGATTTGGTAGTATATATTACCTTCTGGTTTTGGATCTTGTAACCATAGCAACCACTGTCACTTACAGAATATAATATTATAATTTAGTTTAAATATGAATGACCGACAAGATGTTTTGTTGTGATTTCTAGAGTTGGAAACGTTGTTGTGATTTCTGCATTTGAAAATGATGGGGAAGTGAAAATGTTAGTTTGAGTTCTAAATTTATCAATGCTAGTGTGATTTGTACATTGGACATGATAAGTGCAAAAATATTGTAGGGTTTCATTACAAAATTGTAGGATAGTTTGCACTCTTATAAGTTTAGCACATCATATTCCACACATGAAAAAATGTTGTCATTGTCATACAGATTATGCTTTACCTTATTGTAGAGCATATTGTGTTTGCTAAACCTATCAACATATAAATTTAAAGCATCAAAATCGACTACCTTAAAATAAAAATGAAAAACAGAGTTCATTTCTAGAGTTGTGCTTCACTGTTTACTATCCATTACAAGTTAAGATCAAGGTTCAAATCAAAAAGTTGCATTACTCCACTCTACTCCACGTTCTTCATTTGTAACTGCTCTTGTGTTACTGCCCAAAAACTGCAAAAACTAAAAGAATATATCACCATTCATGAGATGTTGCAAAAAGGAAAAAAACCCATAGCATATTTAGATATTCAAATAGTAATAGCTTCGCTGTGGTTGACTGTTTTGCGTAAGGCACTATTCTTCTCTACGGTCACAGTCCTAGGCCCAGCCACTGTTGACTTTTTGGCTTTAAATTTGAATCCCACATCGGTGGGCTTGTTGTTGGGGGATGTTTTGGAGGGTTATAAATTAACCCCTCCTCCCCCTATTAGAACCATCCCAAACTTTGTATTCTTCTCCCACTATAAATAAAAGCGGGCTGCTTGAGTGGTGCTCGGAGACTAGGCAAATTTTGCCGAACTCCGTTATCAAATTTTTCCGGGTGTGTTCTTTCCTTATCTCTTTTTTATTCCGCATTTATTTGTTATTATTGTTTATTTCCGATTATAGTATTCAATATTATTTATCGGGTATATTTGTAGTGTTTTGTATTTTTTCAATTCACTAGAAGTTTATTTTAGAGGGAATTATTACCCGAAATTCCCAGCAAGCGGTATCAGAGCCGAAGGTTCGTCCTTGGCTTGTTTGTAGCTGGGGATTGTAGCTTTAATTATCTAAGAAAATTTTGTCTAAGGAGGTTGGTATTTAAGCGGTCCACTTGTGACCCTCCAATCTTTCCTGGAAATTTTCTTGGAATAATTTTTGGTACAATACTCAGTATTTTTCTGAAATATTGAATACTATATTTTAGTTTTGTAATAGCATATATTAGAAATGTAGTACCTGAGACATCAGTTTCCTCTTTATCATGGACGAGGATTCCGGTGTCCAGTTTGAAATTAGCAATAGAAATATTTGATGGAAGTTTTGGTAAGGGGAAGTTTTGGACTCCCTTTTCCAGCAGGGTCTTGACATTGCCATTGCAGAAAATAAACCGGAAGATGTTGAAGATAAGGATTAGAATATTATGAATCGGTTGGCATGCGAAACAATTCGATCGTGCCTTTCCAGGGAGCAGAAGTATGCTTTTAAGAACGAGACTTCTGCGCATAAATTGTGGAAGGCGTTGGAGGACAAATTTTTGAAGAAGAGTGGTCAGAATAAGCTCCTTATGAAGAAAAGGCTGTTCCGATTTGATTACTGGCCAGGTACAACTATGAATGAACACATCACTATGTTTAATCAATTAGTAGCAGACTTGTTGAATTTAGATGTAAAATTTAGGGATGAAGATTTGGCTTTGATGTTGTTATGATCTCTTCCCGATGAATTTGAACATTTAGAAACTACGTTACTTCATGGGAAGGAAAATGTGTCGTTAGATGCTGTTTGTTCTGCTTTATATAGTCATGAATTAAGAAAGCAGGATAAGATAAAAACCAAATCAACGACGTCAGAAGAAGCATTGGTGGCAAGAGGTCGTCCGCAAAGCCAGTCAAAGGGGAGGAAAGGAAGGTCCAAGTCAAAAGGTCGAGTTGTTGCCAAAGATGAGTGTGCTTTCTGTCATGAGAAAGGACACTGGAAGAAAGACTGTCCAAAGCTGAAGAAGAAAGGGAAGACTCCGCAAGATGCAAATGTTGCAGAATGCAAAAGTGATACGGAATCAGACATCTCTTTAGTGGTTTTGCCTTTAGCATCATCACATCCAGATGAGTGGATATTAGATTCAGGTTGCACCTATCATGTGTGTCCTATTCGGGAATGGTTCTTTGAATTTCAGGAACTCGATGGTGGAGTTGTTTACATGGGCAATGATAATCCATGTAAGACAACCGGGATAGGGTAAATCAAGCTGAGGAATCATGATGGAACTATCAGAATTTTGCGGGATGTGCCAAAGTTGAAGAAGAATTTAATCTCATTGGGGGCTTTAGAATCAAAAGGCCTAGTTGTGACGATGCGAGATGGAATTCTTAAAGCAACTTCAGGTGCACTGGTGATGTTGAATGGCATAAGGAAGAATAATCTGTATTAATACCAAGGTAGTACAGTGGTGGGGACAGTAGCAGCAGCAAATTCAAGTAGCAAGAAGGATGCCGAAGCAACAAAGCTGTGGCATATGCGGTTGGGACATGCTGGTGAAAAATCCTTGCAAATTCTTGCCAAGCAGGGACTGTTGAAAGGTACAAAGATTTGCAAATTTCAATTTTGTGAGCATTGTGTTCTTGGAAAACAACGAAGAGTGAAATTTGGCACTGCAATCCACAATACCAAGGGCATTTTGGATTATGTGCACTCAGATATGTGGGGACTTGCCAAGACTCCGTCAATCAGTGGTAGGCATTATTTTGTCACTTTCGTTGATGATTTTTCCAGAAGAGTTTGGGTGTTTACTATGAAGAATAAGGATGATGTGCTTGGAATTTTCCTTAAGTGGAAAGCTGAAGTTGAAAACCAGACAGGAAGAAAGATCAAGGTTCTCCGAACAGACAACGGTGGAGAATACAAGAGCGATCCATTCCTGAAGGTATGCCAAGATTGTGGCATAAGGCGGCACTTCACAGTCAGAAAAACACCGCAGCAGAATGGGGTGTCAGAGCGTATGAACAGGACATTGGTAGAGAAAGTTCGTTGTATGCTGTCTAATGTTAGGTTAGGCAGAAAATTTTGGGATGAGGCTATAACATATGCTCAACATCTCGTCAATCGTTTGCCATCATCTGTTATATATGGAAAAACTCCTTTAGAGGTATGGTCTGGAAAACCTGCTACTGATTATGATACTTTGCGTGTTTTTGGTTCTACTGCATATTATCATGTGAATGAATCAAAGTTGGATCCATGGGCAAAGAAGGCTCTATTTATGGGCTTCAACGCTGGAGTTAAGGGATACCGTTTATGGTGTCTAGAGGGAAAGAAAACAATAATCAGTAGGGATGTTACTTTTGATGAATCTGCCATGTTAAATAATGTAGATGCAGGAGGAGTAGTTGATGACACTTCGCAGCAGGTGGAGTGTATTCCGAAGCATGTGGAGTTTGAGCAAATAGTGGTGATCCCAGCAAATAGCACCACTATTGACTCTCTGAGGGCAGAAGAAGAGTTAGATGAGGAAGAGGTTTCGACCCAAGAACCTCTACTGCAATCGGAGCCAATTGCCGTTAGAAGAGCAAGACGAGAGATTCAAAAACCTGCTCGTTTTACTGACATGGTAGCTTATGCACTTCCAGTTATTGATGATGTTCCATCCACCTACCCGGAAGCCATCTGAAGTTCAGAAAGTGCTAGATGGGCGGGTGCAATGGAAGAAGAATTACAATCTCTCGAGAAGAACAAGACGTGGAAGCTGACGCAACCACCAAAGGGCAAGAAGGCTATTGGATGCAAATGGGTATTTGCAAAGAAAGAAGGATTTCCTGATAAAGATGAGATTCGCTACAAGGCAAGGTTGGTGGCTAAAGGCTACGCTCAAAAGGAGGGAATTGATTATAATGAGATATTTTCTCTAGTTGTTAAACATTCCTCTAGTAGAATTTTGTTGGCTTTGGTAGCGCAGTTGAATTTGGAGCTAGCTCAACTTGATGTGAAGACCGCGTTCCTGCACGGTGATTTGAAGGAGGAAATCTATATGACTCAACCAGATGGATACAAGGTTGCTGGTAAGGAGAATTGGGTTTGTAAACTAAATAAATCATTGTACGGATTGAAACAATCTCCGAGGTAATGGTACAAGCGATTTGACAGGTTTATGAAGGGTCAGAAGTACACAAGGAGCACATACGATCATTGTGTGTATTTGCGCAGGCTTGAAGATGGTTCCTACATCTACTTACTCTTATATGTTGATGATATGCGGATAGCAGCAAAGAGCCAAGTTGAGATTAATAGATTGAAGGCTCAGTTGAGTAAGGAGTTCTAGATGAAGGATTTGGGGGAAGCCAAGAAGATTCTCGGCATGGAGATAAACAGGGACAGAGAGAGAGGCAAGCTTTGGCTGACACAGAAGCAGTATTTGAAGAAGGTATTACAGCGTTTTGGTATGCATGAAAATACAAAACCTGTAAGTACCCCACTTGCTCCTCATTTGAAACTTAGTAGCCAGTTATCTCCAACAACAGATGAAGAGCGAGAATACATGGCGAGAGTCCCGTATGCAAATGCAGTTGGAAGCTTGATGTATGCAATGGTGTGTACGAGACCAGTTATTTCACAAGCTGTTAGTGTTGTGGGCAGGTACATGTATGATCCAGGCAAGGGTCATTGGCTAACTGTGAAATGGATTCTACGGTATCTTCAAAATACCGCAGATATTGGATTGGAATTTGAGCGGGATGAATCACTTGGTCATTGTATAGTTGGATATTACGATTCTGATTTTGCAGGTGATTTGGATAAGCGGCGATCTACAACTGGCTATTTGTTCACTTTAGCAAAAGCACCAGTTAGTTGGAAGTCTACCTTACAGTCAACGGTGGCTTTGTCTACAACAAAGGCAGAGTATATGGCGATTACAGAGGCTGTGAAGGAAGCAATTTGGCTTCATGGGTTGCTTAAAGACTTGGGAGTTGGTCAGAAACAACTTGAGGTTTACTCTGACAGTCAGAGTGCTATTCATTTAGCAAAGAATCAAATCTTTCATGCACGGACGAAGCACATTGATGTTCGCTATCATTTTGTACGGGAAATTCTCGAAGAAGAGGAGATCCTTTTCCGGAAGATTCATACTACGGAGAATCCTGCAGATATGTTGACCAAGGTGGTTACAAGGGCCAAGTTTGAACACTGTTTAGACTTGGTTAATATCTTGCATATTTGAGTTGGCGTCTAGTGGCGCAAAATTTGGAAGCACCACGAGGACTGTTTTTATTTTTTGTCTGAGAAGGTTTGTATTTGGTGGGATTTGAAATTAAGCCAAGGTGGAGATTTGTTGACTTTTTGGCTTTAAATTTGAATCCCACATCGGTGGGCTTGTTGTTGGGGGAGGTTTTGGAGGGTTATAAATTAACCCCTCCTCCCCCTATTAGAACCATCCCAAATTTTGTATTCTTCTCCCACTATAAATAAAAGCGGGCTGCTTGAGTGGTGCTCGGAGACTAGGCAAATTTTGCCGAACTCCGTTATCAAATTTTTCCGAGTGTGTTCTTTCCTTATCTCTTTTTTATTCCGCATTTATTTGTTATTATTGTTTATTTCCGATTATAGTATTCAATATTATTTGTCGGGTATATTTGTAGTGTTTTGTATTTTTTCAATTCACTAGAAGTTTATTTTAGAGGGAATTATTACCCGAAATTCCCAACAGCCACATCCTAGGCCACATCCATGACTATTTCTCAACCTAGAAGTTCTCGGTCTTGCTCTAGTTCTAACAACATGAGAATCTCCAATAACAATGCAATCCCTATGTTGGATTTCTTCCACACTTTCCCCTCTACTTTCTACCTCATTCTATTCAGAAAAATCTACCTTCAAATTGCAAAACACCTTTGTCATGTACCACAATAATTGAGGTACTGTATATTTTCATATCAACAAATTCATTGAACAAACTTTCAATCTTTTTGTATTTTTCAAAATTTTGAGTCATACTAGGATAGCCTCTACCAGAAAACATCTTGCCATGTCTACAATGCATGTATTTTCTCCATCTTCTAAGGATATATCGATTATCTATATGTTGAATACTCTTAATCGCTACAACTTTGAGGATATGAGCATATAATATGCCACTTGAGTTGATATTTGGCAATTTCATTTCCAAAAATTGCCTTTCTCCTTGTACTATACAATATATATGAACTCTTTAAGATACCAATTTTTATTGCCTCAAAACCGTCCTCAACCTGTTATTCTAATGTTTCAAGTTGCTCACCACGATACTCATGACAATCTAACATCCTTTTGAGTTGTTTCTGAAGCTGTTCAAACATAAAGTTCATCTACAGCCTTTGGAATTGCATTTCCTAAGCAAAATCCAGGATGCATATCATGACCTTATTTTTTGAATTGAAATCGGCATGAAATTTGTTTTCCACCTTATTACTAATGGCAATCTCATACTACTCCACAAAATAGTTCAGCATGCTAGAGGATTTCACATAATTATAAAAAAATGCATGCATACCTTCATTTCTTTGAGAAGACATCATGCCATCTTGAAAAATATGATTGATGTACATAGGAACATAAAGTTGCCTAACATAAAAAAATTTTTTTAGCCATTCATGGGACTTTAACGATACTTTACAACAAAATATCTCCAATTTCTTTCAAACATTGGGATAAATAGGCTGTCAAAAATCAATGCTTTGAATTCTTTTCTGGTTACAACATTGTCATGCACATTCCTGAAAAACTGACGTGTGATATTAGGCATCATTTCATTCAAATTGGTTGCTCATAATGGCATTTAGAGCTTGTCTACTCATTATAATGAGCCATGGGCCAAAAAATTAGCTATAAGTATTAGTGTCTTCATGAGAAATGAAGGCACATCTCAACAATATTGGTTGGCCATAATGATTAACACCAACAATTATCACAAAGGGCATTTTGTTGCGATTAAATAGACAAGTCGAATCACACTTTCAACATCATAGGACTCCTCATATGCATCTGTAGTACGAGTATGTACTCAAAAGACACTATCAAGCCAACCTTTATGATTTGTTTGAATCATATGGAAGAAATCACAATTTTTCCATTTTAATTTGAGAAGTAATCTGTAAATGCACTCTTCATCACCCTCTTGTAACTTGGACCTTCTTCTTTTATATATATCAACCAAACGTATCTGGCCCTCAAGCTTAAACTTCCAACTACCTAACACTTTTATTGGCCTTATACCTACAATATCATTTTCTTCTAGTTTCCTATAAATTCAAGGTTTTAACTTTCTGTGACCTTACCTTGTCATTGAAGGATCAAGTTCATGGTTATGCATTGTTTCTATTTTTGATATTTGACACATTCAATTGTCTTTGAGAATGGCATTTATGCATGCAAGATAGTTTATTCTTTTCAAAGTGCGAGTGGCATTTGATTTTTTTCCCTCTTTTATAACTTATTGTTTGATATCGCAGACACTTACAGTTGCTCCTTTTGCAACAAATTGTTTTGCTATACTAAAACCGTTTCTCCTTGCATACTCTTGGTAAAAATAAAAAAATTCATCAACTAAATCGAAATACTAACCAACTGCAGGAACTCTACAAATCACCATCTTCTATAAAATTTTGTATCTCTTCATTGGCCACACTAGTTAGACCAAATGCACTATATCTAGATTCATATTCACCATTTCTTGAACCACTTTGTTGTAGGCTATCCATATAACTATTATCAGATCCACTATTGGAACCGTCACTATTATCATCGTACTATAACACATGCATCCCTTCATCTTTATATTGCATTTCATTACTTGCACCATATAAATCATCCATTCCAACTATAATCCCAATTTAAAATCACTAACTAATGAAAATAATCTACAAGTTAAGATAATTGCATGTTGGAAGCATATCAATTCAAAAAATTAGTGAGCATACTATGAGAGCTCACATTGTATTGCCAGCTATAGTTCACTAAACAAATTGAATTGTTGCTAGCTACGATGGTAAGATATTCATTTGTAATAGATATATAAATCAAGCTAATATATTCCACATACGAGCCACAAAACTAGTTAAGGTTTCAAAATGTTTCGCATGTTCATTGTAGAAAATCTAGTTACAAAATCAGAAACTAACCTAATTTTTTATAAAAAAAAAACTTTTCCTGATTAAAAATCAAAAAGTCTACATCAAGTGTAAAAATGGAGTTTATAATTATCATCAAATGATAAAACTCACCATGCATTTGCACACAAAATTGATGTTATTGACCTATCAGCGAAGTCTATTGGAGAGGATGCTGCATATGCATCTCATGCTCTTCAGCCCATCAACTTCTTTAGAAGGTAAGTTCATTTTGATAAGTAATTTTTAGTAGTTAATAAAGTGAAACAGTGGTATCTATAATTTTCATATGGAAATGGTCAGCAAAAATGGGGTTTCACTCGATATCCAATTGTATTTTAAGTAGCATTTGTTGATTTTAATCCTTTATTATGCAAATCTTTGAACTAAAATCCTAATAATCTAATATGGACAATGGATCTTGATTTTCCATATTACACATATAAGAGGGCGAGATGGTAGAAGTTAGCAACAAGGTACAAAAATTTAATGTTCTGGACGAGGTGGCTGTGAGATGTATAGTTGCATCTTGGAAAAAAGTTTCAGTTGTGAACATGGTACGGACAATAACACCCAATACCTAATGTAGAATCAAAATTAAGGCCTCATACAAGTGAATTGTGTATTTTTTTTTCATACTTTTGATGTTATTACTATTTAACTATGATAAAGTTCTTTTGTTGGATTAAATAAATTTACATCATTAATGTTTTTAGAAATTACATATCTATAAGAATAATAGTTCATTCTGTCTTTTTTACAAAGCTTAATTGTTTATTGATATACTTTTGTTGTTTTTCCTGCAGGGTGAGGGCATAAAGTAGCATCTTCTCTTATTTTTTGTGACACTTCAATTGCTTATCTAATTTTGGCCTAAGAATACTAAAGAATCTGTTATTTTAGACAAAACATTAAAATTCGTACAATAAGCAAGAAAGTGATGAATTTATGGGTATAGACTTTGTTATTATAATTGTTGATGAAAGTGTAAGATCTTTGTAAGTTTTAATTACTTAGTTAAATTGTTAGTTATCAAAAATAAATGGTACATATTAGAGACAGCCAGGGAATAAATAGGAACCATTTGTTTTTTTTTAAAAAAATATTTAGTGAATGATGTGAATTTTGAGTTATTGTGATATTATCTATATATATAGTTAATAGGGTGAATGAAGTCCAAATATTTAATTGTAATATTATCTATCAATTACTTTTGAAAGAAGTACTATGTTTATTATAATATAAACAAGTGGGCAAAGACCTCATGAGTCATGAATCGTGCGAGTCCCACCACTAACAAAGAACTGCTTGAAAGCATAATTTTGGTTGCTCATAAAATGTATTATATATTAGAAACATAAACATCCATTTCAAATTATAAGTAATTTTAGATAAATAAATGGTTCATAATATAAATTATTTTATATCTATCAATGAATATTTATTATTTTTTTTAATTCTATCCTCTCTTTCTTCTTATTTATTTCTTTTTCTATTTCTTTTTTTTCTATCTCTCTCACCATATTTAGTAAAGATATGAAAGATATTTAATTACAAATATTTTATTATTTTTGCAACTCTTAATTTATGGATACGAAGTTGAAACGATATATATTTTGAAACTAGTGAAGTAATATAATTAACTGAAAGGCTTACATTTTTATATTTGTTATCAATGAAAAAAATTGAAAAATGAAAAGAGTAAGTTGGCCAGTTATCAAACAAGTCAACAGATTTCACTAAGAAAAAATAAAAAATAAATGAATTGTTTAGTTAAAAAAGATGGAATGAGAAAAAAATAGTAAAAAAAAGAACAACATAAAGAATCAAGAAACTGATTAAGTTTGGTGATAAGCACTTGGATCGCTGGTTTTTTTCCCTGAAATATATAAAATTATATATAACGATCTCATTTTATATTGGAAAATAATATTCTCATTTTATTTATTTTCTTTTTTAATAAATAAATGACTTTTGTACCCATAACAATACCCATAAATTTTCAATGGACTAAATTACCCTCTTTACAAAAGAACAAAAAGAAAAAAAAATCTTTCTTTTCCATGAAAATTTGTATTAAACAAATAAACAAGAATTTTAAATGGACAATCTCAAATACATGAGTTATAATCTTCATATTTCTGCTGCAAATTTCGCACATGATTACATCATCCATAAAATTAAAAATCCTATTTAAAAAGAAAATCCTCAAAATAAAATGTTTCAAGTTTGATAAGAAACATTTATCACAAAATTTAACAATTTGATCATAGAAAGTCGTTTAAAACAACTTAAAAATCCAAAATTTACAATAAGGCCCTTCAACATCATACCAAGACGACCAAAACTCTTTCCCAAACTACAGTCTTCATTTATCAAGTTTACTTAATTTATCAATGAATTAAGTAGAAAATAATCAAGTGAATGATGATTTGAGTAGTAATTTAACCAGAAAAGACATTACTCATAAAATTTCACATATAAAAATAAAAAATGTATGCCTAACAACATAACTCTTAGATTAAGTAGTAATTTAATTCATTGAAGGTTTATGAATATGACTATGGGTACTAAAGTCTTTTTATTTATAAAAAAAGAAAAAAGAGTAAAAAAGAATTAAAAATAGACTAAGAATATCATTTTACTTTTATATTTTCCCTCATCACAATCATTACTAAAGCTCACAATAAATAATTTTTTTTTTAAAAAAAATTCAATCCCAGTAGAGCTTACAATAAAATTCCAAGATGGTAAATGCCTCATGTAATGTTTCTACCATGAGTGAGTTCAGACCTTTTAAACCTTTTGGATGCGCTAATTAATTCTTCATGGCGAGCAAAAAGTAGCATAAAGTTTCTAAAATGAAAATTTGTTTCTTTTTCTCTTTCTTTTTGATGGACAAAAGGAGCATAAAAATGTATTCATTTATAGTAAATTCTTGAATCTAACCATAAGGATAAAGTCATTAATTAAATAAACAGTCTTTCAGGGTGGGATTGGATACCATCTACTCTCAAAATCAAACTGGGTGAGACTCACATTTTCTCTTATAAATAATTTAACTTAAGGCAAAATTTTCAAAACCAACCCAATCAAATCACACCCTATCAATAATTCAAAACTATGTAATTATTTAATCAGTGATGAAAAACTTACTTATAATTTGTAATTATTTTTAAATCGTCACTGAAAATTGATGATTATTGACTCAAGAACGAGATAATTTATAACAATTATTTAAGTGAATAAAATTCTCTAAGAAATTCATGATACGTTAAGTGAATAATATGTATTTTTATCAAATATTTAATTACTATTGAGTAATTTTGTATGTTTAGATATCGAAATACTTTTTCCCAAAAGAAAAAAGAAAAACTATTGCAACAGTGGTAGGACAATTTATAAAGTGCTGCGCCAACAATTTTACCTTCCGATGGGAAATTTCTCCTGCTTCTAAAACTGTCTATTGTTCTCTCACTCTCTTTGATCTCTTAGTGTTCGATTCAAGAATTCCACGTAAAAACTCAAATCCTTCTTCTTCAGCGTGTGGTAGATTCGATTGCAATGCTGAAATCAATATTTTCACCCATAATTTTAACTGTCTTTCCCACCAAAACCAAGTCTCCAAGAATTTCGAAGGCAATAATCAATGGGCTAAGATAGAGCCCACAAACTGTTCGTCCGAATGCCACAACCTCCAACATCTACGCAGCTATGCACAAGCTTCCCCCAACGTCAGCCTATGTTCATCTTCCATTCTGCAGGAAACGCTGCCACTACTGTGATTTCCCTATTATTGCTCTTGGTTTGACTTCTTCACCTTAGGAAATTGACGATGATCCGCGAATCTTTAACTATATTCAGATTCTTTGCAGAGAAATTAAAGCTACCCCGTCTTTTGATCCCAATCCACCTCTTGAAACTTGTTTTCTGGCGGCAGCACGCCTTCTTTGGTACCTCCGAGACTGGTTTCTATGGTTCTTGAGTCTTTAAACTCGAAATTTGGGTTGTGTTCGGATGCTGAGATATCAATGGAAATGGACCCTGGCACATTTGATGCTGTGAAGTTGAAGGAGATAATGAATTTAGGAGTGAACAGAGTGTCCTTGGGAGTGCAGGCTTTACAAGTGGATTTGTTACCATGGTGTCAAAGATGTTTTTGAGGCTTTTGAGATTCTGAAATCTCGCAAGGTTGAGAATTGGAGTATGGACCTCATATCTTCTCAACTTTGCAAATGTGGGAGGAGACATTGAGGCTTACTATGCAGGCACAGCCTCTCCACATCTCAGTTTATGATTTGCAAGTTGAACAAGGCACCAAATTTGGAATACTGTGAGTTTACAAAATTCTATAGCTTCTGAATTTAAATTTAGTTGCAACTCTTTTACGCTATATGAAGCGGACGACAGTATCATAAGATTGGTCACAACATTCTGTTTCTATTGCTTCAATTGTGGGAATCTGGTTTTCCATTTCCTGATATGGTGGTCTCTTCAATCAATGGAACATGCTACCTGGGGACTGATTGATACCATTCAACTTTCAGTATTGAAAAATTTTTGTCTGTTTTGATAAAATGTTTACTTGGCTACAGAAGGAAAATTTTCAAGGATTACTGCATAAAGGAATACCATAAAAGTGACACATGATTGGACATTTCAAAAGGAAACAAGGAACAAATAAGGCCATTATGATATTCGAAAGTGGAATTAACAACCACATGTTTGCTTCATTTTTCCCTTGCTTATTATTATTGGCACTCTGCAGGTATACTCCAGGTCAGTTCCCACTTCCTCCGAGGATCAGTCCGCTGATTTCTACAAAATGGCCTCAAGAATGCTGGCCGATGCCGGTTATGATCACTATGAGATTAGTAGTTACTGCAGAACTGGTTATGAGTGCAAACACAACCTTACGTATTGGAAGAACAAACCCTTTTATGGTTTTGGACTTGGCTCTGCAAGTTTTGTAAATGGAGTGCGCTTTTCTAGGCCACGGAGATTGAAAGACTTCATGGCATATGTGCAGAATTTGGAGGATGGAGAGATAAAGTACAAGGATGGTAGTGTTATGCTATCTCTTAGAACTGCAAGAGGGTTGGATTTGAAATCTTTTACAAAAGCTTTTGGGTTCAGTCTTGCACTCTCTCTTTGCAAGGTCTACGAGTCTTACGTGCAAAGCCGCCACGTAAGGTTCTTAGACGAACAAAGAAGAAATATTGGAGCAGAGGAATTTAGATCCTTGCTATCTGATGAGCAGAAGATGAGAGAGGTGCTGGCCTTTGAGTGTCTGAGTGATCCAGACGGTTTTTTGTTATCCAATGAGTTGATATCCCATGCATTTGCGGTCTTAGGTTCTTAGTTCATCATGGAAACTGAATGGCATTTCCTCAGAAATCAGTACGAAATAACAGCGATATAATTTCTGGAGAAGTTGGTAAATTATAAGTAAATTCAAAAGTCCTGTCTTGGGCCAGCCACAGATAGTTGCCAGTGGAAAGCAGCTGAAATTTTTATGCTATTTGGCATAATAAAACGCATTATGAAGCGAATTGAACGGAATCGGAGATGGTGAACTTCTTCTCAGCTTCACGACAGTCCGATCGTTTGGATGCTGTGCTCCATCCAGTAATGTTATAATCATCTTATTCAGTAGGATGAATAGCAGTGCACAGCCCCCCTTCTATGGTGACAGCATCGTGTGTCTCCACAAAGAAAGATCCCTTTGTAGCCTCAGTTATGAGAAAAAGGATAGGGGGAAAAAAAAAAAAAGAAAGGAGGGTGTCGATGTTGAAAAAAGTATGGATTTGAGTTACCAGCATTTCCAGAAGCACAGTTTCCGGAATGCATCCTACCTGTGAACTCTTCTCAATGGATCCCTTGCCAGCAAGTCTAAAAGAATGAAGTATAGATGAAATAGGAATCTTAAATCCGCATGTAATGGGTAAGATGATCAATTTTTGTTATTTTTTTAAAAGTGAGTAAATTGATGTAATTCAATGATGATCAAATTTTAGTCCTCAATTTGTATTCTATTATTTAGGCAAAAATGAAGTTTATAGTAATTTGGCGATCAAATATTATGATTATGATATGTGCTTAAAATTTGTTCTACATTAGAAAGGATAATAGTCGTTCGGTCTGAACTAAAAATTTGAAAATGGACAGGACTTTCTTTATAAATATTTTTGACCTGAAAAGAATACTGATGAAGCTTTTATTTCTATGCATATAACAGTTGCAATCAGCTTGAAAATATAGACAGGTATTTTAACGTGGTGAGAGTAAAAAAGGCGTTAGAGACATCAGCAGAAAAACCATTAATATGCATGAAAGAATGCATTAGAAGTACTCTATTCAATGTACAACAGTAATTGAGATTCAGTTTTTTTTATTCCATGATTCTTCTCTTCCTACAGGAAGATCATTTATTTAACTAATCTGTACAAGAATAAAAAAATTAACTTTCTTTTTACGCAAAACCAAATAAATCAATCAGAGACCAGGCGAGAAGGGCACATTGGTGCCTGGCAACCACGAAGTGGCAGCAATGAAGTTCCCGGGTGCAAACATGGATGCCTCTGCTGCACTTGTGATGACATGATAACCACCCCACTTGACCCTATTTGCAGTTGATGAACCGGGACCTGTGTTCAAATACTCCCCATAGTACAAGGTGTCGAGGGCAAAGTTGCCACTCCATGGCATCCAACCAGCCGGATGAATCAAGCTATCCAGGAAGGTCTTCATGAAAACGGTTCGGGAATACTGCCGCCATGGTCTTCCCAAATATGTGCTGACTGAGCCCTGAACCGGTTTCAAATCTGGAGCTGCTGTAACTCTGGAGTTGTGTATGATGATTCCGGTGGAGTCGCCAGCAACAGTTCTGCCTTGAGCAGTTATAGTGTTGGTCTTGGTAGGAGAGTTTCTTACATAAATATTGCAGTTTTGGAATACAACTGCAGCATTTCCAAATATAAAATCAACTGTGCCATAGATATCACATTCTCTATAAAACTGTTTTCCTTTGTGGACGTAGAGAGTGTCTTGGTACCCTTCAAAACTACATTGGTAGAATACTGAGAATTCCGAATCAGATCGGAAAGCCACTGCTTGGTGATTTTGAGGCCCTGCAGTGTTCTTGAATGTTATGCCACGGGCCATGAATCCATCTCCCTCCGCAGCTGTAATACATTAAGAATAGATATGTTTAATTCTCTAGAAATTTTCATGCAATCTTCATTAAGAATTTATGATAGCTTTCATAATAATTTTAGAACAACTTTTCAAGAAAGAACAATAAACCATCTTAAAAAGCAGATACCATTCAGATTAGGACGACTTAGGTAAGTCGATAAATTTTGTTTTCTTCAAAATAATGAATTATTCCTATTTATTGAAGCGACGTTTTCCTGTTCAAGACTTATTAAATTTTTGGACAAATTAGAAGGAGAACAGCGGAAAAGGATTAATTTTTCCTATCAAAGCTCGAATATGCGCGTTAATTTTTTTCCTTATATTTACCAAATTTTGTTTTCTAAATATTTTATTGGAAATTTTAATAAGAATCATTGGACTGAACGAATGAAACTCAAATTGGTTTGAGAAAAATATTCATAAATAATAGCATGAACATGATTTACTTACCAACTGTTGCAGAATTGTAGGTGGTGCTGCCCCCTCCCGCGCTTCTGCTTCCGGTGATTATCGTCTTCCCAATTCCATCACCAAGCAGCATGATATGCCTTAGATTGGTTCCAATATCCACATATTCTTCATATGTTCCGGCCTTAATGTATATTACGTACCTTCCACCATCTTGTCCTCTTGCAGCTGCAGCAGCAGCTACAGCTTGACCAATCGTCTTAAAATTGCCGGAGCCATCTTGCGCCACCACAACGTTTGGCTTTGGCATTGAAGCCTGTAAGAGCTCATGATCACCTGGCGAAACCCAAGATGGGAATCCTTCCTCGTAGCTCGGCATGTCGAAATTGGACTCTTTAGAAATGAAGGCCAACGCGTTACTGATCAAATAGGTTAGGTTATTTGACATCAAGGGCAACACATTGTCCGTGACCCCAAGTTCCTCGAACCCTTGATTGCATGTCTCAAGATTGGTGAGAGCTGCGCTCAGTGATGCCTGTGCATCATCTAGGCTGTAGTTGACGTAAGCATCAAGAGTTCTGTTAATCTTGACGATCGAATTCTCGTACAGCTCCAAGCAATCAGTCCAAGCAGCCTTTTCTCGTTCGTTTCGGCATTTGGAGCCGAGACTATGAGTGTTTGCTTGAGCATGCATAGCACCATCTTGAACCCTCTGCAACGACATCTTAAGAAAATCAGGCTTTCCTTCGATTCGAGAACCATACTTAAGGTTGTGTCGCAAAAGGGACTCGCAGTGTTTTGGATAGGGTGTTTTGGCACACCAAAATTTTATTTCAGAATGAGAATGGCGAGAAGAGATGGTTGGCGAAACAAAAAGGGATAGCAAAACGAGTGCCAATAAAGGGACTGCCATGGTGAGCTTACTTTAAATCACTAAGATAATAAAAACAGTGGAAGTAAAGAATGCTGTTGTTGCATCATTATATATACTTATTTTACATACAGTTTTGGGGAAATAGACTCGTTATAGAAACTTCTAAAAATTGGACAACGGAATCACTTTTAGGATTTGATAAGAGGCGGAGGCATTAGATACTCAAATTCTATCCAAAATCAAGGGTAAAACGTTGACTTGATAAAATAAATTGGATCAATGTGACCTAGTTTAGGTATCATGTTTATTTTAAGAAGTTATAATAAAATATAAGATTTGAATCGCCAATTGAAAAAGGCTTCCCACTCCAACCCTTTCGAATCATAATTACTATGTAAAAACGCTGAAGTTATTTCCAACATCGTCATAAGTTTGTATATTTTTTGATATAAACACTTATTTATGCATGTAGTCTAACGTTAGATATAGTTTCTAATTTCGAATTATATTAATTTGTATCTTAATATATTTTTTATTTATAATTCAAAGTTGGAGACTATTCTATATTTCAAACCCCTTACCAGAATCAAAATAAGATTTAAATCCTGAGAGGATTTTGTTGCAAGGAGCAAAAAAGAAGAGAAAAGCTGAAATTAAGAGGATCAAAATATGAATAAAATTATGGCTTTCTCTCACTTTTACATTTTTTTTCTTAATTTTGTTTTGTCTTTCTTTTCCACTTTTTCTCTAATTCCAGTTTTCGTATTTTCTCCAAAGGATTCCTTCGTCTCGTATTATTTCCCCTCTTAAATTTAGACACTTACCCGCAACTAATTTTTGTTAGGACCCTAAGGGTGGTGAGGACACTTTTATATATATATATATATATATATAATATTAACATATTGAAATACTTTTAGATATATGAAATGTTAAAATGTCATTAATACATTTCATTTCAATATAAGACAAAAATTCAATAAGGGCATCTTATTGTTTTTTTTTATCCTCTATACATTTACAACACCTAAATTCAACAAAGGACTTTCAAATTAAGCTCAGCATAAGAAAGCCTTCTTCTACTGTGGAAAAATATTTTAGGCATAACATCTTGATGAAACCTAAAATCAATATAGAAAACCCTTTCATTCTAAAGTAAAATTTTAGGATGTAATAAAATCTCATGTGTATTCTGCGCATTTTAAGATACATTATCTAGATGCATCATTTTTATATTTAAAAAATTTGTGAAGGCGAAAAGCTCCATCATAAGATAGATCATAATCTAGAGTGTGAATTAAGTATTTACTCTATTTATATTCATTTAATATTATTTAATTTCCAGTAAAAAACATGAATTAATACCTCTTGACTTGAAGATGATTGAGATATTGTAGTAATCATTGTTGAACGTATTTCATGAAACAAACAGATCCGAGTGTAGTTTCAATACTTCAAAGTGTATTAGGTTACTACCTTAATTTATTAAAAGTTTAGTACATTTTAAAAATTTATATGAAGGACTCATTGAATTGTATAACATAACCAATGTTGTTAGGGATATGAATGGGAGGTATTCAACAACACGTGAGTTTATTGAAATTAGCTAAAGAAAAAGGTGAATTTTTATTTTTTATTTCTCTTATTTATTTCACTTTTATTTTTCCCTTCTTGGGAAAATGGTCCTTCACGTTTTCCCGTCTGTACATAATTTTTTGAAAAATAATTATCCTTGATATTTTTTAAGTTTTGAACTCTTTTAATGCACTTAAAAGAATTAGTAAGACCACCTTTTTTTTAAAAAAAAAAAAAAAAGAAATTTTGTGACTAGCCTTATTCCTGGCTTTCTCTAACACTTCTTCAAAGGCCGTTTTCCTTGAGATCCTTTGGAGGAATTCTTGGCCAAAAAATTTTGACTTATGACTGCATTCTTCCATCTTCATGGCTGCACACCCATCTTTTCTCACTTTAGGCTGCATATTTCCACCGAATTGGATGAATGGTTTCGCACGGTTAATTTGTTTCCCTGACCCTGTATAGACCTCATATCTTCTCTTCCTCATCAAACTTTGCAAATGTGGGAGGAGACATTGATGCTCACTACCCATGCACAGCCTCTCCACATCTCAATTTATAATTTGCAAGTTGAACAAGGCACCAAATTTTATAAAATTTTATAGCTACTGAAATTAAATTTAGTTGCAACTCTTTTACTCTATATGAAGCTGGTGAACGGTGTTATAAGATTGTTCACAACGTTCTGTTTCTGTTGCTTCAATTGTGGGAATCTGGTTTTCCATTTCCTAATTGGTGGTCTCTCCAATTAATGGAACATGCTACGTGGGGACTGGTTGATACCATTCAACTTTCAGTATTGAAAAATCTTTGTTTGTTTTGATAGAATGTTTACTTGGCTACAGAAGGAAAATTTTCAAGGATTACTGAATAAAGGAATATCGTAAAAGGGAAAAAATACGTGTAGGGGTAGAAAAAATGTGACCCATCGGATCATATTTCAAATATGATCCGATGGTCGAATTTGGACCGTAGCCACAATATATTTTACATACATTTATAAGGAAATACATTCGTTATAGAAATTTCTAAAAAATTGGACGAGAATCAGTTTAAGGATTGGATAAGAGGCGAGAGCGGTAGATAATCAAATTTTATCCAAAATCAAGGGTAAAATATTGACTTGATGAAATAAATCAGATCGATATGACTTAATTTAGGTATCATGTTTATTTTAGGAAGTTATAAATATACAATACAACATTTGAATAGCCAATTAAAAAAGCTGCCCACTCAAACCCTTTCGAATCATAATTACTATGTAAATGATGAAGTTATTTCCAACAGCATCATAAGTTTGCATATTCATGGAAACAAACACTTATTTATGTATGCACTCTAACGTTAGATATAGTTTCCAAATTTGAATTATATTACTTTGTATCTTAATATATTTTTCACTGATAATTCAAAGTTTGAGACTATTCGATATTTCAAAACCCTTACCAGAATCAAAATAAGATATAAATCTTCAAAGGATTTTGTTGCTACGAGCAACAAAGAAGGGAAAAGCTGAAATTAAAAGGATCAAAATATGAATAAAATTATGGCTTTCTCTCACTTTTTCATTTTTTCCTTAATTTTCTTTTGTCTTTCTTTTCCACTTTTTCTCTAATTTCATTGTTCGTATTTTCTCCAAAATTTTTGCTGTTTCTCTCCAAAAGATCCCTTCATACCCTATTATTTCCCCACCTCAATTTAAATACTTACCTGCAACTAATTTTTGTTAGGACCCTAAGGGTGGTGAGGACGCTTTATATATATATAATATTAACATATTAACATATTGAGGTACTTTTAGATATGTGAAATGTTAAAATGTCATTTAAAATAAACTTACATTTCAATATAAGTCCTAAATGCAGCAAGGGCATCTTTTTGTTTTTTTATTATAAAACCAAAATTCAATATAAGACTTTCAAATTAAGCCCAATATAAGAAAGCCTTCTTCTTTTAAAGAAAAATATTTTAGGCATAATATCTTGATAACACCTAAATTCAATATAAAAAAAACTTTTATACTAAAGTAAATTTATAGGATGCAATAAAATCTTAGGTGTATTCTCGACATCTTAATATACTTTGTCTGGATGCATCATATCTTAAGAATCTTAAGATTCTCCGCATCTTAAGATTTGGTAATAAACATTTTACTAATTTACTAAGTTAGAAACAACTAATAATTATTTATAATAGAAAATCAATTTACTAAGTTGCAAAACTTAATTTGTGTAGATATCATTACAAAAACTGAAATTCTTATATCTAATATTATGTGGAAAAATAAATTTTCATTTTCTAGCACAAATATTTTAAATGTTGACCTTCTAACTCATTTATCATACCTATTAGTTGCTAAATATGTTTAGCAAAACTACAAAAATAAAAAAAATTTAAATTATTGTGACTCGCAGGTCGACTCGTTAATCCTAAATTGTCATAGGACGAATATGATTTAAAACTTTTCAGCTTGTCGGCAAACGAGCCAAGTCCTCACCAGCCCATATAAGGTCAGACCGAACTAGACTAGCCCGTTTGATAGCATTAGAAAATAATATGGAGGGCGTAATACTTGCTAAACTTTAGAAGGATAATTCTGATCTTTTAAATTAATTTTATGAGAGATTCATTACTCAATTATTAGTTGATTAAGGTAAGAATTTAAATATCACATCCATCTCAAGAATTGTAGGTTTAGTAAACAAAAGATAGTCCCTAAGATAAAGAGAATCTTGCTAACTAACTTCATGTAAGAGAATTTGACGCAAAAAAATAAAAAATAAAAAAATCAAATGCAATTATGTTTCCGTGATGAGCTCTGGTGTAGAGTTCAGACACAGCAGACCATGTCAGAGCATAGCAAAGAACTAAACGAGGTTTATGCACCTAAGACCCAAATGCATGGGATATCAACTCATTGGATAACAAAAAGCCTTCTGGATCACTCAGCCGCACAAAGGCCAACACCGCTCATCTTCTGCTTATCAGATAGCAAGGATCAGAGCCAAGTCCAAAACCATAAAAGGGTTCGTTCTTCCAATACGTGAGCTTGTGTTTGCACTCACAACCAGTTCTGGAGTAACTACTAATCTCATAGCGATCATAACCAGCATCTGCCAGCATGCTTGAGGCCATTTTGTAGAAATCAGCAGACTGATCCTCAGAAGGAAGTGGGCCAATAATACTAAGTAGAAGCAAAATGAAGCAAGCATATGGTTATTAATTCCACTTTCAAATATAATAATGGTCGCATTTGTTCCTTGTTTCCTTTTGAAATGTCCAATCATGTGTCACTTTTAGGGTATTGCTTTATTCAGTAATGCTCGAAAAATTTCCTTCTGTGGCGAAGTAAACATTCTATTGAAACAAACAAAGATTTTTCAGTAAAAGTTGAATGGTATCAATCTTACGATACTGTCTTCCACTTCATATAGATCAGTAAAAGAGTTGCAACTAAATTTAAATACAGAAGCTATAAAATTTTATAAACTCACAGTATTCCAAATTTGCAAGGTCTACGAGTCTTACGTGCAAAGCCGCCACGTAAGGTTCTTAGACGAACAAAGAAGAAATATTGGAGCAGAGGAATTTAGATCCTTGCTATCTGATGAGCAGAAAATGAGAGAGGTGCTGGCCTTTGTGTGTCTGAGTGATCCAGACGGTTTTTTGTTATCCAATGAGTTGATATCCCATGCATTTGCGGTCTTAGGTTCTTAGTTCATCATGGAAACTGAATGGCATTTCCTCAGAAATCAGTACGAAATAACAGCGATATAATTTCTGGAGAAGTTGGTAAATTATAAGTAAATTCAAAAGTCCTGTCTTGGGCCAGCCACAGATAGTTGCCAGTGGAAAGCAGCTGAAATTTTTATGCTATTTGGCATAATAAAACGCATTATGAAGCGAATTGAACGGAATCGGAGATGGTGAACTTCTTCTCAGCTTCACGACAGTCCGATCGTTTGGATGCTGTGCTCCATCCAGTAATGTTATAATCATCTTATTCAGTAGGATGAATAGCAGTGCACAGCCCCCTTCTATGATGACAGCATCGTGTGTCTCCACAAAGAAAGATCCCTTTGTAGCCTCAGTTATGAGAAAAAGGATAGGGGGAAGGAGGGTGTCGATATTGAAAAAAAGTATGGATTTGAGTTACCAGCATTTCCAGAAGCACAGTTTCCGGAATGCATCCTACCTGTGAACTCTTCTCAATGGATCCCTTGCCAGCAAGTCTAAAAAGAATGAAGTATAGATGAAATAGGAATCTTAAATCCGCATGTAATGGGTAAGATGATCAATTTTTGTTATTTTTTTTAAAAGTGAGTAAATTGATGTAATTCAATGATGATCAAATTTTAGTCCTCAATTTGTATTCTATTATTTAGGCAAAAATGAAGTTTATAGTAATTTAGCGATCAAATATTATGATTATGATATGTGCTTAAAATTTGTTCTACATTAGAAAGGATAATAGTCGTTCGGTCTGAACTAAAAATTTGAAAATGGACAGGACTTTCTTTATAAATATTTTTGACCTGAAAAGAATACTGATGAAGCTTTTATTTCTATGCATATAACAGATTGCAATCAGCTTGAAAATATAGACAGGTATTTTTAACGTGGTGAAAGTAAAAAAAGGCGTTAGAGACACCAACAGAAAAAACCATTAATATGCATGAAAGAATGCATTAGAAGTACTCTATTCAATGTACAACAGTAATGAATAATTGAGATTCAGTTTTTTTTATTCCATGATTCTTCTCTTCCTACAGGAAGATCATTTATTTAACTAATCTGTACAAGAATAAAAAAATTAACTTTCTTTTTACGCAAAACCAAATAAATCAATCAGAGACCAGGCGAGAAGGGCACATTGGTGCCTGGCAACCACGAAGTGGCAGCAATGAAGTTCCCGGGTGCAAACATGGATGCCTCTGCTGCACTTGTGATGACATGATAACCACCCCACTTGACCCTATTTGCAGTTGATGAACCGGGACCTGTGTTCAAATACTCCCCATAGTACAAGGTGTCGAGGGCAAAGTTGCCACTCCAT
The DNA here is from genome assembly GCA_030512225.1 of Rauvolfia tetraphylla. NCBI lineage: Eukaryota > Viridiplantae > Streptophyta > Magnoliopsida > Gentianales > Apocynaceae > Rauvolfia > Rauvolfia tetraphylla. The sequence goes on from JAJQKT010000059.1 coordinate 10,082,899, forward strand.
GGCATCCAACCAGCCGGATGAATCAAGCTATCCAGGAAGGTCTTCATGAAAACGGTTCGGGAATACTGCCGCCATGGTCTTCCCAAATATGTGCTGACTGAGCCCTGAACCGGTTTCAAATCTGGAGCTGCTGTAACTCTGGAGTTGTGTATGATGATTCCGGTGGAGTCGCCAGCAACAGTTCTGCCTTGAGCAGTTATAGTGTTGGTCTTGGTAGGAGAGTTTCTTACATAAATATTGCAGTTTTGGAATACAACTGCAGCATTTCCAAATATAAAATCAACTGTGCCATAGATATCACATTCTCTATAAAACTGTTTTCCTTTGTGGACGTAGAGAGTGTCTTGGTACCCTTCAAAACTACATTGGTAGAATACTGAGAATTCCGAATCAGATCGGAAAGCCACTGCTTGGTGATTTTGAGGCCCTGCAGTGTTCTTGAATGTTATGCCACGGGCCATGAATCCATCTCCCTCCGCAGCTGTAATACATTAAGAATAGATATGTTTAATTCTCTAGAAATTTTCATGCAATCTTCATTAAGAATTTATGATAGCTTTCATAATAATTTCAGAACTTCTTTTCAAGAAAGAATAATAAACCATCTTAAAAAGCAGATACCATTCAGATTAGGACGACTTAGGTAAGTCGATAAATTTTGTTTTCTTCAAAATAATGAATTATTCCTATTTATTGAAGCGACGTTTTCCTGTTCAAGACTTATTAAATTTTTAGAAAAATTAGAAGGAGAACAGCGGAAAAGGATTAATTTTTCCTATCAAAGCTCGAATATGCGCGTTAATTTTTTTTTCCTTATATTTACCAAATTTTTGTTTTCTAAATATTTTATTGGAAATTTTAATAAGAATCATTGGACTGAACGAATGAAACTCAAATTGGTTTGAGAAAAAATATTCATAAATAATAGCATGAACATGATTTACTTACCAACTGTTGCAGAATTGTAGGTGGTGCTGCCCCCTCCCGCGCTTCTGCTTCCGGTGATTATCGTCTTCCCAATTCCATCACCAAGCAGCATGATATGCCTTAGATTGGTTCCAATATCCACATATTCTTCATATGTTCCGGCCTTAATGTATATTACGTACCTTCCACCATCTTGTCCTCTTGCAGCTGCAGCAGCAGCTACAGCTTGACCAATCGTCTTAAAATTGCCGGAGCCATCTTGCGCCACCACAACGTTTGGCTTTGGCATTGAAGCCTGTAAGAGCTCGTGATCACCTGGCGAAACCCAAGATGGGAATCCTTCCTCGTAGCTCGGCATGTCAAAATTGGACTCTTTAGAAATGAAGGCCAACGCGTTACTGATCAAATAGGTTAGGTTATTTGACATCAAGGGCAACACATTGTCCGTGACCCCAAGTTCCTCGAACCCTTGATTGCATGTCTCAAGATTGGTGAGAGCTGCGCTCAGTGATGCCTGTGCATCATCTAGGCTGTAGTTGACGTAAGCATCAAGAGTTCTGTTAATCTTGACGATCGAATTCTCGTACAGCTCCAAGCAATCAGTCCAAGCAGCCTTTTCTCGTTCGTTTCGGCATTTGGAGCCGAGACTATCAGTGTTTGCTTGAGCATGCATAGCACCATCTTGAACCCTCTGCAACGACATCTTAAGAAAATCAGGCTTTCCTTCGATTCGAGAACCATACTTAAGGTTGTGTCGCAAAAAGGGACTCGCAGTGTTTTGGATAGGGTGTTTTGGCACACCAAAATTTTATTTCAGAATGAGAATGGCGAGAAGAGATGGTTGGCGAAACAAAAAGGGATAGCAAAACGAGTGCCAATAAAGGGACTGCCATGGTGAGCTTACTTTAAATCACTAAGATAATAAAAACAGTGGAAGTAAAGAATGCTGTTGTTGCATCATTATATATACTTATTTTACATACAGTTTTGGGGAAATAGACTCGTTATAGAAACTTCTAAAAATTGGACAACGGAATCACTTTTAGGATTTGATAAGAGGCGGAGGCATTAGATACTCAAATTCTATCCAAAATCAAGGGTAAAACGTTGACTTGATAAAATAAATTGGATCAATGTGACCTAGTTTAGGTATCATGTTTATTTTAAGAAGTTATAATAAAATATAAGATTTGAATCGCCAATTGAAAAAAGGCTTCCCACTCCAACCCTTTCGAATCATAATTACTATGTAAAAACGCTGAAGTTATTTCCAACATCGTCATAAGTTTGTATATTTTTTGATATAAACACTTATTTATGCATGTAGTCTAACGTTAGATATAGTTTCTAATTTCGAGTTATATTAATTTGTATCTTAATATATTTTTTACTTGATAATTCAAAGTTGGAGACTATTCTATATTTCAAACCCCTTACAGAATCAAAATAAGATTTAAATCCTGAGAGGATTTTGTTGCAAGGAGCAAAAAAAGAAGAGAAAAAGCTGAAATTAAGAGGATCAAAATATGAATAAAATTATGGCTTTCTCTCACTTTTACATTTTTTTTTCTTAATTTTGTTTTGTCTTTCTTTTCCACTTTTTCTCTAATTCCAGTTTTCGTATTTTCTCCAAAGGATTCCTTCGTCTCGTATTATTTCCCCTCTTAAATTTAGACACTTACCCGCAACTAATTTTTGTTAGGACCCTAAGGGTGGTGAGGACACTTTTATATATATATATATATATAATATTAACATATTGAAATACTTTTAGATATATGAAATGTTAAAATGTCATTAATACATTTCATTTCAATATAAGACAAAAATTCAATAAGGGCATCTTATTGTTTTTTTTTATCCTCTATACATTTACAACACCTAAATTCAACAAAGGACTTTCAAATTAAGCTCAGCATAAGAAAGCCTTCTTCTACTGTGGAAAAAATATTTCAGGCATAACATCTTGATGAAACCTAAAATCAATATAGAAAACCCTTTCATTCTAAAGTAAAATTTTAGGATGTAATAAAATCTCATGTGTATTCTGCGCATTTTAAGATACATTATCTAGATGCATCATTTTTATATTTAAAAAATTTGTGAAGGCGAAAAGCTCCATCATAAGATAGATCATAATCTAGAGTGTGAATTAAGTATTTACTCTATTTATATTCATTTAATATTATTTAATTTCCAGTAAAAAAACATGAATTAATACCTCTTGACTTGAAGATGATTGAGATATTGTAGTAATCATTTTTGAAAATATTTCATGAAACAAACAGATCCGAGTGTAGTTTCAATACTTCAAAGTGTATTAGGTTACTACCTTAACTTATTAAAAGTTTAGTACATTTTAAAAATTTATATGAAGGACTCATTGAATTGTATAACATAACCAATTTTGTTAGGGATATGAATGGGAGGTATTCAACAACACGTGAGTTTATTGAAATTAGCTAAAGAAAAAAGGTGAATTTTTATTTTTTATTTCTCTTATTTATTTCACTTTTATTTTTTCCCTTCTTGGGAAAAATGGTCCTTCACGTTTTTCCCGTCTGTACATAATTTTTTTGAAAAATAATTATCCTTGATATTTTTTTAAGTTTTGAACTCTTTTAATGCACTTAAAAGAATTAGTAAGACCACCATTTTTTTTTTTAAAAAAAAGAAATTTTGTGACTAGCCTTATTCCTGGCTTTCTCTAACACTTCTTCAAAGGCCGTTTTCCTTGAGATCCTTTGGAGGAAATCTTGGCCAAAAAATTTTGACTTATGACTGCATTCTTCCATCTTCATGGCTGCACACCCCTCTTTTCTCACTTTAGGCTGCATATTTCCACCGAATTGGATGAATGGTTTCGCACGGTTAATTTGTTTCCCTGACCCTGTATAGACCTCATATCTTCTCTTCCTCATCAAACTTTGCAAATGTGGGAGGAGACATTGATGCTCACTACCCATGCACAGCCTCTCCACATCTCAATTTATAATTTGCAAGTTGAACAAGGCACCAAATTTTATAAAATTTTATAGCTACTGAAATTAAATTTAGTTGCAACTCTTTTACTCTATATGAAGCTGGCGAACGGTGTTATAAGATTGTTCACAACGTTCTGTTTCTGTTGCTTCAATTGTGGGAATCTGGTTTTCCATTTCCTAATTGGTGGTCTCTCCAATTAATGGAACATGCTACGTGGGGACTGGTTGATACCATTCAACTTTCAGTATTGAAAAATCTTTGTTTGTTTTGATAGAATGTTTACTTGGCTACAGAAGGAAAATTTTCAAGGATTACTGAATAAAGGAATATCGTAAAAGGGAAAAAATACGTGTAGGGGTAGAAAAATGTGACCCATCAGATCATATTTCAAATATGATCCGATGGTCAGATTTGGACCGTAGCCACAATATATTTTACATACATTTATAAGGAAATACATTCGTTATAGAAATTTCTAAAAATTGGACGACGGAATCAGTTTAAGGATTGGATAAGAGGCAGAGGCAGTAGATAATCAAATTTTATCCAAAATCAAGGGTAAAATATTGACTTGATGAAATAAATCAGATCGATATGACTTAATTTAGGTATCATGTTTATTTTAGGAAGTTATAAATATACAATACAACATTTGAATAGCCAATTAAAAAAGCTGCCCACTCAAACCCTTTCGAATCATAATTACTATGTAAATGATGAAGTTATTTCCAACAGCATCATAAGGATACTTTAATGATACTTTAACGATAAAAATTTTTTAGCCATTCATGGGACTTTAACGATACTTTACAACAAAATATCTCCAATTTCTTTCAAACATTGGGATAAATAGGCTGTCAAAAATCAATGCTTTGAATTCTTTTCTGGTTACAACATTGTCATGCACATTCTTGAAAAACTGACGTGTGATATTAGGCATCATTTCTTTCAAATTGGTTGCTCATAATGGCATTTAGAGCTTGTCTACTCATTATAGTGAGCCATGGGCCAAAAATTAGCTATAAGTATTAGTGTCTTCATGAGAAATGAAGGCACATCTCAACAATATTGGTTGGCCATAATGATTAATGTTGTGTTTTATTTCTATGCCTTTATACTTAATTTTTTATCACAATCCTCAACAATTTTCACACAAACACAAGGCAAGTGCACCTATCGTTATGAGCAGTATAATGGCAAGTAAATTCAATATCGTATCCACGGGGATGGTTAAATACCATTGATATTCTATATTTGTACTTCATATAATTATCATTTTGAGCTTGATTTTATGTTAAATTTTGGTGTTTTAATCACCATTTATACTCCCTTTATCTCTTATTTGCTTTAGGTGATATTATTGAAGATTTGGAATTAAATGAAGCAAATAAGGGAAATTTACACAATGAAGAACAATAGAGAAATGCAGAGGAAAAACAGACTGGTAGACATATTTCAAGTAGGATTTTGACCTCTATGAAGATTTCAAATGCAAACGTGGTATTCTAGACAATTATAGAAGACATTCTGAAGTTTTCAGAATGGTAAAATATGTGTCAATCGGAGTTCATTTGCCTACCCTACTTATGCTGCAAATTCACCTGTTCTGCATTGGGCTCCATTTTTGACACAGTTTGGTATAATGATCATATCTTGCGTTCTAGATGCCCAATTGATGTGATTCAAATCTCTGTGGAAATCAAAGATCCTGATCTACAACTTTCATGAAGATATCAAGACCTAGATCAACCGATTTGGGGGTCTGAATTCACCTAGAAGTCAAAACAGTGTCACAGTCGGGCAGTAAAAACTTGCACCAAAACTGGGGACAAGCGGCGCCGTTTGGTGTGATATAAGCGGCGCCGTTTGTGCCGATCTGAAGCTGCTTTTAAGCTGCATTTCTCTCTCTTTTGGGGCAGATTTGGATACCTCTTGAGGGCAAAAACGAGAGAGAGGTCTGGAGTGGACAGAAAACAGCAAAACACCAAGAAAACACACCAAATTCTTCTTCCAATCCATCAATCTTGCAAGAGAAATCAAGAGAGAAGATTGAATCCTTGAAGAAGGAGAACATCAACCTTGAAGATCCATGGAAAAAGCTGCAACTTTCTCAACAAAATCGTGAAGAACTTCAACCTTGAAGAAGAGAGGAGATTTCAACCATGAAAATGAGCAATTCTTCCTCCTTCTTTGTTGTTTTATGTTCTTTGATTCGTAAAATGTTGATGAACTAAATTTTGAATACTTGGATGGGTATGAACCCTAGATTTTGCCTATGTGAATGAATTGTTTCTTTGGTTGATTTAATTCGAATTTCTTGTGGATTGTTTGTGGGTTTGAATGGGTGAATTGATTGAATGGATTCTTGATGCATAATCTGGATTTTTGTTCACTTGGAATTGAGAAAGGAAGGGTGATATATAATTGATTCATAATCTGGAAATTTTCACTTGGAATTGAGAAAGGAAGGGTGGAATAGACCATACACAAACAATGGGGATGATTTAGGTGACTAGAGATAGAAACCTAAATATCTTCTTGATAATTAGAGAAATCTAATTGGAAATTCACAATTCTTAATGCATTATTGGGTTGAATTGGTTAGAAAGAGATTTCAACTAATTAATCTAAGAGTAGAGAACTTTCATCTAGAGATAGAGTGAGTTCTATCATTGGAATTTCATCAAACACAAGAAGTGAAATTTATCAACCAAGGGACATTTATATCACATAGGTAATTCTAGGGGGATTAACCATCCAAGTATTGTTTTCTCTATTGAATTCTCTCTTACAAGCAAGATTTAAGTTGGTTTAACTAGTTAAGTTAGAGTCTTTTTCCTAGTAGTTATTCAAAACATTTTCACAAACAAAATTTGTTAGGCTAAATAATATAGTATAAAGTGAGTAATGGTATTTAACCACCCCCGTGGATGCGACATTTGAATTCACTTGCCATTGTACTACTCATAACGATAGGTGCACTTGCCTAGTATTTGTGTGCAAATTGTTAGAGATTGTAATAAAATTGAGTATAAAGGCATAGAAATAAAACACAACAACCATTACTCACTTCTACTCTATTGTTTAGCCTAACAAAATTGCTTGTGAAAATGGTTGAAATTACTACTATGAATAGAAGTCTAACTTATCTAATTAAACCAACTTAACTAATTTTTGTTTGCAAGAGAGAATTCAATTGAGAAAACAATACTTGAATGGTTAATCCCCCTAGAATTACCTATGTGATAGAAATGTCCCTTGGTTGATAAATTTCACTTCTTATGTTTGATGAAATTCCAATGATAGAACTCACTCTATCTCTAGATGAAAGTTCTCTACTCTTAGATTAATTAGTTGAAATCTCTTTCTAACCAATTCAACCTAAGAATGCATTAAGAATTGTGAATTTCCAATTAGATTTCTCTAATTATCAAGAAGATGTTTAGGTTTCTATCTCTAGTCACCTAAATCATCCCCATTGTTTGTGTATGGTCTATTTCACCCTTCCTTTCTCAATTCCAAGTGAAAAAATCCAGATTTTGAATTAATTGTCAATCACCCTTCCTTTCTCAATTCCAAGTGAAAAAATTCCAGATTATGCATCAATAATCCACTCAATCAATTCAACCATTCAAACCCACAAACAATCCACAAGAATTTCGAATTCAATCAACCAAGGAAACAATTCATTCACATAGACAAAATCTAGGGTTCATACCCATCCAAGTATTCAAAAATTTAGATCATCAACATATTACAATTCAAAGAATATAAACCAATAAAGAAAGAGTAAGAATTGCTCATTTTCATGGTGTAAAATCTTCTCTTCCTCAAGGTTGAAATTCGTCGCTGTAGCATGGAGAAAATTGCAGCTTTTTCCATGAATCTTCAAGGTGGATGTTCTCCTTCTTCAAAGATTCAATCTTCTCTCTTGATTTCTCTTGCAAAGATGAAGAATTGGGATGAGATTTGAGTGAGTTTTGATGAGTTTTTGCTGTTTTCTGTCCACTCTATCGGCTGCTCTTGTTTTTGCCCTAAAGGGGTATCAAAATCTGCCCCAAAAGAGAGATAAATGCAGCTTAAAAGCAGATTCAGATCGACACAAACGGCGCCGCTTATATCACACCAAACGGAGCCGCTTGCCCCCAGTTTTGGTGCAAGTTTCTGCTGCCCGACTGTGACACTGTTTTGACTTTTAGGTGAATTTAGACCACCAAATCGGCTGCTATAGGTCTTGCTGTCTTCATGAAAGTTGTATATCAGGATCTTATCTTTCCACAGAGATTTGAATCACATCCATTGGGCGTCTAGAACGCAAGATATGATCATTAAACAAAAATGTGTCAAAAATGGAACCCAATGCAGAACAGGTGACTTTGCAGCATAATTAGGGTAGGCAAATGAACTCCGATTGATACCAATTCTACCATTCTGAAAACTTAAGAATGTCCTCTATAATTGTCTAGAATACCACTTTTGCATTTGAAATCTTCATGGAGGTCAAAATCCGACTTGAAATATGTCTACCAGTCTATTTTTCCTCTGCATTTCTCTATTGTTCTTCATTGTGTAAAATATCTTTGTTTGCTTCATTTACTTCCAAATCTTTAAGAAACTCACCTAAAGAAAATAAGAGATAAAGGGAGTGTAAATCGTGATTAAAACACCAAAATTTAGCATAAATGTGAGCTCAAAATGATCATTATATAAAGCACAAATATAGAATATCAATTAACACCAACAATTATCACAAAGGGCATTTTGTTGCGATTAAATAGACAAGTCGAATCACACTTTCAACATCATAGGACTCCTCATATGCATCTGTAGTACGAGTATGCACTCAAAAGACACTATCAAGCCTACCTTTATGATTTGTTTGAATCATCTGGAAGAAATCACAATTTTTCCATTTTAATTTGAGAAGTAATCTGTAAATGCACTCTTCATCACCCTCTTGTAACTTGGACCTTCTTCTTTTATATATATCAACCAAACGTATCTGGCCCTCAAGATTAAACTTCCAACTACCTAACACTTTTATTGGCCTTATACCTACAATATCATTTTCTTCTAGTTTCCTCTAAATTCAAGGTTTTAACTTTCTGTGACCTTTCATAATCCTTGTCATTGAAGGATCAAGTTCATGGTTATGCATTGTTTCTATTTTTGATATTTGACACATTCAATTGTCTTTGAGAATGGCATTTATGCATGCAAGATAGTTTATTCTTTTCAAAGTGCGAGTGGCATTTGATTTTTTCCCCTCTTTTATAACTTATTGTTTGATATCGCAGACACTTACAGTTGTTCCTTTTGCAACAAATTGTTTTGCTATACTAAAACCGTTTCTCCTTGCATACTCTTGGTAAAAATAAAAAAATTCATCAACTAAATCGAAATACTAACCAACTGCAGGAACTCTACAAATCACCATCTTCTATAAAATTTTGTATCTCTTCATTGGCCACACTAGTTAGACCAAATGCACTATATCTAGATTCATATTCACCATTTCTTGAACCAATTTGTTGTAGGCTATCCATATAACTATTATCCGATCCACTATTGGAACCGTCACTATTATCATCGTACTATAACACATGCATCCCTTCATCTTTATATTGCATTTCATTACTTGCACCATATAAATCATCCATTCCAACTATAATCCCAATTTAAAATCACTAACTAATGAAAATAATCTACAAGTTAAGATAATTGCATGTTGGAAGCATATCAATTCAAAAAATTAGTGAGCATACTATGAGAGCTCACATTGTATTGCCAGCTATAGTTCACTAAACAAATTGAATTGTTGCTAGCTACGATGGTAAGATATTCATTTGTAATAGATATATAAATCAAGCTAATATATTCCACATACGAGCCACAAAACTAGTTAAGGTTTCAAAATGTTTCGCATGTTCATTGTAGAAAATCTAGTTACAAAATCAGAAACTAACCTAATTTTTTTATAAAAAAAACTTTTCCTGATTAAAAATCAAAAAAGTCTACATCAAGTGTAAAAATGGAGTTTATAATTATCATCAAATGATAAAACTCACCATGCATTTGCACACAAAATTGATGTTATTGACCTATCAGCGAAGTCTATTGGAGAGGATGCTGCATATGCATCTCATGCTCTTCAGCCCATCAACTTCTTTAGAAGGTAAGTTCATTTTGATAAGTAATTTTTAGTAGTTAATAAAGTGAAACAGTGGTATCTATAATTTTCATATGGAAATGGTCAGCAAAAATGGGGTTTCACTCGATATCCAATTGTATTTTAAGTAGCATTTGTTGATTTTAATCCTTTATTATGCAAATCTTTGAACTAAAATCCTAATAATCTAATATGGACAATGGATCTTGATTTTCCATATTACACATATAAGAGGGCGAGATGGTAGAAGTTAGCAACAAGGTACAAAAATTTAATGTTCTGGACGAGGTGGCTGTGAGATGTATAGTTGCATCTTGGAAAAAAAGTTTCAGTTGTGAACATGGTACGGACAATAACACCCAATACCTAATGTAGAATCAAAATTAAGGCCTCATACAAGTGAATTGTGTATTTTTTTTTCATACTTTTGATGTTATTACTATTTAACTATGATAAAGTTCTTTTGTTGGATTAAATAAATTTACATCATTAATGTTTTTAGAAATTACATATCTATAAGAATAATAGTTCATTCTGTCTTTTTTACAAAGCTTAATTGTTTATTGATATACTTTTGTTGTTTTTTCCTGCAGGGTGAGGGCATAAAGTAGCATCTTCTCTTATTTTTTGTGACACTTCAATTGCTTATCTAATTTTGGCCTAAGAATACTAAAGAATCTGTTATTTTAGACAAAACATTAAAATTCGTACAATAAGCAAGAAAGTGATGAATTTATGGGTATAGACTTTGTTATTATAATTGTTGATGAAAGTGTAAGATCTTTGTAAGTTTTAATTACTTAGTTAAATTGTTAGTTATCAAAAATAAATGGTACATATTAGAGACAGCCAGGGAATAAATAGGAACCATTTTTTAAAAAAATATTTAGTGAATGATGTGAATTTTGAGTTATTGTGATATTATCTATATATATAGTTAATAGGGTGAATGAAGTCCAAATATTTAATTGTAATATTATCTATCAATTACTTTTGAAAGAAGTACTATGTTTATTATAATATAAACAAGTGGGCAAAGACCTCATGAGTCATGAATCGTGCGAGTCCCACCACTAACAAAGAACTGCTTGAAAGCATAATTTTGGTTGCTCATAAAATGTATTATATATTAGAAACATAAACATCCATTTCAAATTATAAGTAATTTTAGATAAATAAATGGTTCATAATATAAATTATTTTATATCTATCAATGAATATTTATTATTTTTTTTAATTCTATCCTCTCTTTCTTCTTATTTATTTCTTTTTCTATTTCTTTTTTTTCTATCTCTCTCACCATATTTAGTAAAGATATGAAAGATATTTAATTACAAATATTTTATTATTTTTGCAACTCTTAATTTATGGATACGAAGTTGAAACGATATATATTTTGAAACTAGTGAAGTAATATAATTAACTGAAAGGCTTACATTTTTATATTTGTTATCAATGAAAAAAATTGAAAAATGAAAAGAGTAAGTTGGCCAGTTATCAAACAAGTCAACAGATTTCACTAAGAAAAATAAAAATAAATGAATTGTTTAGTTAAAAAGATGGAATGAGAAAAAATAGTAAAAAAAGAACAACATAAAGAATCAAGAAACTGATTAAGTTTGGTGATAAGCACTTGGATCGCTGGTTTTTTTCCCTGAAATATATAAAATTATATATAACGATCTCATTTTATATTGGAAAATAATATTCTCATTTTATTTATTTTCTTTTTTAATAAATAAATGACTTTTGTACCCATAACAATACCCATAAATTTTCAATGGACTAAATTACCCTCTTTACAAAAGAACAAAAAGAAAAAAAAATCTTTCTTTTCCATGAAAATTTGTATTAAACAAATAAACAAGAATTTTAAATGGACAATCTCAAATACATGAGTTATAATCTTCATATTTCTGCTGCAAATTTCGCACATGATTACATCATCCATAAAATTAAAAATCCTATTTAAAAAGAAAATCCTCAAAATAAAATGTTTCAAGTTTGATAAGAAACATTTATCACAAAATTTAACAATTTGATCATAGAAAGTCGTTTAAAACAACTTAAAATCCAAAATTTACAATAAGGCCCTTCAACATCATACCAAGACGACCAAAACTCTTTCCCAAACTACAGTCTTCATTTATCAAGTTTACTTAATTTATCAATGAATTAAGTAGAAAATAATCAAGTGAATGATGATTTGAGTAGTAATTTAACCAGAAAAGACATTACTCATAAAATTTCACATATAAAAATAAAAATGTATGCCTAACAACATAACGCTTAGATTAAGTAGTAATTTAATTCATTGAAGGTTTATGAATATGACTATGGGTACTAAAGTCTTTTTATTTATAAAAAAAGAAAAAAGAGTAAAAAAGAATTAAAAATAGACTAAGAATATCATTTTACTTTTATATTTTCCCTCATCACAATCATTACTAAAGCTCACAATAAATAATTTTTTTTTAAAAAAAATTCAATCCCAGTAGAGCTTACAATAAAATTCCAAGATGGTAAATGCCTCATGTAATGTTTCTACCATGAGTGAGTTCAGACCTTTTAAACCTTTTGGATGCGCTAATTAATTCTTCATGGCGAGCAAAAGTAGCATAAAGTTTCTAAAATGAAAATTTGTTTCTTTTTCTCTTTCTTTTTGATGGACAAAAGGAGCATAAAAATGTATTCATTTATAGTAAATTCTTGAATCTAACCATAAGGATAAAGTCATTAATTAAATAAACAGTCTTTCAGGGTGGGATTGGATACCATCTACTCTCAAAATCAAACTGGGTGAGACTCACATTTTCTCTTATAAATAATTTAACTTAAGGCAAAATTTTCAAAACCAACCCAATCAAATCACACCCTATCAATAATTCAAAACTATGTAATTATTTAATCAGTGATGAAAAACTTACTTATAATTTGTAATTATTTTTAAATCGTCACTGAAAATTGATGATTATTGACTCAAGAACGAGATAATTTATAACAATTATTTAAGTGAATAAAATTCTCTAAGAAATTCATGATAGGTTAAGTGAATAATATGTATTTTTATCAAATATTTAATTACTATTGAGTAATTTTGTATGTTTAGATATCGAAATACTTTTTCCCAAAAGAAAAAAGAAAAACTATTGCAACAGTGGTAGGACAATTTATAAAGTGCTGCGCCAACAATTTTACCTTCCGATGGGAAATTTCTCCTGCTTCTAAAACTGTCTATTGTTCTCTCACTCTCTTTGATCTCTTAGTGTTCGATTCAAGAATTCCACGTAAAAACTCAAATCCTTCTTCTTCAGCGTGTGGTAGATTCGATTGCAATGCTGAAATCAATATTTTCACCCATAATTTTAACTGTCTTTCCCACCAAAACCAAGTCTCCAAGAATTTCGAAGGCAATAATCAATGGGCTAAGATAGAGCCCACAAACTGTTCGTCCGAATGCCACAACCTCCAACATCTACGCAGCTATGCACAAGCTTCCCCCAACGTCAGCCTATGTTCATCTTCCATTCTGCAGGAAACGCTGCCACTACTGTGATTTCCCTATTATTGCTCTTGGTTTGACTTCTTCACCTTAGGAAATTGACGATGATCCGCGAATCTTTAACTATATTCAGATTCTTTGCAGAGAAATTAAAGCTACCCCGTCTTTTGATCCCAATCCACCTCTTGAAACTTGTTTTCTGGCGGCAGCACGCCTTCTTTGGTACCTCCGAGACTGGTTTCTATGGTTCTTGAGTCTTTAAACTCGAAATTTGGGTTGTGTTCGGATGCTGAGATATCAATGGAAATGGACCCTGGCACATTTGATGCTGTGAAGTTGAAGGAGATAATGAATTTAGGAGTGAACAGAGTGTCCTTGGGAGTGCAGGCTTTACAAGTGGATTTGTTACCACGGTGTCAAAGATGTTTTTGAGGCTTTTGAGATTCTGAAATCTCGCAAGGTTGAGAATTGGAGTATGGACCTCATATCTTCTCAACTTTGCAAATGTGGGAGGAGACATTGAGGCTTACTATGCAGGCACAGCCTCTCCACATCTCAGTTTATGATTTGCAAGTTGAACAAGGCACCAAATTTGGAATACTGTGAGTTTACAAAATTCTATAGCTTCTGAATTTAAATTTAGTTGCAACTCTTTTACGCTATATGAAGCGGACGACAGTATCATAAGATTGGTCACAACATTCTGTTTCTATTGCTTCAATTGTGGGAATCTGGTTTTCCATTTCCTGATATGGTGGTCTCTTCAATCAATGGAACATGCTACCTGGGGACTGATTGATACCATTCAACTTTCAGTATTGAAAAATTTTTGTCTGTTTTGATAAAATGTTTACTTGGCTACAGAAGGAAAAATTTTCAAGGATTACTGCATAAAGGAATACCATAAAAGTGACACATGATTGGACATTTCAAAAGGAAACAAGGAACAAATAAGGCCATTATGATATTCGAAAGTGGAATTAACAACCACATGTTTGCTTCATTTTTCCCTTGCTTATTATTATTGGCACTCTGCAGGTATACTCCAGGTCAGTTCCCACTTCCTCCGAGGATCAGTCCGCTGATTTCTACAAAATGGCCTCAAGAATGCTGGCCGATGCCGGTTATGATCACTATGAGATTAGTAGTTACTGCAGAACTGGTTATGAGTGCAAACACAACCTTACGTATTGGAAGAACAAACCCTTTTATGGTTTTGGACTTGGCTCTGCAAGTTTTGTAAATGGAGTGCGCTTTTCTAGGCCACGGAGATTGAAAGACTTCATGGCATATGTGCAGAATTTGGAGGATGGAGAGATAAAGTACAAGGATGGTAGTGTTATGCTATCTCTTAGAACTGCAAGAGGGTTGGATTTGAAATCTTTTACAAAAGCTTTTGGGTTCAGTCTTGCACTCTCTCTTTGCAAGGTCTACGAGTCTTACGTGCAAAGCCGCCACGTAAGGTTCTTAGACGAACAAAGAAGAAATATTGGAGCAGAGGAATTTAGATCCTTGCTATCTGATGAGCAGAAGATGAGAGAGGTGCTGGCCTTTGAGTGTCTGAGTGATCCAGACGGTTTTTTGTTATCCAATGAGTTGATATCCCATGCATTTGCGGTCTTAGGTTCTTAGTTCATCATGGAAACTGAATGGCATTTCCTCAGAAATCAGTACGAAATAACAGCGATATAATTTCTGGAGAAGTTGGTAAATTATAAGTAAATTCAAAAGTCCTGTCTTGGGCCAGCCACAGATAGTTGCCAGTGGAAAGCAGCTGAAATTTTTATGCTATTTGGCATAATAAAACGCATTATGAAGCGAATTGAACGGAATCGGAGATGGTGAACTTCTTCTCAGCTTCACGACAGTCCGATCGTTTGGATGCTGTGCTCCATCCAGTAATGTTATAATCATCTTATTCAGTAGGATGAATAGCAGTGCACAGCCCCCTTCTATGGTGACAGCATCGTGTGTCTCCACAAAGAAAGATCCCTTTGTAGCCTCAGTTATGAGAAAAAAGGATAGGGGGAGGAGGGTGTCGATATTGAAAAAAGTATGGATTTGAGTTACCAGCATTTCCAGAAGCACAGTTTCCGGAATGCATCCTACCTGTGAACTCTTCTCAATGGATCCCTTGCCAGCAAGTCTAAAAGAATGAAGTATAGATGAAATAGGAATCTTAAATCCGCATGTAATGGGTAAGATGATCAATTTTTGTTATTTTTTTAAAAGTGAGTAAATTGATGTAATTCAATGATGATCAAATTTTAGTCCTCAATTTGTATTCTATTATTTAGGCAAAAATGAAGTTTATAGTAATTTGGCGATCAAATATTATGATTATGATATGTGCTTAAAATTTGTTCTACATTAGAAAGGATAATAGTGGTTCGGTCTGAACTAAAAATTTGAAAATGGACAGGACTTTCTTTATAAATATTTTTGACCTGAAAAGAATACTGATGAAGCTTTTATTTCTATGCATATAACAGTTGCAATCAGCTTGAAAATATAGACAGGTATTTTAACGTGGTGAAAGTAAAAAAGGCGTTAGAGACACCAGCAGAAAAACCATTAATATGCATGAAAGAATGCATTAGAAGTACTCTATTCAATGTACAACAGTAATGAATAATTGAGATTCAGTTTTTTTTATTCCATGATTCTTCTCTTCCTACAGGAAGATCATTTATTTAACTAATCTGTACAAGAATAAAAAAATTAACTTTCTTTTTACGCAAAACCAAATAAATCAATCAGAGACCAGGCGAGAAGGGCACATTGGTGCCTGGCAACCACGAAGTGGCAGCAATGAAGTTCCCGGGTGCAAACATGGATGCCTCTGCTGCACTTGTGATGACATGATAACCACCCCACTTGACCCTATTTGCAGTTGATGAACCGGGACCTGTGTTCAAATACTCCCCATAGTACAAGGTGTCGAGGGCAAAGTTGCCACTCCATGGCATCCAACCAGCCGGATGAATCAAGCTATCCAGGAAGGTCTTCATGAAAACGGTTCGGGAATACTGCCGCCATGGTCTTCCCAAATATGTGCTGACTGAGCCCTGAACCGGTTTCAAATCTGGAGCTGCTGTAACTCTGGAGTTGTGTATGATGATTCCGGTGGAGTCGCCAGCAACAGTTCTGCCTTGAGCAGTTATAGTGTTGGTCTTGGTAGGAGAGTTTCTTACATAAATATTGCAGTTTTGGAATACAACTGCAGCATTTCCAAATATAAAATCAACTGTGCCATAGATATCACATTCTCTATAAAACTGTTTTCCTTTGTGGACGTAGAGAGTGTCTTGGTACCCTTCAAAACTACATTGGTAGAATACTGAGAATTCCGAATCAGATCGGAAAGCCACTGCTTGGTGATTTTGAGGCCCTGCAGTGTTCTTGAATGTTATGCCACGGGCCATGAATCCATCTCCCTCCGCAGCTGTAATACATTAAGAATAGATATGTTTAATTCTCTAGAAATTTTCATGCAATCTTCATTAAGAATTTATGATAGCTTTCATAATAATTTTAGAACAACTTTTCAAGAAAGAACAATAAACCATCTTAAAAAGCAGATACCATTCAGATTAGGACGACTTAGGTAAGTCGATAAATTTTGTTTTCTTCAAAATAATGAATTATTCCTATTTATTGAAGCGACGTTTTCCTGTTCAAGACTTATTAAATTTTTTGGACAAATTAGAAGGAGAACAGCGGAAAAGGATTAATTTTTTCCTATCAAAGCTCGAATATGCGCGTTAATTTTTTTTCCTTATATTTACCAAATTTTGTTTTCTAAATATTTTATTGGAAATTTTAATAAGAATCATTGGACTGAACGAATGAAACTCAAATTGGTTTGAGAAAAATATTCATAAATAATAGCATGAACATGATTTACTTACCAACTGTTGCAGAATTGTAGGTGGTGCTGCCCCCTCCCGCGCTTCTGCTTCCGGTGATTATCGTCTTCCCAATTCCATCACCAAGCAGCATGATATGCCTTAGATTGGTTCCAATATCCACATATTCTTCATATGTTCCGGCCTTAATGTATATTACGTACCTTCCACCATCTTGTCCTCTTGCAGCTGCAGCAGCAGCTACAGCTTGACCAATCGTCTTAAAATTGCCGGAGCCATCTTGCGCCACCACAACGTTTGGCTTTGGCATTGAAGCCTGTAAGAGCTCGTGATCACCTGGCGAAACCCAAGATGGGAATCCTTCCTCGTAGCTCGGCATGTCAAAATTGGACTCTTTAGAAATGAAGGCCAACGCGTTACTGATCAAATAGGTTAGGTTATTTGACATCAAGGGCAACACATTGTCCGTGACCCCAAGTTCCTCGAACCCTTGATTGCATGTCTCAAGATTGGTGAGAGCTGCGCTCAGTGATGCCTGTGCATCATCTAGGCTGTAGTTGACGTAAGCATCAAGAGTTCTGTTAATCTTGACGATCGAATTCTCGTACAGCTCCAAGCAATCAGTCCAAGCAGCCTTTTCTCGTTCGTTTCGGCATTTGGAGCCGAGACTATCAGTGTTTGCTTGAGCATGCATAGCACCATCTTGAACCCTCTGCAACGACATCTTAAGAAAATCAGGCTTTCCTTCGATTCGAGAACCATACTTAAGGTTGTGTCGCAAAAAGGGACTCGCAGTGTTTTGGATAGGGTGTTTTGGCACACCAAAATTTTATTTCAGAATGAGAATGGCGAGAAGAGATGGTTGGCGAAACAAAAAGGGATAGCAAAACGAGTGCCAATAAAGGGACTGCCATGGTGAGCTTACTTTAAATCACTAAGATAATAAAAACAGTGGAAGTAAAGAATGCTGTTGTTGCATCATTATATATACTTATTTTACATACAGTTTTGGGGAAATAGACTCGTTATAGAAACTTCTAAAAATTGGACAACGGAATCACTTTTAGGATTTGATAAGAGGCGGAGGCATTAGATACTCAAATTCTATCCAAAATCAAGGGTAAAACGTTGACTTGATAAAATAAATTGGATCAATGTGACCTAGTTTAGGTATCATGTTTATTTTAAGAAGTTATAATAAAATATAAGATTTGAATCGCCAATTGAAAAAGGCTTCCCACTCCAACCCTTTCGAATCATAATTACTATGTAAAAACGCTGAAGTTATTTCCAACATCGTCATAAGTTTGTATATTTTTTGATATAAACACTTATTTATGCATGTAGTCTAACGTTAGATATAGTTTCTAATTTCGAATTATATTAATTTGTATCTTAATATATTTTTTATTTATAATTCAAAGTTGGAGACTATTCTATATTTCAAACCCCTTACCAGAATCAAAATAAGATTTAAATCCTGAGAGGATTTTGTTGCAAGGAGCAAAAAAGAAGAGAAAAGCTGAAATTAAGAGGATCAAAATATGAATAAAATTATGGCTTTCTCTCACTTTTACATTTTTTTTCTTAATTTTGTTTTTGTCTTTCTTTTCCACTTTTTCTCTAATTCCAGTTTTCGTATTTTCTCCAAAGGATTCCTTCGTCTCGTATTATTTCCCCTCTTAAATTTAGACACTTACCCGCAACTAATTTTTGTTAGGACCCTAAGGGTGGTGAGGACACTTTTATATATATATATATATATATATATAATATTAACATATTGAAATACTTTTAGATATATGAAATGTTAAAATGTCATTAATACATTTCATTTCAATATAAGACAAAAATTCAATAAGGGCATCTTATTGTTTTTTTTTATCCTCTATACATTTACAACACCTAAATTCAACAAAGGACTTTCAAATTAAGCTCAGCATAAGAAAGCCTTCTTCTACTGTGGAAAAATATTTTAGGCATAACATCTTGATGAAACCTAAAATCAATATAGAAAACCCTTTCATTCTAAAGTAAAATTTTAGGATGTAATAAAATCTCATGTGTATTCTGCGCATTTTAAGATACATTATCTAGATGCATCATTTTTATATTTAAAAAATTTGTGAAGGCGAAAAGCTCCATCATAAGATAGATCATAATCTAGAGTGTGAATTAAGTATTTACTCTATTTATATTCATTTAATATTATTTAATTTCCAGTAAAAAACATGAATTAATACCTCTTGACTTGAAGATGATTGAGATATTGTAGTAATCATTGTTGAACGTATTTCATGAAACAAACAGATCCGAGTGTAGTTTCAATACTTCAAAGTGTATTAGGTTACTACCTTAATTTATTAAAAGTTTAGTACATTTTAAAAATTTATATGAAGGACTCATTGAATTGTATAACATAACCAATGTTGTTAGGGATATGAATGGGAGGTATTCAACAACACGTGAGTTTATTGAAATTAGCTAAAGAAAAAGGTGAATTTTTATTTTTTATTTCTCTTATTTATTTCACTTTTATTTTTCCCTTCTTGGGAAAATGGTCCTTCACGTTTTCCCGTCTGTACATAATTTTTTGAAAAATAATTATCCTTGATATTTTTTAAGTTTTGAACTCTTTTAATGCACTTAAAAGAATTAGTAAGACCACCTTTTTTTTAAAAAAAAAAAAAAAAGAAATTTTGTGACTAGCCTTATTCCTGGCTTTCTCTAACACTTCTTCAAAGGCCGTTTTCCTTGAGATCCTTTGGAGGAATTCTTGGCCAAAAAATTTTGACTTATGACTGCATTCTTCCATCTTCATGGCTGCACACCCATCTTTTCTCACTTTAGGCTGCATATTTCCACCGAATTGGATGAATGGTTTCGCACGGTTAATTTGTTTCCCTGACCCTGTATAGACCTCATATCTTCTCTTCCTCATCAAACTTTGCAAATGTGGGAGGAGACATTGATGCTCACTACCCATGCACAGCCTCTCCACATCTCAATTTATAATTTGCAAGTTGAACAAGGCACCAAATTTTATAAAATTTTATAGCTACTGAAATTAAATTTAGTTGCAACTCTTTTACTCTATATGAAGCTGGTGAACGGTGTTATAAGATTGTTCACAACGTTCTGTTTCTGTTGCTTCAATTGTGGGAATCTGGTTTTCCATTTCCTAATTGGTGGTCTCTCCAATTAATGGAACATGCTACGTGGGGACTGGTTGATACCATTCAACTTTCAGTATTGAAAAATCTTTGTTTGTTTTGATAGAATGTTTACTTGGCTACAGAAGGAAAATTTTCAAGGATTACTGAATAAAGGAATATCGTAAAAGGGAAAAAATACGTGTAGGGGTAGAAAAATGTGACCCATCAGATCATATTTCAAATATGATCCGATGGTCAGATTTGGACCGTAGCCACAATATATTTTACATACATTTATAAGGAAATACATTCGTTATAGAAATTTCTAAAAATTGGACGAGAATCAGTTTAAGGATTGGATAAGAGGCAGAGGCAGTAGATAATCAAATTTTATCCAAAATCAAGGGTAAAATATTGACTTGATGAAATAAATCAGATCGATATGACTTAATTTAGGTATCATGTTTATTTTAGGAAGTTATAAATATACAATACAACATTTGAATAGCCAATTAAAAAAGCTGCCCACTCAAACCCTTTCGAATCATAATTACTATGTAAATGATGAAGTTATTTCCAACAGCATCATAAGTTTGCATATTCATGGAAACAAACACTTATTTATGTATGCACTCTAACGTTAGATATAGTTTCCAAATTTGAATTATATTACTTTGTATCTTAATATATTTTTCACTGATAATTCAAAGTTTGAGACTATTCGATATTTCAAAACCCTTACCAGAATCAAAATAAGATATAAATCTTCAAAGGATTTTGTTGCTACGAGCAACAAAGAAGGGAAAAGCTGAAATTAAAAGGATCAAAATATGAATAAAATTATGGCTTTCTCTCACTTTTTCATTTTTTCCTTAATTTTCTTTTGTCTTTCTTTTCCACTTTTTCTCTAATTTCATTGTTCGTATTTTCTCCAAAATTTTTGCTGTTTCTCTCCAAAAGATCCCTTCATACCCTATTATTTCCCCACCTCAATTTAAATACTTACCTGCAACTAATTTTTGTTAGGACCCTAAGGGTGGTGAGGACGCTTTATATATATATAATATTAACATATTAACATATTGAGGTACTTTTAGATATGTGAAATGTTAAAATGTCATTTAAAATAAACTTACATTTCAATATAAGTCCTAAATGCAGCAAGGGCATCTTTTTTGTTTTTTTTATTATAAAACCAAAATTCAATATAAGACTTTCAAATTAAGCCCAATATAAGAAAGCCTTCTTCTTTTAAAGAAAAATATTTTAGGCATAATATCTTGATAACACCTAAATTCAATATAAAAAAAACTTTTATACTAAAGTAAATTTATAGGATGCAATAAAATCTTAGGTGTATTCTCGACATCTTAATATACTTTGTCTGGATGCATCATATCTTAAGAATCTTAAGATTCTCCGCATCTTAAGATTTGGTAATAAACATTTTACTAATTTACTAAGTTAGAAACAACTAATAATTATTTATAATAGAAAATCAATTTACTAAGTTGCAAAACTTAATTTGTGTAGATATCATTACAAAAACTGAAATTCTTATATCTAATATTATGTGGAAAAATAAATTTTCATTTTCTAGCACAAATATTTTAAATGTTGACCTTCTAACTCATTTATCATACCTATTAGTTGCTAAATATGTTTAGCAAAACTACAAAAATAAAAAAAATTTAAATTATTGTGACTCGCAGGTCGACTCGTTAATCCTAAATTGTCATAGGACGAATATGATTTAAAACTTTTCAGCTTGTCGGCAAACGAGCCAAGTCCTCACCAGCCCATATAAGGTCAGACCGAACTAGACTAGCCCGTTTGATAGCATTAGAAAATAATATGGAGGGCGTAATACTTGCTAAACTTTAGAAGGATAATTCTGATCTTTTAAATTAATTTTATGAGAGATTCATTACTCAATTATTAGTTGATTAAGGTAAGAATTTAAATATCACATCCATCTCAAGAATTGTAGGTTTAGTAAACAAAAGATAGTCCCTAAGATAAAGAGAATCTTGCTAACTAACTTCATGTAAGAGAATTTGACGCAAAAAAATAAAAAATAAAAAAATAAAATGCAATTATGTTTCCGTGATGAGCTCTGGTGTAGAGTTCAGACACAGCAGACCATGTCAGAGCATAGCAAAGAACTAAACGAGGTTTATGCACCTAAGACCCAAATGCATGGGATATCAACTCATTGGATAACAAAAAGCCTTCTGGATCACTCAGCCGCACAAAGGCCAACACCGCTCATCTTCTGCTTATCAGATAGCAAGGATCAGAGCCAAGTCCAAAACCATAAAAGGGTTCGTTCTTCCAATACGTGAGCTTGTGTTTGCACTCACAACCAGTTCTGGAGTAACTACTAATCTCATAGCGATCATAACCAGCATCTGCCAGCATGCTTGAGGCCATTTGTAGAAATCAGCAGACTGATCCTCAGAAGGAAGTGGGCCAATAATACTAAGTAGAAGCAAAATGAAGCAAGCATATGGTTATTAATTCCACTTTCAAATATAATAATGGTCGCATTTGTTCCTTGTTTCCTTTTGAAATGTCCAATCATGTGTCACTTTTAGGGTATTGCTTTATTCAGTAATGCTCGAAAAATTTCCTTCTGTGGCGAAGTAAACATTCTATTGAAACAAACAAAGATTTTTCAGTAAAAGTTGAATGGTATCAATCTTACGATACTGTCTTCCACTTCATATAGATCAGTAAAAGAGTTGCAACTAAATTTAAATACAGAAGCTATAAAATTTTATAAACTCACAGTATTCCAAATTTGCAAGGTCTACGAGTCTTACGTGCAAAGCCGCCACGTAAGGTTCTTAGACGAACAAAGAAGAAATATTGGAGCAGAGGAATTTAGATCCTTGCTATCTGATGAGCAGAAAATGAGAGAGGTGCTGGCCTTTGTGTGTCTGAGTGATCCAGACGGTTTTTTGTTATCCAATGAGTTGATATCCCATGCATTTGCGGTCTTAGGTTCTTAGTTCATCATGGAAACTGAATGGCATTTCCTCAGAAATCAGTACGAAATAACAGCGATATAATTTCTGGAGAAGTTGGTAAATTATAAGTAAATTCAAAAGTCCTGTCTTGGGCCAGCCACAGATAGTTGCCAGTGGAAAGCAGCTGAAATTTTTATGCTATTTGGCATAATAAAACGCATTATGAAGCGAATTGAACGGAATCGGAGATGGTGAACTTCTTCTCAGCTTCACGACAGTCCGATCGTTTGGATGCTGTGCTCCATCCAGTAATGTTATAATCATCTTATTCAGTAGGATGAATAGCAGTGCACAGCCCCCCTTCTATGATGACAGCATCGTGTGTCTCCACAAAGAAAGATCCCTTTGTAGCCTCAGTTATGAGAAAAAGGATAGGGGAAAAAAAAAAAAAAAAGGAGGGTGTCGATATTGAAAAAAGTATGGATTTGAGTTACCAGCATTTCCAGAAGCACAGTTTCCGGAATGCATCCTACCTGTGAACTCTTCTCAATGGATCCCTTGCCAGCAAGTCTAAAAGAATGAAGTATAGATGAAATAGGAATCTTAAATCCGCATGTAATGGGTAAGATGATCAATTTTTGTTATTTTTTTAAAAGTGAGTAAATTGATGTAATTCAATGATGATCAAATTTTAGTCCTCAATTTGTATTCTATTATTTAGGCAAAAATGAAGTTTATAGTAATTTGGCGATCAAATATTATGATTATGATATGTGCTTAAAATTTGTTCTACATTAGAAAGGATAATAGTCGTTCGGTCTGAACTAAAAATTTGAAAATGGACAGGACTTTCTTTATAAATATTTTTGACCTGAAAAGAATACTGATGAAGCTTTTATTTCTATGCATATAACAGTTGCAATCAGCTTGAAAATATAGACAGGTATTTTAACGTGGTGAAAGTAAAAAAGGCGTTAGAGACACCAGCAGAAAAACCATTAATATGCATGAAAGAATGCATTAGAAGTACTCTATTCAATGTACAACAGTAATGAATAATTGAGATTCAGTTTTTTTTATTCCATGATTCTTCTCTTCCTACAGGAAGATCATTTATTTAACTAATCTGTACAAGAATAAAAAAATTAACTTTCTTTTTACGCAAAACCAAATAAATCAATCAGAGACCAGGCGAGAAGGGCACATTGGTGCCTGGCAACCACGAAGTGGCAGCAATGAAGTTCCCGGGTGCAAACATGGATGCCTCTGCTGCACTTGTGATGACATGATAACCACCCCACTTGACCCTATTTGCAGTTGATGAACCGGGACCTGTGTTCAAATACTCCCCATAGTACAAGGTGTCGAGGGCAAAGTTGCCACTCCATGGCATCCAACCAGCCGGATGAATCAAGCTATCCAGGAAGGTCTTCATGAAAACGGTTCGGGAATACTGCCGCCATGGTCTTCCCAAATATGTGCTGACTGAGCCCTGAACCGGTTTCAAATCTGGAGCTGCTGTAACTCTGGAGTTGTGTATGATGATTCCGGTGGAGTCGCCAGCAACAGTTCTGCCTTGAGCAGTTATAGTGTTGGTCTTGGTAGGAGAGTTTCTTACATAAATATTGCAGTTTTGGAATACAACTGCAGCATTTCCAAATATAAAATCAACTGTGCCATAGATATCACATTCTCTATAAAACTGTTTTCCTTTGTGGACGTAGAGAGTGTCTTGGTACCCTTCAAAACTACATTGGTAGAATACTGAGAATTCCGAATCAGATCGGAAAGCCACTGCTTGGTGATTTTGAGGCCCTGCAGTGTTCTTGAATGTTATGCCACGGGCCATGAATCCATCTCCCTCCGCAGCTGTAATACATTAAGAATAGATATGTTTAATTCTCTAGAAATTTTCATGCAATCTTCATTAAGAATTTATGATAGCTTTCAT
Organism: Rauvolfia tetraphylla; assembly: GCA_030512225.1. Taxonomy (NCBI): domain Eukaryota; kingdom Viridiplantae; phylum Streptophyta; class Magnoliopsida; order Gentianales; family Apocynaceae; genus Rauvolfia; species Rauvolfia tetraphylla. The sequence goes on from JAJQKT010000059.1 coordinate 10,108,429, forward strand.
AATAATTTCAGAACTTCTTTTCAAGAAAGAATAATAAACCATCTTAAAAAGCAGATACCATTCAGATTAGGACGACTTAGGTAAGTCGATAAATTTTGTTTTCTTCAAAATAATGAATTATTCCTATTTATTGAAGCGACGTTTTCCTGTTCAAGACTTATTAAATTTTTAGAAAAATTAGAAGGAGAACAGCGGAAAAGGATTAATTTTTCCTATCAAAGCTCGAATATGCGCGTTAATTTTTTTCCTTATATTTACCAAATTTTGTTTTCTAAATATTTTATTGGAAATTTTAATAAGAATCATTGGACTGAACGAATGAAACTCAAATTGGTTTGAGAAAAATATTCATAAATAATAGCATGAACATGATTTACTTACCAACTGTTGCAGAATTGTAGGTGGTGCTGCCCCCTCCCGCGCTTCTGCTTCCGGTGATTATCGTCTTCCCAATTCCATCACCAAGCAGCATGATATGCCTTAGATTGGTTCCAATATCCACATATTCTTCATATGTTCCGGCCTTAATGTATATTACGTACCTTCCACCATCTTGTCCTCTTGCAGCTGCAGCAGCAGCTACAGCTTGACCAATCGTCTTAAAATTGCCGGAGCCATCTTGCGCCACCACAACGTTTGGCTTTGGCATTGAAGCCTGTAAGAGCTCGTGATCACCTGGCGAAACCCAAGATGGGAATCCTTCCTCGTAGCTCGGCATGTCAAAATTGGACTCTTTAGAAATGAAGGCCAACGCGTTACTGATCAAATAGGTTAGGTTATTTGACATCAAGGGCAACACATTGTCCGTGACCCCAAGTTCCTCGAACCCTTGATTGCATGTCTCAAGATTGGTGAGAGCTGCGCTCAGTGATGCCTGTGCATCATCTAGGCTGTAGTTGACGTAAGCATCAAGAGTTCTGTTAATCTTGACGATCGAATTCTCGTACAGCTCCAAGCAATCAGTCCAAGCAGCCTTTTCTCGTTCGTTTCGGCATTTGGAGCCGAGACTATCAGTGTTTGCTTGAGCATGCATAGCACCATCTTGAACCCTCTGCAACGACATCTTAAGAAAATCAGGCTTTCCTTCGATTCGAGAACCATACTTAAGGTTGTGTCGCAAAAGGGACTCGCAGTGTTTTTGGATAGGGTGTTTTGGCACACCAAAATTTTATTTCAGAATGAGAATGGCGAGAAGAGATGGTTGGCGAAACAAAAAGGGATAGCAAAACGAGTGCCAATAAAGGGACTGCCATGGTGAGCTTACTTTAAATCACTAAGATAATAAAAACAGTGGAAGTAAAGAATGCTGTTGTTGCATCATTATATATACTTATTTTACATACAGTTTTGGGGAAATAGACTCGTTATAGAAACTTCTAAAAATTGGACAACGGAATCACTTTTAGGATTTGATAAGAGGCGGAGGCATTAGATACTCAAATTCTATCCAAAATCAAGGGTAAAACGTTGACTTGATAAAATAAATTGGATCAATGTGACCTAGTTTAGGTATCATGTTTATTTTAAGAAGTTATAATAAAATATAAGATTTGAATCGCCAATTGAAAAAGGCTTCCCACTCCAACCCTTTCGAATCATAATTACTATGTAAAAACGCTGAAGTTATTTCCAACATCGTCATAAGTTTGTATATTTTTTGATATAAACACTTATTTATGCATGTAGTCTAACGTTAGATATAGTTTCTAATTTCGAGTTATATTAATTTGTATCTTAATATATTTTTTACTGATAATTCAAAGTTGGAGACTATTCTATATTTCAAACCCCTTACCAGAATCAAAATAAGATTTAAATCCTGAGAGGATTTTGTTGCAAGGAGCAAAAAAGAAGAGAAAAGCTGAAATTAAGAGGATCAAAATATGAATAAAATTATGGCTTTCTCTCACTTTTACATTTTTTTTCTTAATTTTGTTTTGTCTTTCTTTTCCACTTTTTCTCTAATTCCAGTTTTCGTATTTTCTCCAAAGGATTCCTTCGTCTCGTATTATTTCCCCTCTTAAATTTAGACACTTACCCGCAACTAATTTTTGTTAGGACCCTAAGGGTGGTGAGGACACTTTTATATATATATATATATATAATATTAACATATTGAAATACTTTTAGATATATGAAATGTTAAAATGTCATTAATACATTTCATTTCAATATAAGACAAAAATTCAATAAGGGCATCTTATTGTTTTTTTTTTATCCTCTATACATTTACAACACCTAAATTCAACAAAGGACTTTCAAATTAAGCTCAGCATAAGAAAGCCTTCTTCTACTGTGGAAAAATATTTCAGGCATAACATCTTGATGAAACCTAAAATCAATATAGAAAACCCTTTCATTCTAAAGTAAAATTTTAGGATGTAATAAAATCTCATGTGTATTCTGCGCATTTTAAGATACATTATCTAGATGCATCATTTTTATATTTAAAAAATTTGTGAAGGCGAAAAGCTCCATCATAAGATAGATCATAATCTAGAGTGTGAATTAAGTATTTACTCTATTTATATTCATTTAATATTATTTAATTTCCAGTAAAAAACATGAATTAATACCTCTTGACTTGAAGATGATTGAGATATTGTAGTAATCATTGTTGAACGTATTTCATGAAACAAACAGATCCGAGTGTAGTTTCAATACTTCAAAGTGTATTAGGTTACTACCTTAATTTATTAAAAGTTTAGTACATTTTAAAAATTTATATGAAGGACTCATTGAATTGTATAACATAACCAATGTTGTTAGGGATATGAATGGGAGGTATTCAACAACACGTGAGTTTATTGAAATTAGCTAAAGAAAAAGGTGAATTTTTATTTTTTATTTCTCTTATTTATTTCACTTTTATTTTTCCCTTCTTGGGAAAATGGTCCTTCACGTTTTTCCGTCTGTACATAATTTTTTGAAAAATAATTATCCTTGATATTTTTTAAGTTTTGAACTCTTTTAATGCACTTAAAAGAATTAGTAAGACCACCTTTTTTTAAAAAAAAAAAAAAGAAATTTTGTGACTAGCCTTATTCCTGGCTTTCTCTAACACTTCTTCAAAGGCCGTTTTCCTTGAGATCCTTTGGAGGAATTCTTGGCCAAAAAATTTTGACTTATGACTGCATTCTTCCATCTTCATGGCTGCACACCCATCTTTTCTCACTTTAGGCTGCATATTTCCACCGAATTGGATGAATGGTTTCGCACGGTTAATTTGTTTCCCTGACCCTGTATAGACCTCATATCTTCTCTTCCTCATCAAACTTTGCAAATGTGGGAGGAGACATTGATGCTCACTACCCATGCACAGCCTCTCCACATCTCAATTTATAATTTGCAAGTTGAACAAGGCACCAAATTTTATAAAATTTTATAGCTACTGAAATTAAATTTAGTTGCAACTCTTTTACTCTATATGAAGCTGGCGAACGGTGTTATAAGATTGTTCACAACGTTCTGTTTCTGTTGCTTCAATTGTGGGAATCTGGTTTTCCATTTCCTAATTGGTGGTCTCTCCAATTAATGGAACATGCTACGTGGGGACTGATTGATACCATTCAACTTTCAGTATTGAAAAATCTTTGTTTGTTTTGATAGAATGTTTACTTGGCTACAGAAGGAAAATTTTCAAGGATTACTGAATAAAGGAATATCGTAAAAGGGAAAAAATATGTGTAGGGGTAGAAAAATGTGACCCATCAGATCATATTTCAAATATGATCCGATGGTCAGATTTGGACCGTAGCCACAATATATTTTACATACATTTATAAGGAATTACATTCGTTATAGAAATTTCTAAAAATTGGACGACGGAATCAGTTTAAGGATTGGATAAGAGGCAGAGGCAGTAGATAATCAAATTTTATCCAAAATCAAGGGTAAAATATTGACTTGATGAAATAAATCAGATCGATATGACTTAATTTAGGTATCATGTTTATTTTAGGAAGTTATAAATATACAATACAACATTTGAATAGCCAATTAAAAAAGCTACCCACTCAAACCCTTTCGAATCATAATTACTATGTAAAATGATGAAGTTATGTCCAACAGCATCATAAGTTTGCATATTCATGGAAACAAACACTTATTTATGTATGCACTCTAACGTTAGATATAGTTTCCAAATTTGAATTATATTACTTTGTATCTTAATATATTTTTCACTGATAATTCAAAGTTTGAGACTATTCGATATTTCAAAACCCTTACCAGAATCAAAATAAGATATAAATCTTCAAAGGATTTTGTTGCTACGAGCAACAAAGAAGGGAAAAGCTGAAATTAAAAGGATCAAAATATGAATAAAATTATGGCTTTCTCTCACTTTTTCATTTTTTCCTTAATTTTCTTTTGTCTTTCTTTTCCACTTTTTCTCTAATTTCATTGTTCGTATTTTCTCCAAAATATTTCCTATTTCTCTCCAAAAGATCCCTTCATATCCTATTATTTCCCCACCTCAATTTAAATACTTACCTGCAACTAATTTTTGTTAGGAAACTAAGGGTAGTGAGGATGCTTTATATATATATAATATTAACATATTAACATATTGAGGTACTTTTAGATATGTGAAATGTTAAAATGTCATTTAAAATAAACTTACATTTCAATATAAGCCCTAAATTCAGCAAGGGCATCTTATTTTTTTTTATTATAAAACCAAAATTCAAGATAAAACTTTCAAATTAAGCCCAATATTAGAAAGCATTCTTCTACTAAAGAAAAATATTTTAGGCATAATATCTTGATAACACCTAAATTCAATATAAAAAAAACTTTTATACTAAAGTAAATTTATAGGATGCAATAAAATCTTAGGTGTATTCTCGACATCTTAATATACTTTGTCTGGATGCATCATATCTTAAGAATCTTAAGATTCTCCGCATCTTAAGATTTGGTACTAAACATTTTACTAATTTACTAAGTTAGAAATAACTAATAATTATTTATAATAGAAAATCAATTTACTCAGTTGCAAAACTTAATTTGTTTAGATATCATTTCAAAAACTGAAATTCTTATATCTAATATTATGTGGAAAAATAAATTTTAATTTTTAAGCACAAATATTTTAAATGTTGACCTTCTAACTCATTTATCATACCTATTAGTTGCTAAATATGTGTAACAAAACTACAAAAATAAAAAAAAATTAAATTATTGTGACTCGTAGGTCGACTCCTTAATCATAAATTGTCATAGGATGGATATGATTTAAAACTTTTCAGCTTGTCGGCAAACGAGCCAAGTCCTCACCAGCCCATATAAGGTCAGACCGAACTAGACTAGCCCGTTTGATAGCATTAGAAAATAATATGGAGGGTGTAATACTTGCTAAACTTTAGAAGGATAATTCTGATCTTTTAAATTAATTTTATGAGAGATTCATTACTCAATTATTAGTTGATTAAAGTAAGAATTTGAATATCACATCCATCTCAAGAATTGTAGGTTTAGTAAACAAAAGATAGTCTCTAGGATAAAAAGAATCTTGCTACACTACAAGAAAATACGCGATTAGCGACCGAAATTAGCGACGGCTAACATCCGTTGCTAATTAGCGACGGCTATTAGCGACGGCCCGACTCCGTCGCTAATTAGCGACGGAAAAATAATTTAAACATTAAAAATTATTTTTTTAAATTCTCAAATTATTCTGTCGCTAATACGTTGCTAATTAGTGACGGATTAGCGACGGAAAAATAATTTAAATATTATAAATAATTTTTTCAAATTCTTAATTTTTTTCGTTGCTAATCCGTTGCTAATTAGCGACGGAAAAATAAATTAAATATTAAAAATAATTTTTAAAAATTGTCAATTTGTTCCGTAGCTAATCCGTTGCTAATTAGCGACGGATTAGCAACGGAATAGTGTTTTCTAATTTAAGATATTTTTTATTTTTATTTAGTTTAGTAATATTATTTTTATACTTGACATAAGAATATGTATAGAAGTAAAATAAATTATATTGAATAATATATAACAATTATTTGGGTAAAGCTCTCCCAACAACTCAAAAAAGAGCAAGAGGTACTCCAGTTTTCTCTGCTTTCCGATACGATTTCTTGAGCTTCAGATTCTTACCGATGTGCCGAGAAACGAAAACCTGTTCCTGATCCTCAAGTACCAGCCACTGTCACTATTTAACCAAACTGTCAACTCTTTTAGTTATGGTTAATGCTTATTTATCAGTGTGGGATTTGGCAGGAAACAAGATTGGTATATGGAAACAAGAATAGAAGCGGTAAATCACAAAAATTTAACTGAACTGTCAACTCTTTTAGCCTCTCTTTTCTTTTCCCGTTTTAGTTTATAAGCCTTTGTAATAGCCGCAATCTATAGGGGAATGACAAGAATATAACTTTTATGAAATCTTTCTTCAACTCAAATGATTTTTGTTTGTTATAGCTGAATTTGTACTGTATTGGGTTCCAAAGCTCAAACTATGTCAAAAAGTCTCCAGCTTTTGTTCTTTTTTCTTTATTGGTTACCTTTCTCTAGGGTTGCGTGAGAACTGGGAATGAAGGGTTTTGTAGTTGATCCTGATAAGGTTGGGATCTTTTGGACTTCGTGGAGCTCTCATGGAAGAATTGAAGCTTTGGTGCATCGCCACCAGGATAAACTATCTGTAGGTTCTCTCTCTTTCTCTCTAAGTTGGATGAGGAGCGAGGGAGATGAAATTCATTCTCATATAGAAGAAGAAGTGGTTAGCGTTATTCCAAAATTACCCTTGTACATCTAACCAAGGATTGAACTAAATAGTTAACTAACGGTCGACTCACCAGAAATTAGACGGAAGGACTAAATAATTTACTTGAAAAAAGAATAAGGATTTAAAATTTTAAAATTAAACATTAAGAACTAAACTCACCAAAGCAAAAATGTTTGGGGATGAAATATGCCAATTTGCCTATAATCTATTAATAACACACATATATATAAGATAATATTTATAAGTATAACATAAGTGTAATATAACATACATATGTAGCATATATGTGCAGAAATAGACACAGATGTACATAAATAGAAGAAATGATAATCAATATATATTTAGATACTTTAGACTATAAGTAATATCAATTCAAAAAAGTAATACTTAATAAATTAAGGTTTAAAATAATTGAGGTTAGACTAAATTAGTATTTATGAAGACTTTTTCTATTTTTACTAAGGAAGCCGTTGCTATTTTTTTTTTTTTTTTAGCAAGAGATTAAAAAATTTTATTTTTAATATTTAAAAACACTATTCGGTCGCAAATCAGTCGCTAATTAGCAACGGATTTGCGACAGAAAAATTAAGAAATTAAAAAAATTATTTTTTATATTTAAAAACACTATTCCGTCGCTAATCCGTTGCTAATTAGCGACGGATTTGTGACGGATAGTAACAGAAAATAAAAAATCAATATTAATATATAAATTATATATAATAATAAATATAATTATATTATAATATATTATTTAATATTATAATAATATATAATAGATTATTATTAATATAATAATATATGATAACAATAATTTATAATATAAAAATATTATATGATAAAATAAAACACAAGAAGTGACTTGGCCCACCGGAAGAAGACGTCATCCAACTTTTAGGTAACCAAGGTTCGAATATCTCTTCAAGCAAAACAAAGGAATTAAATTCGGATTGGGCTAACCCGATCCATTGGAGCTGAATCGGCTAACCTGGCCCAATAGGGTTGGGTCGGGTTAGCCCAATTCATATTATTTTTTAAAATTTAATTTCAAAATTTTTAATTAATAAATTTAATTATCAATTAAATAATAAATCGGGCTGGGTTAACCCGATTTACATTATTTTTAAATTTTTTAAATAATAATTTATATTTTTTATTATTTATTTTTAAATTATAATTTATATTCGTCGCAAATCCGTCGCTAAGTAGCGGCGGATTTGTAGCGACGGATTTACGACGATTTTTAAAAATAATTTTTAAAATTAAATTTCATAGAATTAACATTAATTTTTTATTTTTAAAATTTAAATATATTATTTTCCGTCGCAAATCCGTCGATAAATTTTTTCGCCGCAAATCCGTCGCTAATTAGCTACGGAAAATGATGCCGTCGCAATTAATGACTCTTTATTTAGCGAGGGAAGGTTCCGTCGCTAATTAGCGATTAGCGACGGATTTGTCCGTCGCTAATTCCTTGTTTTCTTGTAGTACTAACTAACCTCATGTAAGAGAATTTGACGCAAAAATAAATAAATAAATAAAATCAAATGCCATTATGTTTCCGTGATGAGCTCTGGTGTAGAATTCAGACACAGTAGACCATGTCAGAGCATAGCAAAGAAGTAAACGAGGTTTATGCACCTAAGACCCCAAATGTATGGGATATCAAATCATTGGATAACAAAAAGCCTTCTGGATCACTCAGCCGCACAAAGGCCAACACCTCTCATCTTCTGCTCATCAGATAGCAAGGATCTAAATTCCCCTGCTCCAATACTTCTTCTTTGTTCGTCTAAGAACAATACATGTCGGCTTTGCACGTAAGACTTGTAGGCCCTGCAAAGATAGAGTGAAAGACTAAACCCAAAAGCTTTTGCAAAATATTTCAAATCCAACCATCTCGCAGTTCTAAGAGATAGCATAACATCTGCGGCTACATCTTTGGAGTCAACACTACTATCCTTGTAATTTATCTCTTCATCCTCCAAATTCTGCACATATCCCCCAAATTCTCGCAGTCTTTCAATCTCCTTGGCCTAGAAAAGCGCATTCCATTTACATAACTTGCAGAGCCATAACCATAAAAGGGTTCGTTCTTCCAATACGTGAGGTTGTGTTTGCACTCACAACCAGTTCTGGAGTAACTACTAATCTCATAGCGATCATAACCAGCATCTGCCAGCATTCTTGAGGCCATTTTGTAGAAATCAGCAGACTGATCCTCAGAAGGAAGTGGGCCAATAATAATAAGCAAAAGCAAAATGAAGCAAACACATGGTTGTTAATTCCACTTTCAAATATAATAATGGTCGCATTTGTTCCTTGTTTCCTTTTGAAATGTCCAATCATGTGTCACTTTTAGGGCATTGCTTTATTCAGTAATGCTCGAAAAAATTCCTTCTGTGGCGAAGTAAACATTCTATTGAAACAAACAAAGATTTTTCAGTAAAAGTTGAATGGTATCAATCAGTCCCCGTGTAGCATATTCCATTGATTGAAGAGACCACCATATCAGAAAATGGAAAACCAGATTCGCACAATTGAAGCAACAGAAACAGAATGTTATGACCAATCTTATGATACTGTCTTCCACCTCATATAGATCAGTAAAAGAGTTGCAACTAAATTTAAATTCAGAAGCTATAAAATTTTATAAACTCACAGTATTCCAAATTTAGTGCCTTGTTCAACTTGCAAATCATAAACAGAGATGTTGAGAGGCTGTGCCTGCATAGTCAGCCTCAATGTCTCCTCCCACATTTGCAAAGATTGATGAGGATGAGAAGATATGAGGTCCATACTCCAGTTCTTTTCCACTTTTACATTTTTTTCCTCAATTTTCTTTTACCTTTCTTTTCCACTTTTTCTCTAATTTCATTTTTTGTATTTTCTCCAAAAGATTTCCTATTGCTCTCCGAAAGATTCCTTCATATCCTATTATTTCCCCTCTTCAATTTAAACACTTACAGGCAACTAATTTTTGTTAGGACTCTAAGGGTGGTGAGGACACATATACATATTTAATATCTATACACTAGCCAAAAAAGCCGTACAATGCATGGGTACATAATATTAATTTAAAGAAAAAGCAACAAACCTATTTCAAAGACTACATATTATTAATTTTTAATAAAGTTCAAAGGCTTCAGCTTCAATGTTTAAAACAATAATGTTTTTGGAGAAAAAATATGTCCTTAATCAAAATTGTATGAAGATATATGGTGAAAAATTCTCAATAAAATTTTAGTTCATATATTTCTTGTGTTCTCTCTTTCTCTTTTTTGTTATAGTTCAAAGTCTTCTTTGTTGTCATTTTGTACTTCATTTTTTGTGTCTATTGGAACTAAGTTTTACAACGCTTTATCAGCACAAGACTCTGCCGCTGAATCTTTGCGGTTTATATGAAGGCAAGAAGCACGAGACTTTACTATCGAAGTTTTTAGCTTTACAATCAAGAAACAAAAGGTACTTCTTTTACTTAATTCTACAAGAACTGTTTATTCTTGATATTTGTGAATAAAGAATATTTCTCTCGTTCACATAATAATAAAATTCATCTTGATATATTCGATCTTGAAGACACCATTCAAAAAGAAGTAGTAAAACATCAAAACTACTTGATTAGTAGTAAATTTTTAAGGAAATATACAACCACTAGAAAATGATTGTTATATAAATATTAGTTATAATTTTTTATAAGAGTGATTATAAATGCATCTATTAGTATACCAAAGTTGATTATATTTAGAATTTCTACTCCATCAAAGTTGTTGAAAATTTATAACGAGAAATATTAGTAATGATGTGATGAATAAAATATTTTTTTCTCATATCTCGTAAATGCTTATGTAGTAGCAATATTGAAAAGAAAATTTTCAAAAGTATTTTAAATATATATCTGCTGAAACTAAATGAGTCGTTGATAAAGCATGTTGACGTCCGATCAATTAAATTTATGTCATTCCCTGAAGTGAATGTCATTAGAACTTATAACGTATTTGTGAAAATGATTTTGGTCGTGGCCACAATTTTAATAAAAATAATCCTTATTCTTATGTCGGTAAGAAGGACTCATTCAATTTTCAATATATAGATACTTACCACAAGTGAAAAAATAATGAAATGGAAAAAAATAGAAGTAATAATTTCAACATGTTATAGATGCGATATGAGATGATTTTTGTCACGTATCTGTAGTACGTCAAATATGTTATGAATCTCTATTGAGCATCGATTATTGCTTTACTTCCTTAAATTATACTATTGATAGCAATGATGCTTATATTAATGATATTGATACGGCAAATGTATGTATAACTAATTCTTTTGAATATCTAGAGAGAGTGTTTTTAGCGTTGTGAAAGTTGATAAAATTTTTCTGAACTATTGTTCTATTTCTATAGTTTTGTGATTTTTATTTGAAAGTTTTCATATTATATATTTATACTCTAGTATTTGTATGTTATTTTAGTTTTTTTAGTTCAAGAATGGTGAAGATACAATTTATTCAAATAATATCAGTAGTTCATTTAGACAAATTTGAAATACATGTCCAAAGTATTAGTTGTAGTGCAACATTCTTGAAGAACTAATTAATGAGGAACTCTACAAGAATTAATTAATTAAAAGCTCTAGAAGAGCTAGTGGATCTGCACTATAATGGTCAATTTTTGTAATGTATCTTTTTTCATATAATCTCGTGAAAACTTTTGAGCCTTGATGATACTCTCATTATATCGAGATATTGGATAAATGGACTTTTGAGACATACACATTACTATTATGACCTAGAATAAATATCAATTCTAAATACTATAATTACTCTCTTCTAGTTTATATTGCATACAATTTATGAAACTAAGATGCCATATTGAGTGAACTTAAAGTTTACTAATTTAAATAATTTATTAGTTGGCATGACTAGTTGGACCATCCTGAATCATTAAAATACAAAGAATGATTAAGAATTTGTAAAAATATTATGGAACTAGAAGTTTTCTAGTATGACAAATTTCTATGTGCTATTTGTTTTGCATGATTTGAATGTTACTAGTATTACTTGGGGTTGAATATGTGATTGTGGGATGAATATTAGTTAATGCATCAACGTAATAGTTGTACGTATATCGTTAATTTTTGTAACATGTAGCTTGCAATTCATTCATAATTAGCTCATATTTTACATTCTACCAACGACACAATTTGTCCTAATAATATTGGTTGTATTAAGATAAATATTAAACATCCTACACTTATTACTTATTTTGCCAATACATTATAAATTCTCCTTATAGTAGTTGGTTTGTGGTTAGAAACCAAATATTATATTTCTCATCTAAGATTTAGAAATTTGATATGTATATTACTCCACCCCAGGGTAATAATATGAGTTCTCAAAGAGATTATCTAATATGTTGAGATTGAATCTCAAGGAAGAGATTCATGTTTTATTAATTTTGAATATGTTGTCCTAACATAGAAAAGAGAAAACATGAGGCTAGATAAAGATATTAGTTTGTGTCTCTTCTTGATATACTATTTTGAACCTCGTAAAAGATACTTTGAATCAGAATTCAAAGGATAATTTATATAGCCAGGTATACTAACTAACGAACATCGGGCAAAAATGCTCCTCTTATATTTAATCTCCTTTAAGGACGGACAATCTATCACTGCCAATAAATTTGAGACATAATTAGAAATGGTAGACGAATCGATTCCAAGGATACAAACTCCTCACATTATGAAAGGAGTAGAGACTTAAGATGGTCATATATGTTAAGTCGATAAGATGTGAATTCCAATGATTTTTTTAAAACATGACTGATATATTATTTTTGAAGAAATTGAGATACGTGAAAACTATGACTATGATTAGATCTTAACATGATTGGAAAATACTAGAACAACAAAAGTATAAAACATTAACGTTATTAACATGCATAATATATTGATTTTGAAAATAAAATCTTCAAAAGAGAAGAGTATTTGATGATCAAGATATTCTTCTTGAAGAATTTAGTAAAGCAAGTATTGTGATCAAAGTTTCAAAAAAATCAATATTTTGTTTTGATTGAGCATCCTAAAGATGCTTCATATGGATATAGCACATCAATGGTCATTGGGTAATATATGTGATAAAAATCCTTTATATCTATCAAAGGATATTGAGGAACTATTTGGTCCTGAAGTACCATAACTCTGTATGTTAGTGAATGAATACACTTGTCTACGTGCAAGTAGATATCAATTGTAGTTCTTCTCTACCTGATAAATTTTGAGATGGCATTAAGTTTAATCTTTGATATCTCCTTGAGATACCTTATCTCGAATATTGAGAAAATTCAACTCATGTTGAGATAGATATACAAGGTATATGTTATCTATGTAATCCACACAAATCTTGTCATTTATAGACATGTGTTGATTATAACAACCATTTCTTTAAGTAATGTTGAAGAAACAAAAATTCATAAATTTGGTAACAATGTGTGTGATATTCTATATTTGTGCTTCATATAATTATCATTTTGAGCTTAATTTTATGTTAAATTTTGGTGTTTTAATCACCATTTATACTCCCTTTATCTCTTATTTGCTTTAGGTGATATTATTGAAGATTTGGAATTAAATGAAGCAAATAAGGGAAATTTACACAATGAAGATCAATAGAGAAATGCAGAGGAAAAACAGACTGGTAGACATATTTCAAGTTGGATTTTGACCTCTATGAAGATATCAAATGCAAAATTAGTATTCTAGACAATTATAGAGGACATTCTGAAGATTTCAGAATGGTAAAATGTGTGTCAATCGGAGTTCATTTTCCTAACCTAATTTTGCTGCAAAGTCACCTGTTCTGCATTGGGTTCCATTTTTGACACAGTTTGGTATAATGATCATATCTTACGTTCTAGATGCCCAATTGATGTGATTAAAATCTCTGTGGACATCTAAGATCCTGATATAAACCTTTCATGAAGACATTAAGACCTAGATCAGCCTATTTGGGGGTCTGAATTCACCTAGAAGTCAAAACAGTGTCACAGTCGGGCAGCAGAAACTTGCACCAAAACTGGGGACAAGCGGCGCCGTTTGGTGTGATATAAGCGGCGCCGTTTGTGCCGATCTGAAGCTGCTTTTAAGCTGCATTTCTCTCTCTTTTGGGGCAGATTTTGATACCCCTTTAGGGCAAAAACGAGAGAGAGGGCTGGAGTGGCCAAAAAACAGCAAAAACCTACTAAAATCCCATCCCAAATCTTCATCTTTGCAAGAGAAATCAAGAGAGAAGATTGAATCTTTGAAGAAGGAGAACATCCACCCAGAAGATTCCAGACAAAAGCTGCAACTTTCTCAACAAAATCGTGAAGAACTTCAACCTTGAAGAAGAGAGGAGATTTCAACCATGAAAATGAGCAATTCTTCCTCTTTCTTTGTTGTTTTATGTTCTTTGATTTGTAGTATGTTGATGGGCTAAACTTTTGAATACTTGGATGGGTATGAACCCTAGATTTTGTCTATGTGAATGAATTGTTTCCTTGGTTGATTGAATTCAAATTTCTTGTGGATTGTTTGTGGGTTTGAATGGTTGAATTGATTGAGTGGATTATTGATGCATAATCTGGAATTTTTTCACTTGGAATTGAGAAAGGAAGGGTGATTGACAATTAATTCAAAATCTGGATTTTTTCACTTGGAATTGAGAAAGAAAGGGTGAAATAGACCATACACAAACAATGGGGATGATTTAGGTGACTAGAGATAGAAACCTAAACATCTTCTTGATAATTAGAGAAATCTAATTAGAAATTCACAATGCTTAATGCATTCTTAGGTTAAATTGGTTAGAAAGAGATTTCAACTAATTAATCTAAGAGTAGAGAACTTTCATCTAGAGATAGAGTGAGTTCTATCATTGGAATTTTATCAAACATAAGAAGTGAAATTCATCAACCAAGGGACATTTCTATCACATAGGTAATTCTACGGGGATTAACCATCCAAGTATTGTTTTCTCTATTGGATTCTCTCTTGCAAACAAAAATTAGTTAAGTTAGTTTAATTAGTCAAATTAGATTTCGTTTCCAAGCAACTATTTCCATCATTTTCACAAGAAAATTTGATAGGCTAAACAATAGAATTACAAGTGAGTAATGGTAATTGACCATCCCCGTGGATACGATATTTAACTTGCTTGCCATTATACTAATCTAAACGATAGGTGCACTTGCCTTGTGTTTGTGTGCAAATTGTTAAAGATTGTGATAAAATTGAGTATAAAGGCATAGACAACAAAACACAACAGTGTGCGATCAGAATCGATAACTAGGCATATCTGAGATAATTGTATTGTATCTTCTAAGAAACTAATTTCATATTGTTGGATGACAATAAAGTTTGAGAATATACAAAAGGAGATAGAATTCACCGTTCTTTCTAGAAGAAGGTAAATTTGATATGCTAAGGTTTGATCAAAGATGAAAATCCAGAAGATTTATCCACTAAGACACTACTGACTGCCGTATTTGAGATTTGAATTTAACCTAAGAATGAGATTAGTGCATTTTCAATTATCTTTCTCTAATTACCAAGAAGATGTTGTGGCCCTATCTCTAGTCACCTAAATCATCCCCATTGTTTGTGTAAGGTCTATTCCACCATTCCTTTCTCAATTCCAAGTGAAAAACCCAACTCATGAATTGACTAAGAATTATGTTCATTCAACCAATCAAATCCACAAACAATACATAAGAAATTGGAGCTCAATCAACCAAGAAAATAATTCATTCACATAGATACTGACTAGGGCATAACCATGGAAGTATTCAAATGTTACCAAACAAAGAACATAAAACAACAAAGAAAAAGGAAGAATAGCTCATTCTCATGTGTCAAATCTCCACTTCTTCAAGGCTTAGAGGTCTTCAACTTGGTTGTGAAGAGTTGAGTCCTTGAGCCTGAATCTCCAAGATTGATTGCTTCTTCTACAATGATTCCACCGCCTCTCTTGATTTCTCTGGCAAGAATGAGGATTTTGGATGGGATTTTCTTTCAAAACTCTTTCCTTTTTGGCCTTCTCCAAAACCCTAGTCGCCTCCTCTCTCTTGCCTTCAAAGCTAAATATATATCACAAAAAGGGAGAAAAATGTTTTTTTGCTGCCCAAGCGGTGTTGCTTGGGCTGTAAGCCCTCGTCCCAAGTGATTGTAACAGTTATTTGTGTGCTTGGTGAATTCAAAGCATGAGTACGTGGTATAGGGATAAGAGAGTGATTAAAAGTTAGATTTACTTATTCAACAAAACATGGGTTTATTGGAATTAGCTAAAAGAAAAGGTGGACTTTTATTTTTTATTTCTCTTACATATTGCACTTTAATATTATTCCCTTCTTGGAAAAATGGTCCTTCACGTTTTCCCTTCTGTACATAATTTTTTTAAAAATAATTATCATTGATATTTGTTAAGTTTTGAACTCTTTTGATGCACTTAAAGGAATTAGTAAGACCACTTCTTAAAACAGAAAATTGGGACTCGCCTTATTCCTGGCTTTCTCTAACACGTCTTCAATGGCCTTTTTCTTTGAGATCCTTTGGAGGAATTCTTGGCGAAAATATTTTGACTTATGGCTGCATTCTTCAACCTTCATGGCTGCACACCTCTCTTTTCTCACTCTAGGTAGCATATTTCAACCGAATTGGATGAATGATTTCGCACGGTTAATTTTTGTAACGACCAAATCCCCGAAGTGAATCATCACTTTCCTATTCCAGAAGTGCAATACAACTTGTAAAACCACAATATGATACAAGTATAAATTCTAGTAATTTCTAAACAAATAATAGCAAAAAAAACAATATAAGGCGCACCCGCCGTTCTATAGCAAAAGATTATATAAAATGGTTTATACAAAACATAATTATTTTCAGAAGATTGAGGTCTTTTTGTATACATACTAATTAAATTAATAACCATTTGAAATATTACAATGCATTGGCAGACCAATAATAGTTACAAATGATAGACGCCTACACATTATTAGCTGCTGATGTGGACTCAAATGTCACGTGCGACGTAAAAGAGGAACTATACTCTCAATTGAACAATAAAAATCCCAAAATATGATGAGAGAATAATGAGCTACGAAGCCCACTGAAATTTCTAGGTACTTGCATAGTTTGACACTAAAAATACCGTATTGAGTTTATAACTATTTTAAAATAGATATAAATTCTCCTTGACTTTTTATGAGAATAACTTCTTTTAGTGCAACAAGATAATCTGATTTAAAAATCACGTAAAATAGGATATATTTATATACATGTACTTTCAATTAATAACCATGATTTTGAAAAATAATGGCAAAGTCAACAAATACAATTCACACAACTCTTATAAGTCCATACAAGCAGATAAAAACTTCCGTCGGCATTCCAATGGTCATCTCACATGCCACACAAAGGAGCTCTTTACACAACACCTCCTAATGGCCTTCTCACACACGGTGTAAAGGGACTCTCCACACAACATCTCCCAATAGTCTTCCCACACACGGCGCAAAGAGACTCTTCACACAAATCAATAATCTCACCCTGTAGGAGAGTCAATTCATATACTGATGACGGTATTTATACATAATTCACATTTACAACTCATCAGTGACCAATCAATTCTCATGGTTTAGTATATTATATAAATATACAAGCCGAACCACAACAAAACAACAACTTATATTAGTACTATGTATTTTCACAAAAAAAAAAAAAAAGATGAGCCACAACAAAATAACAATTTAAAGTTAACAACACATTTATTAACAAAAGCCGAGTCACGACAAAATAACAATTCAAGGTTAACAACATATTTATTTACAAAACTGAGCCACGACAAAATAACAAATTCAAAGTTTCCACAATGTATATTCACAAAGCCGAGCCATGACAAAATAAATGCTTTACTTAGTACGGTAGAAATCTCACCTCAGCCGAAAAATATAAGCTTATGCTACTCCACTAATGGTTCTACTTCGGCAATCTCAGGACCTAACATATAATTATGTAGTAACAAATAAATTTAATATCACTCTAAAATGCTCAAATATTGACATATATATAATACATTAATGAATGCATGATTAATATTCATTAGAACCAAAAATTATTGAATTTGATAAAATTATTTTAAAATAGCAACTAACCATTTTTCTAGGGAGTAAAAGTATTAAAATGATTAATTTTAATAAAATCTACCATTCTCCACAAAAATCCCTATTATTCTATTTTATTCCTAATATATCAATTTAGAAACATTATTCCATTTTATTCCTAATATAACAATTAAAAATTATTATTCCATTTATATAATTTCATACTCCTTTTGCATTATAACAGTCTAATAAATCTTTAAATACTCAATATTTAATCAAAACAAAAATTCACAAAAAATATCCAATAATTTATCAAAATTCATACAAATTTACTGCTACAGTATTTTTTCAAAATAATTAAACTCAACCATAATAAGAAAAAATTGAAGATTTTACCCTGGTTTGGAGACTTTTGATGTAGCTCTAAACTTTGGTTTAAAGGATTTAATTTTTGTGTGAAGAATTAGTGAGGAATTGATTAAAAATTGAAGTGGGAGATAGATAAGAGGGAAGAGAGAAGAGAGAAGGGGAAATAGGAAAAAATGGGAGAAGGGGGGGGGGGGGGGGTCAGCCGTGCGACTGATCCTCTATTTTTTTAAAATTTTTTACACCTAATTTGTAAAATCAAATTTTATAATTATAGATTTATCCTAAAACTTATAATGTAGATGTTTCTCTTCATTTTAAGAATGTGTAAAATAGATTTTTTTTCAATTTATAGTTATCATACATATATACATGCTAAAGTAAAATTACTTGAAAAATTTATTTAGTAAAATTTAAATTTATTGTTTTACAATTCTAACCCTCCAAAATAAATTTCATCCCCGAAATTTCAAAGAAAAATGAGTATAAGTGTATAAAAATATTTTTGAAACTAATGCAAATGTAAATATGAAATGTCGATTCGTTAAATAACAATGAATGTTAAAATGCCTATGCAATGTATGAGGCAATCAAATCTAACCCCCTAAAATAAATACTACCTCACAGGTTAGGCAAAATCTGAGAAAAGATGAGGGTATTGATTTCTCATAAGCTCCACAAGTTCTCACGTAAACTCTTCTATACCATTGTTTCTCCAGAGTACTTTAACCATAGGAATGATTCGACTTCTTAATACTTGCACCTTTCAATCAATTATTTGCATCGGCTGCTCCACATAAGTCAAATCCACTTCCAAATTTACCGGTTGTTCAATCAACACATGCGAAGGATCCGCTATATACTTTTGGAGAATAGATACATGAAAGAAATCATGGATGCGACTAAGTGTTAGCCCTAAGGACAAATCATGTAGTTATGATTAATTTTGATTAATGACAAACATTGATAAGGACTAATATGCATGTATGTTGTGTGATAGGATTTTTGGATTGAGAAGACAGCAAGTCTCATTGCCTTGAATCCACAATGCAAGAACAACTCAAATATGTCAAAGTTATTGAATATTGAAGAGTTTGTTCAAGATTATTGAAGGCTTTGAAGACATGAAGTGATTTTTGGATTGAGAAGAAAGCAAGTCTCATTGCCTTGAAGCCACAATGCAAGAACAACTTATATATGTCAAAGTTATTGAAGATTGAAGAGTTTATTCAAGATGATTGAAGGCTTTGAAGACATGAAGTGTAGGTTTACACTTGATAAATAGGTATACCCTTTGTAAACCCTACACTTGTTTGTCTTAGAAGCTATTGAATGCATAAGAGCGCACAAAACTTGTTTTAGAATCTTAAATGGCTTTAAATTAACTTGGTGTTTCCAAGAGTTGTTTTTGAACTTTGAATGATCAAGGGCTTTGGTAACGGTATTTGAGTTCAAAAGATTTTAAATGACTTATCTTTTAAGTACAAAATGATTTCAAACTTATTGAGGTTGATTTTCAAATGATTTGACAAAGTTTAAACAGTTCGGACGCAAGTTTGAACGTCCAAACTTTGAAAATAGCTATTATACTTCCAGAGAAATTCGGACGTAAGTTCAGATGCTAGGGTTAAAGTTCAGTCGTCCGAATTTTACCTACAAACATGGTTACTATTTTTCCAGAAAAATTCAGACGCAAGTTCGAATGTACTAGGCAAAGTTTCGTCGTCTGAACTTTCCCAGACAATATGTAACAGTAATGTTCAGATGACAGTTCGGAAGTAGAGGATCAAGTTCGGTCGTCTGAACTCCTCAGAAACTAGCCGTTATATGACTGTCAAAACTGATTTTTAAAATCTATAAAAGTCATAAACTTCAGTTTTTTTGTAACTTTTGAACATCTGAGAAATCTTAACATTCTAAAATCATTTGAAAACATCAAAGCTCTTTTTTGTCTTGAAGAGATCGAACCACTATAAATTGCTTGTGTTCATTGCTCTTAAATTGTTTATTGCTTTGTCATTGATATAGTCATTCTCTCATTAAAACAAGTGAAAATAATCTGCTCAAACTCGGTTAATAAAAAGGAGACAGTTTTCGAAAATTAGCCAAAGACCTAATTTACCCCCCCCTAGGTCTTTCAACTGGTATCAAAGCAAGGGCTTCTTTGTATGGTTTTACAACCTAGAAGTTAAAATCTTATGGCTAATGTTTCAAACTTACCTTATTTAGAAGGATCCTCCGCAAATAGACCACCTTTGTTTGACAGAACAAATTACATATTTTGGAAATCTAGAGTTAAAATATATATTTATTCTGCTAACTTTGATTTGTGGAGTATTGTTGAGAAAGGTACTTACATACCAATGAAAGTGAGAGCTGATGGAGTTACTTTAGAGCTAAAGCCAATAGATGAATTTGATGATAATGTGTTGTGTTTTGTTGTCTATGCCTTTATACTAAATTTTATCACAATCCTCAACAATTTGTACACAAATACAAGGCAAGTGCACCCATCGTTTAAATTAGTATAATGGCAAGTAAATTCAAATGTCGAATCCACGGGGTTGGTTAAATACCATTACTCACTTTCTACTCTATTGTTTAGCCTAACAAATTTGTTTGTGAAAATGATTGGAACAACTACTAGGAAAAGGAATCTAACTTAACTAGTTAAACCGACTTAAATCTTGCTTGCAAGAGAGAATTCAATTGAGAAAACAATACTTGGATGGTTAATCCCCCTAGAATTACCTATGTGATAGAAATGTCCCTTGGTTGATAAATTTCACTTCTTATGTTTGATGAAATTCCAATGATAGAACTCACTCTATCTCTAGATGAAAGTTCTCTACTCTTAGATTAATTAGTTGAAATCTCTTTCTAACCAATTCAACCCAAGAATGCATTAAGAATTGTGAATTTCCAATTAGATTTCTCTAATTATCAAGAAGATGTTTAGGTTTCTATCTCTAGTTAACTAAATCATCTTCATTGTTTGTGTATGGTCTATTTCACCCTTCCTTTCTCAATTCCAAGTGAAAATTTCCAGATTATGAATCAATTGTCAATCACTCTTCCTTTCTCAATTCCAAGTGAAAGAATTGCAGATTTTGCATCATTAATCCACTCAATCAATTCAACCATTCAAATCACAGACAATTCACAAGAAATTTGAATTCAATCAACCAATGAAACACTTCATTCACATAGGCAAAATCTAGGGTTCATACCCATCCAAGTATTCAAAAGTTTAGTTCATCAACATATTACAATTCAAAGAATATAAACCAATAAAGAAAGAGTAAGAATTGCTCATTTTCATGGTGTAAAATCTTATCTTCTTCAAGGTTGAAATTCGTCACTGTAGCATGGAGAAAATTGCAGCTTTTTCCATGAATCTTCAAGGTGGATGTTCTCCTTCTTCAAAGATTCAATCTTCTCTCTTGATTTCTATTGCAAAGATGAAGAATTGGGATGAGATTTGAGTGAGTTTTGATGAGTTTTTGCTGTTTTCTGTCCACTCTCTCGGCTCCTATTATTTCTGCCCTAAAGGCGTATTGAAATCTGCCCCAAAAGAGAGAGAAATGCAGCTTAAAAGCAGCCTCAGATCGACACAAACGGCTCCGCTTGCCCCCAATTTTGGTGCAAGTTTCTGCTGCCCGACTGTGACACTATTTTGACTTCTAGAATCATGACAAATTTCACAATAATAACAATGACAACATATAGACATCTTGAAGGCATCAAGAAATGTAAGAAGCTTTCTCAATAATAGACAAATATATAACAATGTTTCTTTTCTCTTTTTTTTTCGATTGAGGTGTAATCCAATTCCCGATCATATAAAATCATCTCACCACTGTTTTCTTTTTTTTTTTTTTTTATAAAGCCTATTTTTCCTACCATCTTCTATTCCACCCATTGTTCCAATTTCCACAATACTCTTTGCTAACTTAAGGGTAAAAATGCATTTAGCTCTCGCAAAGAAGGGTTAAATATAAAGAGTGGAGTTTTAAAATTTGAAAGAAGGAAAAATCTAGAATATAGATTGGAAAATTTATGCACAAAGGCTTCAAGAAATGGTACTACGGATAAAATAAAGAGCGGTGGCTAAAAAGGCTCAATCGGGACAAAGAAGGCCTATTACCATCATTTCGAGATCAAACTAAGGTTACTTACTCATTTCGCCTCAAGGCAAGTGAATGCGGGTTCTAGGGTAAAAGTTATGTTGAATTCTAAAGCCAATAACACAAGATTCAATTACATAATCATCACAACAAAAGCAAAGTGGAATGTGCTTAAACGATAAATTCCATACAAGCAAAGAATACAAGGGGTGCTTACTTAATCCAAGTTTAAGGTACTAGTCATGACCTTTTAGAATGTTTGTATAACTACTCTTTGAGAAAAGATAACACATGCAAGTCTTAAAATACCTTGAAGATTCTAAAAATAAAAACAAGAGCATTCAACGAAAATCATGAAAATAACCTATACTACTAAAGCCAACTCCCCCACACTTCAGACAACATTGTCCGCAATGTTGGGAGAAAGAAAAACAAAAGACTGCATAAATAGAAATATATGACATAAACTACAGAAGAACGCCACACCAAACTACCAAACACAAAAACTGTGAAAAACATAATAGTTTCGTACGTGAAGGCTGGGCGAAACCATATGAGCAGCAAGCTGCACCTTCTATATACTTCACAGCAAAAGAAAATAAAAGAAAATTAGAAATAAGGACATAATAAAAACTGAATAATAAAAAAAAAGTATGAAAATAAATAAATAAAAGGTCAAAAATAGAAAAGAAAAAACTCCCCTTCGTTCTTGGACATGCTTTCTTTTTCAAAATCAATCGTTAAGAGAAACTAAGCTACCAATGTGAAAACAAAAATGTCACAAATAACGTTAAAAGTAATACACAAAAAAAAATAAAAAATTACAAATTGCTAAACAAGAAAAACAATTATCACTAAAATTTAAAACAAACAAGAAAGAACCAACAAAAATGAAAAAAAAAATTGAACAGTAACCCTTGAACAGTAACCCGGCGCCGCTTGGAGCGCACCAAGCGGCGCCGTTTTAGCCCAGCATTGCTACAGTAAAATGCGATGAACAGTACTTTTTTTTTTTTTTTTGCCAAACTCAACTACAAATTCAATAACAAAATTTAACAAAATAATTTATTACAAACTTAAAAATCATACCAAACAACACATTATAAAACTCTTCACAATTCAAGGAAATTAAAATTTTCAAACTCAAAACCACATTAAACACAATTATGTAAAAAAAAACATTATACAACAAGTCTCAAACATAAGAACAGAGTAACAACATAAAATAGAAATTAAAACAAAAGAAAAAAAATGCACAAATGAAAAACGTTGCTTAAATAAGCTTACTCATCCCCTAAGTCAAGGGAGCACAAACATGATCGTCCCAAGTTCTTTCTCACTGCAGTATGATGAAGTTTGAGTCTATGTTTGCTTACCATTAAGGTTCCCTTTTCCGGATGATAGATTTCTACTACTTCATATGGGAGTACCTTACTTACCACAAATGGGCCAATCCACTTAGATTTAAATTTACTTGTGAACAACCGCCATCGCGAGTCATTCAATAAAACTTGCTCTCCCGACTTGAAATCATGATTTTGGTCAATGTTTTGGTCTTGCTTTATTTTCACCTTTAATGAAGAATCTCTTGTACAATAGTTTTCTTCATTTCCATTGGAACCTTTCACATCAACCGCAATCTCTTCTACTAACTTATTCTTCTCCTTCTTCGCATCATTGCCTTTGATTAAAGATGGATTCAAAGAGTCTTTCACCAAGGTTTCCTATAAAGAATTAGAGGCATGAGCATCTATATCATCAATCTCACCATGAGAATGATTAGGATCTGAAGAATATTTCAAAGGTTTCAAAGCTTTAAGTACGACCTCCTCGTCTTCTACCCTAAGGGTCAACTTTCCTTCACTCACATTTATATTGGCCTTAGCAGTAGCTAGAAAAGGTCTTCCTAAGATCAAAGGAACCTCAACACTCTCATCCATGTCAAGTATCACAAAATCAACAGGAAATATGAATTTATCAACTTTGACAAGCACATCTTCAACGATACCCCTAGGATGTCTAAGGGAACCATCTGCAAATTGAATACTCATCTTAGTATGCTTTGGTTCACCTAGGCCTAATTGTTTGAAAACATTAAATGGCAGCAAGTTGATGCTAGCACCTAGGTCTGCCAATGATTTATCAAAAGAAAGACTACCAATAGTGCAAGGAATATTAAAACTCCCTGGATCTTTTAGCTTTTGAGGTAGCTTTCCCTTGTGTTGAAGGATGGTAGAGCATTCCTCATTCAATATTACCGTTGAAAGTTCTTGAAGCCTCTTTCTTTTCGAAAGGACATCCTTGAGGAACTTAGCATATCTCGGCATCTGTGAAAGGATTTCAACAAATGGTAAGTTAATGTGCAATTGTTTGAATAGTTCAAGAAATTTACCAAGTTGCTCATCCTTTCTATCTCTTAGAAGTGCGGCAGGGTATGGAATTCTAGGCTTGTACTCCGAAACCATCTTCTTCGAATGCTTTTCCTTCTTCTCAAGAACTGTTTCTTTAACTTGATTTTCACTTTCCCCCATGCCTTGGGATTCCACCTTACATTCCAAAGCATTTGATTTATTTTCATTTCCCAAAATCACCATATTCACATGTTCTCGCGGATTGGTAACTGTGTTGCTAGGTAAACTGCCCATTTGTCTTTCCGAAACAAGCTTTGCCAATTGACTTATTTGATTTTCCAAATTTTGAATGGAAGCTTGTTGGTTCCTGATGCTTCTTGATTTTGGAACCAGGTTTCGTTAGTCTCAATGAACTTTGTCATTAATTCTTCAAGGCTAGGCTTCACCGGTTGTTGAAGAGGTGGAGGAGGTTGATGTTGATAAGGAAGAGATATTTGGGGTTGAGAATTTGATGAAACTTGGAAGCCGGGAGATTGAAACGGTTTTTGTTGCCCTTGGTTGCTCCATGAGAAGTTTGGATGATTCCGCCACCCCAGATTATAGGTATTACTATAAGGATTGTTGGGTTGCCTTCCTCCTCTAAGAAAATCCATATGCTCCGTTGATGATGCATTAGAAGTTCCCATGGTTTGGCACTCATGGTTTGGATGACCACCTCCAAAAAAATCACAAGCCATCATCCCTTGGGAGGTTTGAGGTGACAAACTCAAGCTCTCAATCTTCTTATTTAAGGCATCGAATTTTGCCTCCAAAGCCGTCATCATGTCTACATTGTGTATTCCACTAGGCTTGGCTTTCGGTCTAGGATTCCCCCATTGGTAGTTGTTCATGGCAATGTTTTCAATGAGGTCTTGTAACTCTTCCGGTGTCTTCAAACTAGTGGTACCTCCTGAAGAAGCATCAATGAGTTGCTTGGAAGGGAAATTTAATCCACTATGGAATGTTTGCATTTGAAGCCCCAAATCTAGACCATGATGTGGACATTTCCTCAATAGCTCCTTCCATCTCTCCCAAGAATTGTTGGAAAGAGAAGATATCATTTCTTAGCTTTGCAGTCCTTGCCGGAGGGAAATATCTAGCAAGGAACTTCTCGGCAAGATTGTTCCATGTAGTGATGGAACCCGGTGGAAGTGATTTTAACCATGACTTGGCTCGGTCTCTCAATGAAAATGGAAATAATCGAAGGCGGATGGCATCTTCGGAAGCCCCATTAATCTTGAAAGTATCACATATCTCCAAAAAGTTGGCAATATGAGCATTCGGGTCTTCGTCCTGTAAACCATCAAATTGCACCAATTGTTTAACCATTTGGATGATATTCGGTTTGATCTCAAAATTGTTGGCTTCAACTCTTGGTCGGGCAATGCTTGACTCCGCTCCTAACAACGAAGGTCGTGCATAGTCTCCCATTGTCCTTGGTCTTGTGTTTCCGTCATGTGCCATAGTGTTCTCAATTTGAGGATTTTCACCTTCACCTTCAATTCCTTCAAGTATCACCTCTAGGTTTATACCCCTTGGATCCCAATAAAAAATCTGCTCAACTTCGGAATTAAGTTGATTCAATTCTCCCGAATTACTTGAGGTCATAAACCAAAAGAATTCACACCTTCACCACAAATAAAGTAAGAGTTTAGCTCAAACAACACTTACTTAAAATAGAAAAAAAAACAGAGAAACATAAGCTAAGAACTCCAATTCACTAATTACTTACAAAATTACAAACAAGACAACAATTACTAACACTAGCAATAGGTATTATAACATCAAATAAGTAAAATGACTAAATCAATAGATTTCAAGCTTTCGTAATATTAACCGAATTCCCCGGCAACGGCGGCAAAAACTTGTTGTGTTTTGTTGTCTATGCCTTTATACTAAATTTTATCACAATCCTCAACAATTTGTACACAAACACAAGCTGAGTGCACCCATCGTTTAAATTAGTATAATGGCAAGTAAATTCAAATGTCGAATCCACGGGGTTGGTTAAATACCATTACTCACTTTCTACTCTATTGTTTAGCCTAACAAATTTGTTTGTGAAAATGATTGGAACAACTACTAGGAAAAGGAATCTAACTTAACTAGTTAAACCGACTTAAATCTTGCTTGCAAGAGAGAATTCAATTGAGAAAACAATACTTGGATGGTTAATCCCCCTAGAATTACCTATGTGATAGAAATGTCCCTTGGTTGATAAATTTCACTTCTTATGTTTGATGAAATTCCAATGATAGAACTCACTCTATCTCTAGATGAAAGTTCTCTACTCTTAGATTAATTAGTTGAAATCTCTTTCTAACCAATTCAACCCAAGAATGCATTAAGAATTGTGAATTTCCAATTAGATTTCTCTAATTATCAAGAAGATGTTTAGGTTTCTATCTCTAGTTAACTAAATCATCTTCATTGTTTGTGTATGGTCTATTTCACCCTTCCTTTCTCAATTCCAAGTGAAAATTTCCAGATTATGAATCAATTGTCAATCACTCTTCCTTTCTCAATTCCAAGTGAAAGAATTGCAGATTTTGCATCATTAATCCACTCAATCAATTCAACCATTCAAATCACAGACAATTCACAAGAAATTTGAATTCAATCAACCAATGAAACACTTCATTCACATAGGCAAAATCTAGGGTTCATACCCATCCAAGTATTCAAAAGTTTAGTTCATCAACATATTACAATTCAAAGAATATAAACCAATAAAGAAAGAGTAAGAATTGCTCATTTTCATGGTGTAAAATCTTCTCTTCTTCAAGGTTGAAATTCGTCACTGTAGCATGGAGAAAATTGCAGCTTTTTCCATGAATCTTCAAGGTGGATGTTCTCCTTCTTCAAAGATTCAATCTTCTCTCTTGATTTCTCTTGCAAAGATGAAGAATTGGGATGAGATTTGAGTGAGTTTTGATGAGTTTTTGCTGTTTTCTGTCCACTCTCTCGGCTCCTATTATTTCTGCCCTAAAGGCGTATTGAAATCTGCCCCAAAAGAGAGAGAAATGCAGCTTAAAAGCAGCCTCAGATCGACACAAACGGCGCCGCTTGCCCCCAGTTTTGGTGCAAGTTTCTGCTGCCCGACTGTGACACTATTTTGACTTCTAGGTGAATTCAAACCTCCAAATCGGCTGATCTAGGTCTTAAGGTCTCCATGAAAGTTGTAGATAATGATCTTAGATTTCCACAGAGATTTGAATCACATCAATTGGGCATCTAGAACTCAAGATATGATCATTACACCAAACTGTGTCAAAAATGGAACCCAATGCAGAACAGGTGACTTTGCAGCATATGTAGGGTAGGCAAATGAACTCCGATCGACACAAATTTTACCATTATGAAAACTTCAGAATGTCCTCTATAATTGTCTAGAATACACTTTTGCTTTTGAAATCTTCATAGAGGTCAAAATCTGACTTGAAATATGTCTACCAGTCTATTTTTCCTCTGCATTTCTCTATTGGTCTTCATTGTGTAAATTTCCCTTGTTTGCTTCATTTAATTCCAAATCTTCATTTAAAGGGAGTATAAATGGCGATTAAAACACCAAAATTTAACATAAAATCAAGCTCAAAATGATAATTATATGAAGCACAAATATAGAATATCATAATGATTCAAAGAAAATGACATTAAATTACCAAGCCATGAACATCTTAAGTTGTGCACTAGATGTGACTGAATACAATCGAGTTAATGGATGCGACACCACTCATGATATGTGGAGATTACTTCAAGTAACACATGAAGGAACAAACCAAGTAAAGGAGTCAAAGCTTGCTATGCTAGTAACATATTATGAGTTATTCACCATGAAGTAATGTGAGAATATTAGTGATATGTTTACAAGATTTACTAACATTTCCAATGGTTCAAAAGCTTATGGGAAGAACTACACAATTGGAGAGCAAAACAGAAAGATATTGGATGCTCTACCAAAATATTGGCAACCGAAGATGCTTCCTATTGAGGAATCAAAAGATTTGAAAACTCTTCCACTTGAAGAGCTCATTGGATCACTGTTTACAGATGAGATGAAGGTCAAAAGATTGAATGATATTGAAGATGAAGAGAAGGGAAGAAAGGGAGTTGTACTCAAAACTTCCAATCATCTTAGTGAACAAGAAAAGTCATCAAGTGAAGAAGATGGAAACAGTGAAGATGAGGAGATGGCTATGGCAGTAAGAAAATTCAACATATTCTATAAAAAGGAATTTCTCAAGAAAGGGAGAAGGCCAATCAAGAAAAGTAGACAGTCATCATATTTCAAACCTCAATGCTTTGAATTCAAAAGCACCGAACATCTTGTTGCCGATTGTCCTAAAGTCTTGGAAAGGGAAGGAGACAACAAACTCAAAAAGAAATCTACCAAGAAGGGAAAGGGACTGGCTGGCACTTGGGATCAACAAGAAAGTGAAGATGAAAGTAAAGGAAAAGCCGACACATGGTTTATGGCGATTGATGATGAGGTACAATCTACTCCTTCAATTTCCACTTAATGTGATGATAATATTGATCCTAGTGATTTACATGTTGAGATATATGGAGAATTGAAAACAAAAATTAATGAGTTATTAAATGAAAATTCAAAGTTATGTTTTGAAAATGGAAAACTTCTTGAATCTATTAATTTTTTAAACATTGAAAAGGAAACTGTAAATGTAGCTTTACAAAACATTTCTCTTGAAAATAAAGATCTTTGCACCAAAATCATTTCTCTGGAAACAATGCTTAGTGATCATGAAATATTGAAAAAGAAAGTTGATGACCTTACTTTATGCATTGAAAAATTCACAAATGGAAAAGAAAATCTAATCAAACTACTTGGATCTCATAGACCTTCTAGTATGAAAAAAGGTCTTGGCTATATTCATGAAAACAATGTTCCAAAATATAAAACTTTCTTAGCTAAAGCCACTTTTATGCCTCGTATATGTTGCACATATTGTGGTAAACATGAACACAAAGTTTCAAAATGTTATGTGAAGAGAAAAGGGTATATATATACCTCACAAAAAGAGAGCAACAATTGCAGAAAATTCTGTTTCTGCCAAAACGGTACCGTTTGTATTATTGGTGATTAAGAGCATTAAATCGGACGATCTAGGTTTTCCTGTCTTCATAAAAGTTGTAGATAATACTCTTATGTTTCTACAGAGCTTTGAATCACCTCCGTTGGACATCTAGAACTCCATATATGGTAATTACACCACAATGTGTCAAAACTGGAACCAAATTCTGAAATACTGATTTTGCACTATATGTAGGGTGAACAAACGAATTCGGATTGATGTAAATGTTACCATTCTGGAAATTTCAGAATCTCCTCTATAATTGTCCAGAAGATCATATCTGCATTTAAAATCTCTAAGGAGGTCAAAATCCCACTTGGATTGTTCTGTCCCACTGCCCTGTTTTGCATTCTTCTTTTTTTTTCTTCATTATAAGTATGTAGAATTTCCTTCATTGCTTCATTGTGCTCCAAATCTTCAATAAACTCATCTAAACCAAATAAGAGAGAAAGGGAGTGTAAATGGTGTTTGAAGACTAAAATTCAACAGAAATTTGAGTTCAAAATGATCATTATATTAAGCACAAATATGAAATATCACACATCCACTAACTCTATTATATTCAGTAACATCTAATGCACAACTTAATATATTCATGGCCTGATAATTTAGTGTCATTTTCCTTGAATCATGCTCATCAAATTCATCAGTGGATTTGGGTTCTGAGGTTACTCCATCTGCTCTCATTTTCATTGGGACATAGGGACCTTTCTCAATTATGTTCCATAAATCAAAATTGATAGAACAAATATATATTTTAACTCTAGACTTCCAAAAAGTGTAATTTGTTCCATCAAACAATGGAGGTCTGTTTGTAGAAGATCCTTCTAGGTAAGGTAGGTTTGAAATATTAGCCATAGGATCTTTATCTTCTGGGTTGTAAAACCACACAAAGAAGTTCTAGCTCTGATACCAATTGAAATACCTAAGAGGGGGGGTGAATTAGGTATTTGGCTAATTTTTGCAAATTCAAACTTTATATATGTATAGACCTATTGTCGATTATATGAATAAGAGAGAAACAATTTATGTCAAAGCAATATAAGAAATGTAGACAAATAAACACATGCAATTTATAGTGGTTCGATCCTCAAGATCTACCTCCACTACCTTAAGCCTACACTTAAGGATTTCAATAACTCTACTATGTGCTCAAGTTCACAGATTACAAGAGAGGTTCACCACACTATGGTTTTACACTTATAACCTCTTCTAGTAATTTTTACAAACAAGGCTCACCAACCAATGGTTTTATATCTCAAACAACCTTGAATCACAACTTCAAGGATCACCCTTATCTAAAGGGTTTTATGTTATCAAGATAACCTTGCTAGAGCTAGTAGATTAACACAATTGAATAAGTAAAGATGAGTGTGTAGATGTTACCACTTGTTGGTAGAAATTACACAAAGTTGCACCTTCACACTTTGATGTCTTTGGATTGATCAATTGAATGCACAAGACATAAGAGAGCTTGAGAAATGTTTTTGATTGACTTTAGAAAGCTTGGAGTATTCAAATATTCAAAACTTACAAAAGATTGCACGTTTATAGCTTTTATAGAATTTGAAAATCAGTTGAAACAGCTATAAAACGGCTAGTTAACGGCTATTTTCAGGAAATTCGGACGACCGAATTCTGCGTCCGAATTTTTCGGACGACCGAATTCTTCCTGCTTCGTCCGAATTTCTCTGGAAGAACAGTGACCATGCTGAAGACCAAAATTCAGACGACCGAATTTTTCTTCATGCGTCCGAATCTTCTTCCGAATTTCTCTGGAAGAACAGTAGCAAACTTTTGCTACCAAATTCGGACGACCGAATTTCATGGAATTGTGTTCAAACTTTGTAAAATCATTTGAAATCAATCTTCCAAGTATTTGAGATACATTTGCTATATATAGATAACTTATTTAGACAAACATAAGTTTGAAAACCAAAATCAAACTCATTTGATCATATAAAGTTAACTTAAAAAACTTTTAGGACACAAAACCATATTTACTAAGAATTCATTCAAAAAACTTTTAAACTTAAGAAACCAATTTTATGCTCTCTTATGCATTCAATAGACTCCAAGACATACAAGTGTAGAGTTTACATAGATATTACCTATCATCATACCTACTCTACACTTCAAGTCTTCAATGCCTTGAGTTCATCTTTGAATAAACCTCAAAAGACTCATAGCTTACTGAGGTTGTTCTTGCTCTTTGTCTTGAAGGCAATGAGACTTCAAACTTCTTTCTTCACAAATCCTATCACACAATATAAACATATTAGTTCTCATCAATATTTGTCATGAATCAAAATTACCTGATTTGCCCTTAGGGCTAACAATCTCTCCCTTTTTGATGATGACAAACTTTGATGCAATATGTGATGGATTTAAATAGATTAACACAAAGAAGTATTCATGTCAATGATAGAAAGCAAGCAATTTAGCATATTGACATTCACAAGGCTCATTATGAGCCTATGACCCAACCAACCTCCATTAACCTCCTTCCTTCCAACACAAAACTAGGATAGAAGATATAGCATTTAATCATTTAGAAAACTTCTAAGAGAGGTTTTAAGGTTGATAAAAGCTTATCAAAGCTCCCCCTTAGATTGTGCTCATTTTTCAACAAATTTGGACTAGAGATATTATGCATCCGAATTTTGACATATTAAGTCCAAACTTTAAAATAAGATAAATGAAAGCTCCAAATTTTGTAAATAAGCTTTCCTAAGGTTGTTCAAACATATAGTAAGAGATTAAAACACATTTGACTCAATTTGAACAACAAAAGAGCACATTTTGACAACACAATATGGATGCATCCGAATTTTGAACCACATGCGTCCGAATTTTTAATCTCATGTCCAAACTGCAACAGAGTCAATATAATTGAAGTTTTGAAATGATATAAAGGTTTCATAATGGAATAGATTAAGACAGATTTGAATCAATTTGGACAACCAAAAAAAATTTTGACCATAAATATGAATGCATCCAATTCTTAAAACCTTGCATCCGAATTTTCATATTGTAGCAGATGCAACATTCAGTAGCATTAAAGACTACGTTCACATAAGACTAAGTTTTCACATGTATTGCAGCATTAAAGACTAAGTTCACATAAGACTAAGTTTTCACATGTATTGCATCATATATTTTCTCCCCCTTTTGTCATCATAAAAAAAATAACGGGATCAATGAAAATGAGATGTTCAAGTTAGCATATAAAAGAAGCTCTCATTACTGGGATTTCATCATTGAGCTTCACTATTACATAAAAACAGCAAAATATTTAACAAGTTCATAATAGAAAATGCAGCAAAATGCTTAGCAAACTGAACAAAATACAGTAAAGAGATTAGGAAAGAAGGCTTAGTCTTGTGATGGTGATGTTGATGTGGAGGCTCGGCTCACTCCTTTCTTGATTGCCAAGTGCTTAACTCTTCCTTGACTGAAAGAGACTGTTGCTGGAGATATAATGGCAGTTTGAGCTACTTGACTTCCTGCCACTGGTGGATCTTCATGAGCATGTTCTTGTTCTTTTTCTTCTGCTGTAGTCTCATCATTTCCACCCTGATCATCCTCTTCATTACTGCTATCCTCATTGTCTTCTTTCTCTGCTTCTCTATCTCTTTCCTCCTCATTTCCATCTTGAGGCTTAGAGGTTCCTTCACCACTTTGAGTGTTTCTCATAAGGATATCTTCAATGTGTTTTACTCTATTTTCCAGTCCATCTAATTTTCCAAGAACCATTGGAGCAAATGACTCAAAGTACTTATACATTTTCTCCATTTGCTTGACATGATTGTTTAAGGCTTCTTGGAATGCTTTGGCTATAATGGTGTCACCTCTAGTTACTCCTTTACTACTAGACCCAATTCCAGTTTCTTCTTCAAATAATCTCCTTTTTGTTGGAGGTTGCTCCCCCTCACTTGAGGTGTGATGCTTTCTTTTTGTTTTCATTTCCCTAGCAAGGGTTTCCTCTTCATCCTCTTCTTCTTCTTCCTCTTCACTTTCTATGATTCTCTCTCTTTCTATTCTTTTCGGAGGAGTTTCTCTTTTTGTCCTCCATACATTATCCTCATCATGAACTAATTGCATTCTCTTAAGAGTTTCATTTGTATAAATTTCACCACTCTTAAAGGCTTGCCCTCTTCCAGGTAGTTTGATCTTAAAATGCTTGAAGATTCTGGTTAATAACCTTCCAAACGGGAATGCCTTGGTTACTGTTTTTCTGGCTGCAATCATATGTTTCAAGGCTATATACCCAAAGTTCTTTCTTCTATGCTCATGCAGGGCTAACATGATTACCATATGCATATTTCCAACTGATGACTTGTGTCCAAAATTAGGAACAATCATTGTAGTCACCATGTGATGCAAAACTCTACCTCTAGCATCCAAATTCTTAATTTCCCTTTCCTTTATGGCTCTAAACTCTCTTCCATTTGTAAATGCTTCTTCAAATCTAACATGTGTGAAGAGTTCACGATCATAGCAATGCATGGATGCTGAATAATATCTAGCTCCATCGTCACCCACTCCACAAATTCTATTTATCAATCCTTCATTGAATTCAATGTCTATTTGTGATACTCTAGATGAATACCATTGTATCACATTATCCCCTATCATCTCAATTCTATCCTCTTTCAAGTTTGCATAGAATTCATATATTAAAGTAGGATAAAATTCTTCATCAATGAATAGCAAACTATTCCAACCAATATCATTGAAATGAGATAGGACAATATCCATGTTTGACAGTTTATCAATATCCACCTTATATCCAGGAATGATTTTTCTACTACTCTTATTCCATTCATCAAATTCATGAGTAGATTTAATAGAAATAAACTTGTCAACCCCAGATTGTGTTTGAGGAATGCGAATCCTTCTTGGCTGATTGAGGATTGAGTCTCCATCTCCTTCCTTAGCCTTTCCTTTTCCTTTCTCAACATTTGGCTTCTTGGTTCTCACCATGATGTTTTCTCTTGAGAAGGATTGGTTTTCTGTATGAAATTAGGGCTTAGAAGTTTAAGAATGAAGGAAAATCGGGATGAGAATGTGTGATTTTGAAGGGATTTTGATTCGTATGTGAATGGGTATGAGAGGTTTTAAAAAGGATGTGAAATTCGGAAGTTGAAATGATGAGAAGATTGTTTAATCTTCATTTAAAGGGTTACGTCCGTAAAATTCGGTCGACCGATTTTTCAGGTCTGCGTCCGAATTTTCAAGCAAAAGTTTTTGTTTCGTCAGTTCAAAAAATTTGGTCGACTGAATTTTCTGACCTGCGTCCGAATTCTTGATCAAAAGTCTCTGTTTCTTGACACTCAAAAAATTCGGTCGACCGAATCTTCTGCAGTGCATCCGAATTTTGAATCAAAATTTCCTGCATTCATCAAAACTTCAATACACACATTAGTCATTGAATCTTGAAATTCCTAAGAGTCTTCTTAGGTGATTGAACCTTTCCTCAGCCAAAGGCTTTGTTAAAATGTTAGCAATTTGATCATTTGTATTTATATATTCTAAGCATATATCTTTCTTAATCACATGGTCACGGATGAAATGATGTTTTATCTCTATATGCTTAGTCCTAGAATGTTAAATGGGATTTATGCTCAAGTTAATGGCACTAGTATTATCACATAATATGGGCACACAATTGAATTTAAGACCATAATCAAGTAAAGTATGCTGCATCCATAACAATTGTGCACAACAACTTCCTGCAGCTATGTATTCAGCTTCTGCAGTGGATAAAGACACACAAGCTTACTTTTTACTAAACCAAGATACAAGACAACTACCAAGAAATTGACAATGACCACTTGTGCTTTTACGTTCAACTTTACAACCAGCATAATCCGCATCAGAATATCCAATAAGTTCAAAAGATGAAGTTTTTGAAAACCAAAGGCCATAGTCATGAGTATCAATTAAATAACGAAAAATTCGTTTGACAAAAATTAGATGAGATTCTTTAGGGCATGATTGGAATCTAGCACATAAACATACAGCAAACATAATATCTGGTCTACTAGCTGTGAGATAGAGTAAGCTTCCGATCATACCTCTATATAATTTTTCATCAATACTCTTACCTTTCTCATCTTTATCAAGTTTAGTTGATGAACTCATTGGAGTACTTATCCCTTTTGCTTGATCCATTCCAAACCTTTTCAATAGCTCCTTAGTATACTTTCCTTGATTGATGAATACTCCATCCTTGGTTTGCTTAATTTGCAGCCCAAGGAAGAAACTTAGTTCTCCCATCATGCTCATCTCAAATTCATTTTGCATAGTTTTAGCAAACTCTTCACAAAGAGAAGTATTAGTAGCACCAAAAAATGATATCATCAACATAGATTTGTACAAGTAAAATATCATTTTTTAGAGGATGTTTTAATAAAAAGAGTTGTATCTACTTTTCCTTTAGTAAAACCTTTTGAAAGAAGAAAACCACTTAATCTTTCATACCAAGATCTTGGAGCTTGTTTCAGTCCATATAGAGCTTTAGTTAATTTGAAAACATGATTTGGAAATTTTTCATGAATAAAGCCAGGAGGTTGTTCTACATAAACTTCTTCTTCAATAAAACCATTTAGAAAAGCACTTTTGACATCCATATGAAATAGTTTAAAGTCTTTAAAACAAGCAAATGCCAAGAGTATTCTGATAGACTCTAATCTGGCCACTGGAGCAAAAGTTTCATCATAATCAATACCTTCTTCTTGATTGAAGCCTTGAGCAACAAGTCTAGCTTTATTTCTAACAACTTCTCCTAGTTCATTTAACTTATTTCTAAATATCCATTTTGTACCAATAACAGAATGATCATGAGGTCTAGGAACAAGAGTCCAAACTTTATTTCTCTCAAACTGATTTAACTCTTCTTCCATAGCAATAATCCAGAAATTATCACACAATGCATCATCAATGTTTTTAGGTTCAATATGAGATAAAAGGGCAAAATTATCAATAAAGTACCGTCTTGTTTTGACTCCTTGAGAGACATCACCAATGATTTGCTCCTTAGGATGACTTCTTGCATATGTGAGATCCTTTGGAAGTTCTTGATTATTGCTTGATTGACCATCACGTTCTTGCTCCATTATTTCCTCTTCTTTAGCATGATCTTCCAATGTAGGTACTTGGTGTTGAGTTTGATTTTCAACCATTGAGGAACCTGCATCATCTTCATTTCTTCTTTGGAGATAAATATTAGATTCATCAAAAGTTACATGAATAGTTTCTTCAACACATAATGTCCTTTTGTTATAGACTCTATATGCCTTTTTATTTGATGAATAGCCTAGAAATATGCCTTTATCAGATTTTCTATCAAACTTACCAAGATTGTCACTAGTATTTAAAATAAAGCACTTACAACCAAACACTTTAAAATAGACAATTGATAGAGTTTTATCAAATAGAAGTTCAAAAGGTGTTTTTCTTATAAAAGGTCTTAGTAAAACTCTATTCATTACATAGCATGCTGTATTTACAGCTTCACCCCAAAAGTATTTAGGTAAAGAATTTTCACAAAGCATTGATCTAGCCATTTCTTGTAATGTTCTGTTTTTCCTTTCAACAACACCATTTTGTTGAGGTGTTTTGGCAGCTGAAAAATTATGAGTAATACCATACTCATCACAGAATTTTGTAAAATCTTGGTTGCAAAATTCTCTTCCATTATCACTTCTAATAGAGATTAAGTTGCAGTTAAGAGAAATTTGAACCTTCTTGAAAAGTTTTGAAAATTCATAAAATGTTTCATCTTTTTGTGATAAAAAGATTACCCATGTAAATCTGGAAAAATCATCAACAATCACATAAGCATATCTTTTACCACCAAGACTAGTAGTCCTCATAGGTCCAAATAAGTCCATGTGAACTAGTTCAAGAGGTTTTGAGGTAGAAACCATTTCTTTGGTTTGAAGGATGTTTTTGATTGTTTTCCATATTGACAAGCATCACAAATACGGGTTTTATCAAAATGCATTTTTGGTAATCCTCTAACTAGTTCTTGAGTAGAAAGTTTGTTCAATAAATCCA
The DNA here is from genome assembly GCA_030512225.1 of Rauvolfia tetraphylla. NCBI lineage: Eukaryota > Viridiplantae > Streptophyta > Magnoliopsida > Gentianales > Apocynaceae > Rauvolfia > Rauvolfia tetraphylla. Next base: position 10,146,346 of record JAJQKT010000059.1, read on the forward strand.
TGCTTACATGTCCTAATCTTCTATGCCATAGAAATCCATCATTGTCATGAATGGCAAGACATTTAATATCATTAGTGATAAGCTCATCAAGATATAGCACATACACATTACTAACTCTTTTAGCTACAAAAATAGTTTTATTACTTGTACTATCAAGAATGGTACAAGTATCACATTTAAACTCTACTTTGCAACCATTGTCACATAATTGACTAATGCTAAGTAAATTATACTTTAAACCATCAATAAGTAGAACTTGCTTGATAAGAGGGAAGGAACCTTTACCAATGTTACCTATTCCAAGTATTTTCCCTTTCTTCTTATCTCCAAAAGTGACAAAACCTTCACTTGTAGCTTGAAGCTCACTAACAAGTGATGCATTCCCAGTCATGTGCCTTGAACAGCCACTATCAAGAAACCATTTAGTGGCACTTGATCTTGAGGCAAATTGTACCTATACCAAATTGGAAAGAGTGATTTTTGGTACCCATATCTCCTTGGGTCCAAGAGGGTTAGTAATAGCTCCTTTTAACTCTCCAAATGGTCTTCACTCCATTTTCTATCTTTCTTTTTATAAAGCATTTAGAAACTTTGTGTCCATGCTTACCACAATATGTACAACAAGTATGAGACCTATAATGAGAAGATTCATTAACAAATAACCCTTTAGGTTTTGGATCAAAACAATCATGTGTAAAACCGAGACCATGCTTTACAAATGAGGATCTTTGATAACCAAGTAATTTATTTAAATTTTCTCTTCCATTTGTAAATCTCTCAATGCATAAAGTAAGATCATTTACTTTCCTTTTTAAAAGCTCATGATCTTTTAGCATTGATTCAAGAGAAGTAATTTTTGGAAAAAGCTTTTTGTTTTCAAAGGATACATGTTGTATGGTAGTATTCAAAACATCCTTTTCAATGGTAAGAGAATTAATGGTCTCAAGATGTCTATCATTTTCAATACATAATTTTGAATTTTCATTTGAAAGATCATTAATTTTGGATTTCATGTCTTTATTTCTTCTTGAAGCCTTTTTCAGTTCTTCATACAATTCCACAATTAAGTCACTAGAATCAATATCATCATCACACAAATTTGAAATAGAAGGAGAAGATTGTACCTCATCATCAATGGCCATAAAGCATATGTTGGCCTTCCCTTCACTTTCATCCTCACTTTCTTGTTGATCCCACGTTCAGCTAGTCCTTTTCCTTTCTTGGCAGATTCTTTCTGTTTTTACTTTCTCTTTCCCTCTCTAACACTTTGGGATAGTCAGCAATAAGATGCTCTGTACTCTTGCATTCAAAGCATTGAGGTTTATATGATGAAGATTGTCCACTCTTCTTGACTGGCTTTCTTCCTTTCTTGAGAAATTCCTTTTTGTAGAATCTCTTGAACTTTTTCACTGCCATTGCAATTTCTTCTTCTCCGCTGTTTCCTCCTTCTTCTTCACTTGAAGATTGTTCTTGTTCACTCAAGTTGTTTGAGGCATTAAGAACTACTCCTTTTCTTCCCTTTTCCTCATCTTCCTTATCATTCAACCGTTTCATCTTCATTTCATGAGAAAGTAGTGATCCAATAAGCTCTTCAAGAGGAAGAGTTTTTAGATCTTTGGACTCCTCAATAGCAAGCGTCTTTGGCTGCCAAGATTTTGGTAGAGCATCCAAAATCTTTCTGTTTTGCTCTCCCATAGTATAGCCTTTACCATAAGCTTTCAAACCATTGAAAATATTACTAAACCTTGTAAACATATTACTAATATTTTCACCTTGTTTCATAGTAAACAGTTCATAATCTCTAACAAGCATAGCAAGTTTAGATTCTTTAACTTGATTAGTACCTTCATGTGTAATTTGAAGTAATCTCCACATATCATGAGCAGAATCACATCCACTAACTCTATTATATTCAGTAACATCTAATGCACAACTTAATATATTCAACAGAAATATAGTGAACTGAATCCAACAAAATGAAAGCTTCGTAATAAATTAATTTAAAAAAAATGACTGCAAACAACACAAATTGCATCAGAACACCACACCAAACAACCAAACATACAAACGGTGAAAAATATGGCTGTTTCGTACGTGAAGGCTGGGCAAAACCATATGAGCAGCAAGCTGCACCTTCTATATACTTCATAGCAGAAGGAAATAAAAGAAAGCTAGAAACAATGACATAATGAAAGTGGAACCATAAAAACATAGCAATAAAATAAATAAATAAATAAAAGGACAAAATAGAAAAGAAAGAAATGCCCTTTTTTCATATATTGTCGGTACCACCACTCATGCTTGGGATGAATGAGCTTTGCGTGATATTCGGCGATGCCGGCAAATTGATGGCCCAAAAGTTGTTGTTGCTCAAGGATTTGTTAATGGGCGATATGGAGTTCCTCGAGTTGCGGTTTTCTATGAAATTCTTTCTTTTTCAAAATCAGCCGTTAAGAGTAACAAGTCTACCAATGTGAAAATACAAATGCCACAAAGAACGTTACAAGTAATACACATAAAAAAAATAAAAAATAAAAAGTGCAAATTGGCTAAACAAGAAAAATAATTATCACTAAAATTTAAAACAACAACTAATTAACTCTTAACCATGCTAAGTAACAAAATTAAATAAATTAACCACTAAATGAAAGAAAGGAAGTCTATAGTAAGCTAATGGAATGTAAACTAATAAAGAAAATTCACAATTTTAACAAGTTTCATTGTGGCATTTCATCAAACACATGGTAGGCATAGAAGAAAGCAAGAAATAACCAACAACATTAGAGAAGAATTGCAAGCCAACAACAAACAAATGCACCACAATCATAAATTACCAAAGCATTTAACCCAAAGAACAGAAATAAATAAATAAAGATTGCAAGAGAAAAGGTTAAAGAGACAAACTAATGGAGTGCTTGAAAGTTGGTGTGACTCAAAGTTGAAGTGGGAGGATGAAGTGAGGTGTAAGGAAAAAAAAATGTGGGAAGGATGGAATTTCTTGAACAAAGAAAATGGAAAGAGAGAACCGAGAGATGGGGGAAGGAAAAAGAGAGAAAAGAGAGGAAGAAGAGTAGGTTTCGGCTGTGGGGTTTTGTGTTTTTTTTTTTTTTTGTAATGAAAAATGCAAAACGGCGCCGTTTGATTAAGTCCAAACAGCGCCGTTTGGCAGAGGACGACTTGCATCGCCTTTTTTTTTTTTTTTTTTTTGGATGGTGAACAGTGAAACGGCGCCGCCTGGGACGTACCAAGCGGCGCCGTTTCAATCCAGTTTTGAAACTGGAACAGAATGCCATGTTTTTTTTTTTTTTTTTTTTGCACAGCAAAACGGCGCCGCCTGGAACGCACCAAGCGGCGCCGTTTTACCCCAGTTCAGTAGAACTGGAATTGCTCCACAGTGACGCGATGAACAGTAAATTTTTTTTTTTTTTTTGCCATACTCAACTACAAATTCAACAATAAAATTTAACAAAATAATTTATTACAAACATAAAAATCATACCAAACAACACATTATAAAACTCTTCACAATTCAAGACAATTAAAATTTTCAAACTCAAAACCACATTAAACACAATTATGTACAAGTAAAGGAGAGAAAAGATGGTGAAAATCACTTACCCCCTGTGTCATAGGAGTGTGGAGATAATCTTCTCTTCTTTCTAATTCCAACATGATAAAGTTTAAATCTAAGTTTACTTACCATTAATGTCCCATTTTTTGGATGATAGCTTTTCACAACTTCATATGGGAGTGTTTTACTTACCAAAAATGGAGAAGTCCATTTAGACTTAAACTTACTCGTGAACCATTGATAGTCATTCCATAAAACTTGATCTCCCGGCTTGAGAACTTGATTTTTGTCATGCCTCCTTTGGGGTTGCACCATTGGTTTGAAGTCTTCTTCCATTAATGTTTTGTGAGTGCAAAATGAAGGACTAATACCATTGATTATTGGGAGTTTTGGATTGTCCACAAGGAAAGCATAATCCAAGTGACCTGGTGTCTTCTTCAATTTTAACTCCGGAGGATCTGCAATGAAGGAGTACATTCTACTTTTCTTTTCCATTTCAACCTTTTCAAACTCCGTCTCTTTAATGATAAATGGCGATGACTCCACATGTAGTATGATTTCATCAATCTCACACCGCCCCTTCTTTGCTTCTTCACCTTGAACTATGGCAATCTCCAAAGGTTCTTCATCATTTCTCTTTTGTCCTTCCTTCTTTTCAATTCCTTCTTGTTCATCTTCAACATGCACTTTCTCATTCATCTTCCCTCCTCCTATTTCCTGCACGTTAGGCTGTGAGACATTCAATTCCATCCCACTCCTCAAACTAGTAGTTTCAGCCCGCTCCCTAGAATTTGGCTCGGTATTGTTTGCGGGAGTCTCAACTTGTCTTTCTGAAACTAGCTTCACAAAGTTTTGAAGGGTGGCCTCTTGATTCTTTAAGGATGCTTCCATTCTTTGGTTAAGGACCTTTTGAGTTTGAACTTGAGTTTCGGTATTCGCTATGAACTTTGTCATCAACTCTTCAAGGCTAGATTTCACCGATTGTTGAGGAGGTGGAGGAGGTTGGTATTCGTAAGGAAGGAATACTTGGGGTTGGGAACATGATGAAGTTTGGAAATAGAGAGAATGTGTTTGTGTTTGGTGCCCTTGGTTGCTCCATGAGAAGTTCGGATTATTGTGCCATTCCGGATTATAAGTATTGTTGTATGAATTGTGGGATTGCTTGCTTTCTCCAAGATAGTTCCCTTGCTCCATTGACCATGCATTGGAAGTTCCCATGGCTTGACACTCATAGGTTGGATAACTACCTCCACAAAAGTCATAAGACATCATCACTTGAGAGGGTTGTGGTGACAAATCATAATCCAAAAAGCTCATTCCTTAAGTATAAATACAAACAAAAATTCAACACAAAAATGCTCACTAAAAATTCAAACCAAGGTTTTCTCACTAAAACAGGGCAAACACATAAAAACACAAGCTAAACACTTCAATTCACCAATAATTTACAAAATTACAAACAAGATAACAAATGCTAACAAGTAAAATGACTAAATCAATAGAGTGCAAGCTTTCCTAATATTAACCGAATTCCCCGGCAACGGTGCCAAAAACTTGTTGTGTTTTATTTCTATGCCTTTATACTCAATTTTATTACAATCTCTAACAATTTGCACACAAACACTAGGCAAGTGCACCTATCGTTATGAGTAGTACATTGGCAAGTAAATTCAAATGTCGTATCCACGGGGGTGGTTAAATACCATTACTCACTTTATACTCTATTATTTAGCCTAACAAATTTTGTTTGTGAAAATGTTTTGAATAACTACTAGGAAAAGAATCTAACTTAACTAGTTAAACCAACTTAAATCTTGCTTGTAAGAGAGAATTTAATAGAGAAAACAATACTTGGATGGTTAATCCCCCTAGAATTACCTTTGTGATAGAAATGTCCCTTGGTTGATAAATTTCACTTCTTATGTTTGATGAAATTCCAATGATAGAACTCACTCTATCTCTAGATGAATGTTCTCTACTCTTAGATTAATTAGTTGAAATCTCTTTCTAACCAATTCAACCCAAGAATGCATTAAGAATATTGAATTTCCAATTAGATTTCTCTAATTATCAAGAAGATGTTTAGGTTTCTATCTCTAGTCACCTAAATCATCCCCATTGTTTGTGTATGGTCTATTTCACCCTTCCTTTCTCAATTCCAAGTGAAAATTTCCAGATTTTGAATCAATTGTCAATCACTCTTCATTTCGCAATTCCAAGTGAACAAAAATTCCAGATTATGCATCCATAATCCACTCAATCAATTCAACCATTCAAACCCACAAACAATCCACAAGAAATTCGAATTCAATCAACCAAGGAAACAATTCATTCACATAGGCAAAATCTAGGGTTCATACCCATCCAAGTATTCAAAATTTTAGTTCATCAACATTTTACAAATCAAAGAACATAAAACAAGAAAGAAAGAGGAAGAATTGCTCATTTTCATGGTTGAAATCTCCTCTCTTCTTCAAGGTTGAAGTTCTTCACGATTTTGTTGAGAAAGTTGCAGCTTTTTCCATGGATCTTCAAGGTGGATGTTCTCCTTCTTCAAAGATTCAATCTTCTCTCTTGATTTCTCTTGCAAGATTGATGGATTGGAAGAAGAATTTGGTGTGTTTTCTTGGTGTTTTTGCTGTTTTCTGTCCACTCCAATCGGCTGTCTTGTTTCTGCCCTAAAGGGGTATCAAAATCTGCCCCAAAAGAGAGAGAAAGGCAGCTTAAAAGCAGCTTCAGATCGGCACAAACGGCGCCGCTTATATCACTCCAAACGGTGCCGCTTGTCCCCAGTTTTGGTGCAAGTTTCTGCTGCCCGACTGTGACACTGTTTTGAATTATAGGTGAATTAAGACCCCCAAATCGGCTGATATAGGTCTTGATGTCTTCATGACAGTTGTAGATCAGGATCTTATATTTCCACAGAGATTTGAATCACATCAATTGGGCATCTATAAAGTAAGATATGATCATTATACCAAACTGTGTCAAAAATGGAACCCAATGTAGAACAGGTGACTTTGCAGCATAATTAGGGTAGGCAAATGAACTCCGATTGACACAAATTTTACCATTCTGAAAACTTTAGAATGTCTTCTATAATTGTATAGAATTCCACTTTTGCATTTGAAATCTTCATAGAGGTCAAAAGCCTACTTGAAATATGTATACCAGTCTGCTTTTCCTCTGCATTTCTCTATTGTTCTTCATTGTGTAAATTTCCCTTATTTGCTTCATTTAATTCCAAATCTTCAATAATCTCACCTAAAGCAAATAAGAGATAAAGGGAGTATAAATGGTGATTAAAACACCAAAATTTAACATAAAATCAAGCTCAAAATGATAATTATATGAAGCACAAATATAGAATATCAAAGTTGCAGTTAAGAGAAATTTGAACCTTCTTGAAAAGTTTTGAAAATTCATAAAATGTTTCATCTTTTTGTGATAAAAAGATTACCCATGTAAATCTGGAAAAATTATCAACAATCACATAAGCATATCTTTTACCACCAAGACTAGTAGTCCTCATAGGTCCAAATAAGTCCATGTGAACTAGTTCAAGAGGTTTTGAGGTAGAAACCATTTCTTTGGTTTGAAGGATGTTTTTGATTGTTTTCCATATTGACAAGTATCACAAATATGGGTTTTATCAAAATGCATTTTTGGTAATCCTCTAACTAGTTCTTGAGTAGAAAGTTTGTTCAATAAATCCATGCTTACATGTCCTAATCTTCTATGCCATAGAAATCCATCATTGTCATGAATGGAAAGACATTTAATATCATTAGTGATAAGCTCATCAAGATATAGAACATATACATTACTAACTCTTTTAGCTACAAAAATAGTTTTATTACTTGCACTATCAAGAATGGTACAAGTATTACATTTAGGCTCTACTTTGCAACCATTGTCACATAATTGACTAATGCTAAGTAAATTATACTTTAAACCATCAATAAGTAGAACTTGCTTGATAAGAGGGAAGGAACCTTTACCAATGTTACCTATTCCAAGTATTTTCCCTTTCTTCTTATCTCCAAAAGCGACAAAACCTTCACTTGTAGCTTGAAGCTTACTAAAAAGTGATGCATTCCCAGTCATGTGCCTTGAGCAGCCACTATCAAGAAACCATTTAGTGGCACTTGATCTTGAGGCAAATTGTACCTATACCAAATTGGAAAGAGTGATTTTTGGTACCCATATCTTCTTGGGTCCAAGAGGGTTAGTAATAGCTCCTTTAACTCTCCAAATGGTCTTCACTCCATTTTCTATCTTTCTTTTTATAAAGCATTTAGAAACTTTGTGTCCATGCTTACCACAATACGTACAACAAGTATGAGACGTATAATGAGAAGATTCATTAACAAATAACCCTTTAGGTTTTGGATCAAAACAATCATGTGTAAAACCGAGACCATGCTTTACAAATGAGGATCTTTGATAACCAAGTAATTTATTTAAATTTTCTCTTCCATTTGTAAATCTCTCAATGCATAAAGTAAGATAATTTACTTTCCTTTTTAAAAGCTCATGATCTTTTAGCATTGATTCAAGAGAAGTAATTTTTTAAAAAAGCTTTTTGTTTTCAAAGGATACATGTTGTATGGTAGTATTCAAAACATCCTTTTCAATGGTAAGAGAATTAATGGTCTCAAGATGTCTATCATTTTCAATACATAATTTTGAATTTTCATTTGAAAGATCATTAATTTTGGATTTCATGTCTTTATTTCTTCTTGAAGCCTTTTTCAGTTCTTCATACAATTCCACAATTAAGTCACTAGAATCAATATCATCATCACACAAATTTGAAATAGAAGGAGAAGATTATACCTCATCATCAATGGCCATAAAGCATATGTTGGCCTTCCCTTCACTTTCATCCTCACTTTCTTGTTGATCTCACGTTCCAGCTAGTCCTTTTCCTTTCTTGGCAGATTCTTTCTGTTTTTACTTTCTCTTTCCCTCTCTAACACTTTGGGATAGTCAGCAATAAGATGCTCTGTACTCTTGCATTCAAAGCATTGAGGTTTATATGATGAAGATTGTCCACTCTTCTTGACTGGCTTTCTTCCTTTCTTGAGAAATTCCTTTTTGTAGAATCTCTTGAACTTTTTCACTGCCATTGCAATTTCTTCTTCTCCGCTGTTTCCTCCTTCTTCTTCACTTGAAGATTGTTCTTGTTCACTCAAGTTGTTTGAGGCATTAAGAACTACTCCTTTTCTTCCCTTTTCCTCATCTTCCTTATCATTCAACCGTTTCATCTTCATTTCATGAGAAAGTAGTGATCCAATAAGCTCTTCAAGAGGAAGAGTTTTTAGATCTTTGGACTCCTCAATAGCAAGCGTCTTTGGCTGCCAAGATTTTGGTAGAGCATCCAAAATCTTTCTGTTTTGCTCTCCCATAGTATAGCCTTTACCATAAGCTTTCAAGCCATTGAAAATATTAGTAAACCTTGTAAACATATCACTAATATTTTCACCTTGTTTCATAGTAAACAGTTCATAATCTCTAACAAGCATAGCAAGTTTAGATTCTTTAACTTGATTAGTACCTTCATGTGTAATTTGAAGTAATCTCCACATATCATGAGCAGAATCACATTGTTGTGTTGTTTTGCATGCCCTTATACTAAATTTTATCACAATCTCTAACAATTTTCACACAAAACACTAGGCAAGTGCACCTATCGTTTTGATTAGTATAATGACAAGTAATTTAAATATCGTATCCACGGGGATGATCAATTACCATTACTCACTTTCTACTCTATTGTTTAGTCTATCAAATTTGCTTGTGAAAATGATTGAAATAACAACTAGGAATAAAAACTAACCTAAACAGAAAAATTCAGTTTATGTAAATTTCAGTTTGCAAGAGAAAATTTCAATTGAGAGAATAATACTTGAATGGAAAATCCCCCTAGAATTACCTATGTGATAGAAAAGTCCCTTGGTTAATGAATTCCCCTTCTTATGTTTGATGAAATTCCTAAATTGGAACTCACTCTATCTCTAGATGAAAGTCCTCTACTTTTAGATTAATTGGTTGAAATCTCTTCCTAACCAATTTAACCTAAAAATGCATTTACATTAGTGAATTTCCAATTAGATTCTCTAATTACCAAGAAGATGTTGAGATTCCTATCTCTAGTCATCTAAATCATCCCCATTGTTTGTGTATGGTCTATTTCACCCTTCCTTTCTCAATTCCAAGTGAAAAATCCAGATTATGAGCCAATCAACAACTGAATTGATTCAAGCAATCAAACCTCCAAATTAGATTTCTCTAATTGCCAAGAAGATTTTGAAGTTTCTATCTCTAGTAACCTAAATCATCCTCATTGTTTGTATATGGTCTATTTCACCTTTCCTTTCTCAATTCCAAGTGAAAAAATCCAAATTATGAATCAATTAATAGCTGAGTCAATTCAAACAATCAAACCCACAAACAATCCACAAGAATTCGGAATTCAATCAACCAAGAAAACCAATCATTCACATAGATAATAACTAGGGTTCATAACCATCCAAGTATTCAAGAATTTAGCTCATCAACATATTACAATTCAAAGAACATAAAGCAATAAAAGAAGAGTAAGAATTTCTCATTTTCATGGCTCAAATCTTCTCTTCTTCAAGGCTTGGAGTTCTCCAACTTGGTTGTGAAAAGTTGTGTTCTTGAGCTTGAATCTTCAAGATTGATGTTCTCCTTCTTCAAAGATTTGATCTTCTCTCTTGATTAATCTTGCAAAGATTGAAGATTTGGGAGAGGTTTTGGATGTTTTTCTCTCTGTTTTTCTCCTCTCTGGAACCCTAGACGGCCGCCCCCTTCAAATGCCCTAAAAGGGTATATGTATACCTCACAAAAAGAGAGCAACAATTGCAGAAAATTCTGTTTCTGCCAAAACGGTACTGTTTGGATTATTGGTGATTAAGAGCATTATATCGGACGATCTAGGTTTTACTGTCTTCATAAAAGTTGTAGATAATACTCTTATGTTTCTACAGAGCTTTGAATCACCTCCGTTGGACATCTAGAACTCCAGATATGGTAATTACACCACAATATGTCAAAACTGGAACCAAATTCTGAAATACTGATTTTGCACTATATGTAGGGTGACCAAACGAATTCGGATTGATGTAAATGTTACCATTCTGGAAATTTCAGAATCTCCTATATAATTGTCCAGAAGATCATATCTGCATTTAAAATCTCTAAGAAGGTCAAAATCCCACTTGGATTGTTCTGTCCCACTGCCCTGTTTTGCATTCTTCTTTTTTTTTCTTCATTATAAGTATGTAGAATTTCCTTCATTGCTTCATTGTGCTCCAAATCTTCAATAAACTCATATAAACCAAATAAGAGAGAAAGGGAGTGTAAATGGTGTTTGAAGACTAAAATTCAACAGAAATTTGAGTTCAAAATGATCATTATATTAAGCACAAATATGAAATATCAAACTCCCCCACACTTAGACATTGCTTGTCCCCAAGCAATACTACAAAACAACTAAGAAATTTGAACAATAAACCACAAGAAATAAAGAGTGTTTTGAAGCATTTCAAAAGGAGGCAGCATAGAGACAACATTACTTCTTTAAGAAAATTTGGAGCATGTCTACACAAACAATCTAAACGTCGTCCCAAATACCCATCACAAAGATTAAACAATCACCCCTTGTCTTATAAAGCAAGTAAGAATTCGTATGTATGTGTGTGTCCAACCAATGCAAATGCTCAATAATTATAAGAGGGGAATGTCATATTATTGGCCAAGGAATTCGTATCAACAAAGCATAATGCCCCATAAGCCTGGCATTCACAAAACCTCTCCACTAATACGGTAACTAAAATTTAACCTTGATTAGGTAGGACTTTTATGCTTGTAATATTTGGCTCAGGGAAAGTTTAGGGTGCCAAACGAAAGATAAGGAATTCAAAGTCAAAGAAATGAGAGCTAAAGAGAAAGGAATTAGACATAAAACAAAAGTAATAACCCTTATTAGCCACAAAGAATATCACCATTCCCCTACATTCAACCACAAACTCCCATTCTCTACAAAATCCCCTCACTTTGAATTCAACCATTTGCACACATTGTGCTTCAACCCACAACTTGTCCATCATCACCATCTTTGTCAACCCATAAATTTAACCTCAATCATGACAAAATTCACAAAAATAACAATGAAAAAATTTATACATCTTGAAGGCATCAAGAAATGTAAGAAGCCTTCTCGATAATAGACAAATATATAACAATGTGTTTTTTTATCTTCTTTTTCTCTTTTTTTTTTTGATTGAGGTGTAATCCAATTCCCGATCATATAAGGTCATCTCACCTCTCTTTCCCCCCCTCTCTCTCTTTTTTTTTTTTTTTATAAAGCCTATTTTTCCTATCATCTTCTATTCCACCCATTGTTTCAATTTTCACAATACTCTTTGCTAACTTAAGGGTAAACAATGAATTTAGCTCTCACAAAAAAGGGTTAAATATAAAGAGTGGAGCTTAAAATTTGAAAGAAGGAAAAATTTAGTACATAGATTGGAAAATTTATGCACGAAGGCTTCAAGAAAAGGTACTATGGATAAAATAAAGAGCGGTGGCTAGAAAGGCTCAATCGGGACAAAGAAGGCCTATTACCCTCATTTCAAGATCAAACTAAGGTTACTTATTCATTTCGCCTCAAGGCAAGTGAATGCGGGTTGTAGGACAAAAATTTTGTTAAATTCTAAGGCCAATAATGCAAGATTCAACTCCACAATCAGTACAACAAAAGCAAAGGAAAATTTCCTTAAAAGATGAATTTTATACAAGTAAAGAATACAAGGGGTGCTTAGTTAATCAAGTTTAAGGTACTAGTTAAGACATTTAGAATGATTGTATAACTACTCTCTGAAAAAAAATTGAACATGCAAGTTTTGAAATACCTTGATGATTCCGAAAATAAAAACAAGAAAATTCATCCATAATTCATAAAAATAAACTATACTAAAGCCAACTCCCCCACACTTAAGGCAACATTGTCCCCAATGTTGGGAGAAAGATACACAAAAGACTATAAATAGAAATTTAAAGATTGCACTCCAAAAAACCAAACACAAAAACGGTTAACAAAAGGGTTGTTTCGTACGTGAAGGCTGGGTAAACCCATATGAGCAGCAAGCTGCACCTTCTATATACTACACAACAAGAATGCATAAGAGAAAGTTGGAAACAAGGACAAAATTAGAATTCAAGCATAAAAACATAAGAAGAAAATAAAGAAAGAGAATGAGAAAAATAGAAAAGAGAACTCCCCAGATGTAGCGTTCATGCACCGCTTGCTCCACCACTAGCTCCGGGGCCAGCTTCGCTCTCCTCTTTTTTTTTTTTTTTTTTATTTCCAAGAATCCAGATCATGGAGGATTAAAGAAACGTTTTCAAGTCCCTTAGGATCCCCGCCATGATAGAGTTTGAGTCGATGACCGTTAACTTTAAATGTTCCTTTATCTGGATGTGCAACCTCCACTACACCATAAGGGTAGACCTTGTTTACTTCAAACGGTCCGGACCATCTAGATTTGAGCTTTCCGGGAAAGAGCCTCAACCGAGAATTGAACAATAATACTCGATCTCCTTCCTTAAATACTCGGTTTGGCAGCACATGTTTGTCGTGCCATTGCTTCACCTTCTCCTTGTAGATTAGTGAATTATCATAGGCTTCTCTCCTCCATTCATCAATTTCGTTGATTTGGAGCATTCTTTGCTTTCCTGCAATGTTAAGATCAAAGTTAACCAACTTGATAGCCCAATATGCTTTATGCTCAACCTCCACCGGTAAATGACAAGATTTTCCGTAAACCAATCTATATGGAGTAGACCCGATGGGAGCCTTGTATGCTGTCCTATATGCCCACAAAGCATCATCAAACTTAACACTCCAATCCTTTCTAGTATGCTCAACAATCTTTTCCAAAATTCTTTTGATTTCTCTATTAACAACTTCTACTTGACCACTAGTTTGAGGATGATATGGCGTTGCCATCTTGTGAGTAACACCTAATCGATGCAAGACTTTCTCAAGTTGTTGGTTACAAAAGTGAGTTCCCCTATCACTTATTATAGCTCTAGGAACGCCAAAGCGAGTAAACAATTTCTTCAAGAATTTAACAACTACTCTAGCATCATTTGTGGGCAAAGCTTGGGCTTCGACCCATCTAGAGACATAATCAACTGCGACCAAAATATATGTATTACCAAAAGAGTTTGGAAAAGGACCCATGAAATCAATACCCCAACAGTCAAATATTTCACAAACTTGAAATGTAGAGAGAGGCATTTCATGTCTTTTTGAGATATTACCTGTACGTTGGCAATTATCACACTTTTCAACATACCTTTGGGCATCCTTAAACAAAGTCGGCCAATAGAATCCCGATTCTAGTACCTTTCTGGCTATCCCATTAGCTTGATAATGACCACCGGCTGGACCTTTATGGCAATGCTCCAAAATGTCCATATTCTCAGGGTATGCTACACATCTCCTTATGATTTGATCTGCACAAATTCGAAATAGATATGGATCTTCCCAAAGATAGTACTTTAACTCCGAAAAGAATTTCTTCTTTTGTTGAGAAGTCAAGTTCTTCGGTAAGATCCGACCTACAATATAGTTAGCATAATCTGCAAACCAAGGAGTGTGATCATTATGAGCAATGACCGAGTATAACCTCTCATCAGGGAATGTATCATTGATGTCTTCCTCATTCAATCGCTCCAAATGTGGGTTCTCCAATCGTGATAGATGATCGGCAGCAAGATTTTCTGCTCCCTTTTTGTCCCTTATCTCCAAATCAAAATCCTGCAACAAAAGTACCCACCGTATTAGTCTAGGCTTTGCATCATGTTTGTTAAGAAGATATTTGAGTGCCGAATGGTCAGTATAAACAACAACTTTAGACAAAATGAGATAAGAACGAAATTTTTCAAAAGCAAAAACTATAGCAAGCAGCTCCTTCTCAGTTGTGGTATAATTCTCTTGTGCTTCCGTTAAGGTCTTGCTTGCATAGTATATTGGTTGAAAATACCTTTCTCTCCTTTGTCCAAGTATTGCTCCTACTGCAAAATCACTTGCATCACACATTAGTTCAAAGGGAAGAGACCAATCGGGGGCAACCAAGATAGGAGACTCTATCAGTTTTTGTTTCAACAAATTGAAAGCAAAGAAGCAATTCTCATCAAACACAAAGGCCACATCTTTTTCAAGTAAATTTGTGAGAGGTTTGGAAATTTTAGAAAAATCCTTTATAAACCTTCTATAGAAACCAGCATGACCAAGAAAACTTCTAATTGCCTTCACCGAAGTTGGTGGTGGTAATTTCTCTATGGTTTCTATCTTGGCTTTATCAACCTCTATGCCCTTACTAGAAATCTTATGCCCCAAAACAATACCTTCTTTAACCATAAAATGACATTTCTCCCAATTCAAAACTAAATTGGTTTCTTCACATCTTTGCAAAACCTTTTCAAGATTTTTCAAACAACATTCAAAGGAATCACCAAAGACAGAGAAATCATCCATAAAGACTTCCATAATATCCTCCACTAGACCTTCAAAAATAGCTAACATGCATCTTTGAAAAAGTAGCAGGGAGCATTACAAAGGCCAAATGGCATACGACGGTAAGCAAAAAGTACCATAAGGACAAGTAAAAGTAGTTTTCTCTTGATCCTCCAGGGGCTATTGGAATTTGAAAATACCCCTGAAAAACCATCAAGAAAACAATAATACCCTGTGACCCGCGAGTCTCTCAAGCATTTGATCAATGAAAGGCGGTGGAAAATGATCCTTCCGAGTGGCATCATTGAGCTTTCGGTAATCGATATATACCCTCCATCCCGTCACGGTCCTCATGGGAATTAGCTCGTTTTTCTCATTGGGTACCACAGATCATCCCTCCTTTCTTGGGGACTACTTGGGACGGGACTAACCCATGGACTATCCGAGATAGGATAAATAAGACCCGGCATCAAGAAGCTTGATTACCTCCGCTTTTACCACTTCCTTCATGTTTGGATTTAACCTTCTTTGGGGGTTGCACCACTGGCTTGAAGTCTTCTTCCATCATTATTTTGTGGGTGCAAAATGAAGGACTAATACCATTGATGTCGGAGATTTTCCATGCCATTGCCTTTTTTATTCTTCTTTAACACTTTGATGAGCTCTTGTTTCTCGCTCTTTTTTGCAAATTGTTTGCAATGATCACGGAAGTTTAGAATTATCTGCAAGAAAAAACATATTCCAAATGATCTGTAACTTCTTCAGCTCCAACTCGGGGGATCTTCAATGGAAGATTTCATTCTACTCCCTTTTTCCCTTTCAATCTTCTCAAACATCATCCCTTTGGTTGTGAATGGGGATGACTCCAAATGTGCTATAATTTCGTCAACTTCATGCTGCCCTCCTTTATTTCTTCACCTTGAAATAGAGATATTTTCAAAGGGTCATCAATCAATAATTCTCGCACATAATCGAAGACAATGTTACCAATAACATCTATCCTATAACAAGAATCATCATGATCAAAAGAATGTTTCATAACCTCGAGAACTTTAAAAATAACTTCTTCTTCTCCCACCCTAAGGGTCAATTTTTCCTTCACATACATCTATATTAGCCTTAGCGGTAGCTAGAAAAGGTCTCCCTAAAATTAATGGCACATCAATATCCTCATTCATGTCAAGTATCACAAAATCAACAGGAAATATGAATTTATCAACTTTCACAAGCACATCTTCAATAATTCCCCTAGGATACTTAACCGATCTATCTGCCAATTGAATGCTCATCCTAGTAGGTTTAGGTTCACCCAACCCTAACTTTTTAAACATGTCATATGGCAACAAATTAATGCTAGCTCCTAAATCTGCTAATGCTCTACCAATTGACAAACTACCAATAATGCAAGGGATAGTGAAACTCCCTGGATCCTTTAGCTTTTGGGGTAACTTGTTTTTGTTTTGAAGAATGGCTGAACATTCCTCGTTCAATGTCACCATTGAGAACTCTTCTAGCTTTCTTTTCTTGGAAACGATCTCCTTTAAGAATTTAGCATATCTTGGCATCTGTGAAAGAGCTTCAACAAACGGTAAGTTGATATGCAATTGCTTAAAGAGTTCAAGAAATTTACCAAATTGTTCGTCCTTTTTCTGTTGTTGAAGTCGGGTAGGATATGGAATTTTTGGCTTGTATTCTGGAATTTCCTTTTTCTTTTGTGCTTCTTTCTTCTCAATCCTTTCTTCATCATCCACATGCAATGGTTCTTCCATCTTCCCTTTTTCTGTTTCTTGCTCCTTTTGCTTTAGAACCTCCAATTCCTTCCCACTCCTCAAAGTGATGGCTTTAGCATGTTCTCTCGGATTTGGCTCGGTATTACTTGGGAGGGTACCAATTTGCCTTTCCGAAACAAGCTTCGCCAATTGGCCTATTTGATTTTCCAAGTTGTGAATAGAAGCCTCTTGGTTCCTTAGGGATGCTTCTTGAATTTGGAACCGATTTTCAGTTGCCATAATAAACTTTGTCATTAATTCCTCAAGGCTAGACTTCACCGGTGGTTGAGGAGGTGGAGGAGGTTGATGTTCATAAGGAAGAGATGGTTGGGGTCGAGAGCTTGATGAAGATTGGAAACCGGGAGGATGTAGCGGTCTTTGTTGTCCTTGATTACTCCATGAAAAGTTTGGATGATTCCGCCACCCCGGATTATAAGTATTGCTATAAGGATTGTTGGGCTGCCTCCCTCCTCCAAGATAGTCCACATGCTCCGATGATGATGTATTAGAAGTTCCCATGATTTGGCATTCATGATTTGGATGACCATCTCCGCAAAAGTCACAAGCCATCATCATTTGGGAGATTGAAGGTGACCGACTTAAGCTCTCGATCTTCTTGTTTAGGGCTTCAAACTTAGCCTCCAAAGCCATCATCATATCTACATTGTGTACTCCATTAGCCTTGGCTTTCGGTCTAGGATTCCCCCATTGGTAATTGTTCATTGCAATATTTTCAATAAGATCATGTAACTCTTCCGGTGTCTTCAAATTTGTAGTTCCTCCCGATGAAGCATCAATAAGTTGCTTGGAAGGGAAATTTAACCCACTATGGAATGTTTGCATTTGCAGCCCCAAATCTAGACCATGATGTGGGCATTTTCTCAATAGCTCCTTCCACCTCTCCCAAGAATCATAAAAGCTCTCACTCTCCATTTGTTGAAAAAAGAAGATGTCATTCCTTAGCTTGGCTGTCCTTGCCGGAGGGAAGTATTTAGCGAGAAACTTCTCGGCAAGATCATTCCATGTAGTAATAGAGCGCGATGGAAGTGACTTCAACCATGACTTGGCTCGATCCCTCAATGAAAATGGAAATAGCCGAAGGCGGATGGCATCTTCGGAAGCCCCGTTAATCTTGAAAGTATCACATATTTCCAAGAAGTTGGCAATGTGAGCATTTGGGTCTTCATCCGGCAAACCATCGAATTGCACCAATTGTTGAACCATTTGGATAATATTTGGCTTGATCTCAAAATTGTTTGCTTCAACTCTTGGCCGAGCAATGCTTGACTCCGTTCCTAACAAAGAAGGTCGTGCATAATCTCCCATAGTTCTTTGCCTTTCATTCCCATTGTGTGCCATATTGTTCACTTGTTGAATATTTTCACCTTCAATTTCAACTCCCTCAAGTACTACTTAAAGATTGATACCCCTTGGATCCCAATGAAAAATCTGTTCACCTTGGGAATTAAGTTGAGGCAATTCCTCCGAATCACTTGAGATCATAAACCAAAACAAATTCACACCTTCACCACAAATAAAAGTAAATGTTTAGAGCAAGGAATTTTTTTGTTTTTCTTCACTAAAACAGAACAAAACAGAAAAATAGTTTAAACAAAACAAAAACAGAGCAACACAAACTAAGTACTTCAATTCACCAATAACTAACAAAATTACAGACAAAAAAACAAATGCTAACACTAGTAACAAGTATTACACAAACTAACAAGTAAAATGACTAAATCAATAGAGTTTGAGCTTTCCTAATATTGACCAATTACTCCCCGGCAACGGCGCCAAAAACTTGTTGTGTTGTTTTGCATGCCCTTATACTAAATTTTATCACAATCTCTAACAATTTTCACACAAAACACTAGGCAAGTGCACCTATCATTTTGATTAGTATAATGACAAGTAATTTAAATATCGTATCCACGGGGATGATCAATTACCATTACTCACTTTCTACTCTATTGTTTAGTCTATCAAATTTGCTTGTGAAAATGATTGAAATAACAACTAGGAATAAAAACTAACCTAAACAGAAAAATTCAGTTTATGTAAATTTCAGTTTGCAAGAGAAAATTTCAATTGAGAGAATAATACTTGAATGGAAAATCCCCCTAGAATTACCTATGTGATAGAAAAGTCCCTTGGTTAATGAATTCCCCTTCTTATGTTTGATGAAATTCCTAAATTAGAACTCACTCTATCTCTAGATGAAAGTCCTCTACTTTTAGATTAATTGGTTGAAATCTCTTCCTAACCAATTTAACCTAAAAATGCATTTACATTAGTGAATTTCCAATTAGATTCTCTAATTACCAAGAAGATGTTGAGATTCATATCTCTAGTCATCTAAATCATCCCCATTGTTTGTGTATGATCTATTTCACCCTTCCTTTCTCAATTCCAAGTGAAAAATCCAGATTATGAGCCAATCAACAACTGAATTGATTCAAGCAATCAAACCTCCAAATTAGATTTCTCTAATTGCCAAGAAGATTTTGAGGTTTCTATCTCTAGTAACCTAAATCATCCTCATTGTTTGTATATGGTCTATTTCACCTTTCCTTTCTCAATTCCAAGTGAAAAAATCCAGATTATGAATCAATTAATAGCTGAGTCAATTCAAACAATCAACCCACAAACAATCCACAAGAATTCGGAATTCAATCAACCAAGAAAACCAATCATTCACATAGATAATAACTAGGGTTCATAACCATCCAAGTATTCAAGAATTTAGCTCATCAACATATTACAATTCAAAGAACATAAAGCAATAAAAGAAGAGTAAGAATTTCTCATTTTCATGGCTCAAATCTTCTCTTCTTCAAGGCTTGGAGTTCTCCAACTTGGTTGTCAAAAGTTGTGTTCTTGAGCTTGAATCTTCAAGATTGATGTTCTCCTTCTTCAAAGATTTGATCTTCTCTCTTGATTAATCTTGCAAAGATTGAAGATTTGGGAGAGGTTTTGGATGTTTTTCTCTCTGTTTTTCTCCTCTCTGGAACCCTAGACGGCCTCCCCCTTCAAATTCCCTAAAAGGGTATATATATACCTCACAAAAAGAGAGCAACAATTGCAGAAAATTCTGTTTCTGCCAAAACGGTACCGTTTGGATTATTGGTGATTAAGAGCATTAAATCGGACGATATAGGTATTCCTGTCTTCATAAAAGTTGTAGATAATACTCTTATGTTTCTACAGAGCTTTGAATCACCTCCGTTGGACATCTAGAACTCCATATATGGTAATTACACCACAATGTGTCAAAACTGGAACCAAATTCTGAAATACTGATTTTGCACTATATGTAGGGTGACCAAACGAATTCGGATATGTAAATGTTACCATTCTGGAAATTTTAGAATCTCCTCTATAATTTTCCAGAAGATCATATCTGCATTTAAAATCTCTAAGGAGGTCAAAATCCCACTTGGATTGTTCTGTCCCACTGCCCTGTTTTGCATTCTTCTTTTTTTTTCTTCATTATAAGTATGTAGAATTTCCTTCATTGCTTCATTGTGCTCCAAATCTTCAATAAACTCATCTAAACCAAATAAGAGAGAAAGGGAGTGTAAATGGTGTTTGAAGACTAAAATTCACAGAAATTTGAGTTCAAAATGATCATTATATTAAGCACAAATATGAAATATCACACATCCACTAACTCTATTATATTCAGTAACATCTAATGCACAACTTAATATATTCATGGCCTGATAATTTAGTGTCATTTTCCTTGAATCATGCTCATCAAATTCATCAGTGGATTTGGGTTCTGAGGTTACTCCATCTGCTCTCATTTTCATTGGGACATAGGGACCTTTCTCAATTATGTTCCATAAATCAAAATTGATAGAACAAATATATATTTTAACTCTAGACTTCCAAAAAGTGTAATTTGTTCCATCAAACAATGGAGGTCTGTTTGTAGAAGATCCTTCTAGGTAAGGTAGGTTTGAAATATTAGCCATAGGATCTTTATCTTCTGGGTTGTAAAACCACACAAAGAAGTTCTAGCTCTGATACCAATTGAAATACCTAAGAGGGGGGGTGAATTAGGTATTTGGCTAATTTTTGCAAATTCAAACTTTATATATGTATAGACCTATTGTCGATTATATGAATAAGAGAGAAACAATTTATGTCAAAGCAATATAAGAAATGTAGACAAATAAACACATGCAATTTATAGTGGTTCGATCCTCAAGATCTACCTCCACTACCTTAAGTCCACACTTAAGGATTTCAATAACTCTACTATGTGCTCAAGTTCACAGATTACAAGAGAGGTTCACCACACTATGGTTTTACACTTATAACCTCTTCTAGTAATTTTACAAACAAGGCTCACCAACCTATGGTTTTATATCTCAAACAACCTTGAATCACAACTTCAAGGATCACCCTTATCTAAAGGGTTTTATGTTATCAAGATAACCTTGCTAGAGCTAGTAGATCAACACAATTGAATAAGTAAAGATGAGTGTGTAGATGTTACCACTTGTTGGTAGATATTACACAAAGTTCACCTTCACACTTTGATGTCTTTGGATTGATCAATTGAATGCACAAGACATAAGAGAGCTTAAGGAATGATTTTAAAAGGCTTTAGAATGCTTAGAGATTTCAAGAATTCAAAACTTACAAAAGATTGCACGTTTATAACTTTTATA
Source organism: Rauvolfia tetraphylla (assembly GCA_030512225.1). Taxonomy (NCBI): domain Eukaryota; kingdom Viridiplantae; phylum Streptophyta; class Magnoliopsida; order Gentianales; family Apocynaceae; genus Rauvolfia; species Rauvolfia tetraphylla. The sequence goes on from JAJQKT010000059.1 coordinate 10,167,919, forward strand.
GAATTTGAAAATCAGTTATAACAGACTATAAAAGCGGCTAGTTAACGGCTAATTTTAGGAAATTTCGGACGATCGAATTCTCGCGTCCGAAATTTTTCGGACTACCGAATTCTTCCCCTGCTTCATCTCGAATCATCGTCCGAAATTTCTCTCGGAAGAATAGTGACCATGCTGAAGACCAAAATTCGGACGACGAATTTTTCTTCATGCGTCCGAATCTTCTTCCGAATTTCTCTAGAAGAACAGTAGCAAACTTTTGCTACCAAATTCGGACGACCGAATTTTATGGAATTGTGTTAAAACTTTGTAAAATCATTTGAAATCAATCTTCCAAGTATTTGAAATACATTTGGTATATATAGATAACTTATTTATACAAACATAAGTTTGAAAACCAAAATCAAACTCATTTGATCTTATAAAGTTATCTTAAAAACTTTTAGGACACAAAACCATATTTACTAAGAATTCATTCAAAAAAAAACTTTTAAACTTAAGAAACCAATTTTATGCTCTCTTATGCATTCAATAGACTCCAAGACATACAAGTGTAGAGTTTACATAGATATTACCTATCATCATACCTACTCTACACTTCAAGTCTTCAATGCCTTGAGTTCATCTTTGAATAAACCTCAAAAGACTCATAGCTTACTAAGGTTGTTCTTGCTCTTTGTCTTAAAGGCAATGAGACTTCAAACTTCTTTCTTCACAAATCCTATCACACAATATAAACATATTAGTTCTCATCAATATTTGTCATGAATCAAAATTACATGATTTGCCCTTAGGGCTAACAGAATTTATAACAAAAGAACATTATGTGTTGAAGAAACTATCCATGTGACCTTTGATGAATCTAACATTTATCTTGAAAGAAGAAATAAAGATGATGTAGGTTCCTCAATGATTAATAATCAAACTCATCATCAAGCGCCTACTTTGGAAGAACACTCCAAAGAAGAAGAAATAATTGAGCAAGAACAAGATGGCCAACCTAGCAATGACCAAGAGCTTCCAAAGAATCTAAGATATGCAAGAGGTCACCCTAAGGAGCAAATCATTGGTGATGTCTCCCAAGGAGTTAAAACAAGGCGGTTGTTGTGTTTTATTTCTATGCCTTTATACTCAATTTTATTAAAATCTCTAACAATTTACACACAAACACTAGGCAAGTGCACCTATCGTTATGAGTAGTACATTGGCAAGTAAATTCAAATGTCGTATCCACGGGGATGGTTAAATACCATTACTCACTTTATACTCTATTATTTAGCATAACAAATTTTGTTTGTGAAAATGTTTTAAATAACTACTAGGAAAAAGAATCTAACTTAACTAGTTAAACCAACTTAAATCTTGCTTGTAAGAGAGAATTCAATAGAGAAAACAATACTTGGATGGTTAATCCCCCTAGAATTACCTATGTGATAGAAATGTCCCTTGGTTGATAAATTTCACTTCTTATGTTTGATGAAATTCCAATGATAGAACTCACTCTATCTCTAGATGAAAGTTCTCTACTCTTAGATTAATTAGTTGAAATCTCTTTCTAACCAATTCAACCCAAGAATGCATTAAGAATTGTAAATTTCCAATTAGATTTCTCTAATTATCAAGAAGATGTTTAGGTTTCTATCTCTAGTCACGTAAATCATCCCCATTGTTTGTGTATGGTCTATTTCACCCTTCCTTTCTCAATTCCAAGTGAAAATTTTCAGATTATGAATCAATTATATATCACCCTTCCTTTCTCAATTCCAAGTGAACAAAAATTCCAAATTATGCATCAATAATCCACTCAATCAATTCAACCATTCAAACCCACAAACAATCCACAAGAAATTCGAATTCAATCAACCAAGGAAACAATTCATTCACATAGGCAAAATCTAGGGTTCATACCCATCCAAGTATTCAAAATTTTAGTTCATCAACATATTACAAATGAAAGAACATAAAACAACAAAGAAAGAGGAAGAATTGCTCATTTTCATGGTTGAAATCTCCTCTCTTCTTCAAGGTTGAAGTTCCTCATGATTTTGTTGAGAAAGCTGCAGCTTTTGTCTGGAATCTTCAGGGTGGATGTTCTCCTTCTTCAAAGATTCAATCTTCTCTCTTGATTTCTCTTGCAAAGATGAAGATTTGGGATGGGATTTGAGTAGGTTTTTGCTATTTTCTGGCCACTCCAGCCCTCTCTCTCGTTTTTGCGCTAAAGGGGTATCAAAATCTGCCCCAAAAGAGAGAGAAATGCAGCTTAAAAGCAGCTTCAGATCGACACAAACGGCGCCACTTATATCACACCAAACGGCGCCACTTATATCACACCAAACGGCGCCGCTTGCCCCGAGTTTTGGTGCAAGTTTTTGCTGCCCGACTGTGACACTGGTTTGATTTCTAGGTGAATTCAGAGCATCAAATCGGCTGATATAGGTCTTTATGTCTTCATAAACGTTGTATATCAGGATCTTATCTTTCCACAGAGATTTTAATCACCTCAATTGGGCATCGAGAACTCAAGATATGAGCATTATACAGAACTGTGTCAAAAATAGAACCCAATGCAGAACAGGTGCCTTTACAGCATAAGTAGGGTAGGCAAATGAACTCCGGTTGACACACATTTTACCATTCTGAAAACTTCAGAATGTCCTCTATAATTGTATAGAATACTACTTTTGTATTTGGAATCTGTATGAAGGCCAAAATCACACGTGAACATTCTCTACCAGTCTATTTTTTCTCTGCATTTTTCTATTTTTCTTCATTGTATAAATTTTCCTTGTTTGCTTCATTTAATTCCAAATCTTCAATAACATCGCCTAAAGCAAATAAGAGATAAAGGGAGTATAAATGGTGATTAAAACACCAAAATTTAACATAAAATCAAGCTCAAAATGATAATTATATAGAGCACAACTATGGAATATCAGCGGTACTTTGTTGACAACTTTTTTCTTTTATCTCATATTGAGCCTAAAAATATTGATGATGCCTTGTGTGATGATTTTTGGATTATTGCTATACAAGAGGAGCTAAATCAATTTGACAGAAATAAAGTTTGGACTCTTGTCCCAAGACCTCATGACCACTCTATTATCGGTACAAAATGGGTATTTAGAAATAAATTAAATGAACTAGGAGAAGTTGTTAGAAATAAGGCTAGGCTTGTTGCTCAAGGATTCAATCAAGAAGAAGGCACTGATTATGATGAAACTTTTGCTCCGGTAGCTAGACTTGAATCCATAAGAATACTTTTAGCTTTTGCTTGTTTTAAAGGTTTTAAACTATTTCAAATGGATGTCAAAAGTGCATTTCTTAATGGTTTTATTGAAGAAGAGGTCTATGTAGAACAACCACCCGGTTTTATTCATGAAAAGTTTCCTAATCATGTTTTCAAGCTAACTAAGGCTTTATATGGATTGAAACAAGCTTCTAGAACTAAAGACTAAGTGCATTTCTTCTTTCAAAAGGAAAAGTTGGCACAACACTGTTTATGAAAACCTCTAGTAATAATGATATTTTACTTGTGCAAATTTATGTGGATGACATTATTTTTTGTGCTACTAATACATCTCTTTGTGAAGAGTTTGCCAAATCAATGCAAAATGAATTTGAAATGAGCATGATGGGAGAACTGAATTTCTTTCTTGGACTACAAATCAAGCAAACTAAGGATGGAGTCTTCATAAATCAAGCAAAGTATACCAAAGAGCTATTAAAACGATTTGGAATGGATCAAGCAAAAAGGATTGGCACTCCAATAAGCTCATCAACTAAACTTGATAAAGATGAAAAAGGTAAAAATGTTGATGAAAAGACATATAGAGATATGATTGTAAGTTTACTTTATCTCACCACAAGTATACCAGATATTATGTTTGTTGTGTGCCTATGTGCTAGATTCCAATCTTGTCCTATAGAGTCTCATTTAATCTCTGTCAAACGTATTTTTCGTTATTTGATTGATACACATGACTATGGCCTTTGGTTTTCAAAATCTTCATCTTTTGATCTTGTTGGATATTCGGATGCTGATTTTGCCGGATGTAAAGTTGAGCGTTAAAACACTATTGGTCATTGTCAATTTCTTGGTAGTTATCTTGTATCTTGGTACAATAAAAAACAAGCATGTGTCTTTATCTACCGCTGAGGCTAAATATATCACCGCCGGTAGTTGTTGTGCTGAAGTGCTATGGATGAAGCACACTCTACTTGATTATGGTCTAGAATTTAATTGTGTGCCTATATTTTGTGACAATACCAGTGCTATCAATTTAAGCATAAATCTCATTCAACAGTTGCAGCGATTTAAATGAATCCGAACGGTCATATTTCATATCTTTTAACTTCCAAACTCTCTTCTCTCTCAAAACCCACATAACTCTTGTTGTGTTTTATTTCTATGCCTTTATACTAAAATTTTATCACAATCCTCAACAATTTGCACACAAACACAAGGCAAGTGCACCTATCGTTATGAGTAGTATAATGGCAAGTAAATTCAATATCGTATCCACGGGGATGGTTAAATATCATTACTCACTTTCTATTCTATTCTTTAGCCTATCAAATTTGTTTGTGAAAATGATTGAAATTACTACTAGGAATAGAAGTCTAGCTTAGCTAATTAAACCAACTTAACTAATTTTTGTTTGCAAGAGAGAATTCAATTGAGAAAACAATACTTGGATGGTAAATCCCCCTAGAATTACCTATGTGATAGAAATGTCCCTTGGTTGATAAATTTCACTTCTTATGTTTGATGAAATTCCAATGATAGAACTCACTCTATCTCTAGATGAAAGTTCTCTACTCTTAGATTAATTAGTTGAAATCTCTTTCTAACCAATTCAACCCAAGAATGCATTAAGAATTGTGAATTCCCAATTAGATTTCTCTAATTGTCAAGAAGATGTTTAGGTTTCTATCTCTAGTTAACTAAATCATCTTCATTGTTTGTGTATGGTCTATTTCACCCTTCCTTTCTCAATTCTAAGTGAAATTTTCCAGATTATGTATCAATTGTCAATCACCCTTCCTTTCTCAATTCCAAGTGAAAGAATTCCAGATTTTGCATCATTAATCCACTCAATCAATTCAACCATTCAAACCCACAAACAATTCACAAGAAATTCGAATTCAATCAACCAAGGAAACAATTCATTCACATAAGTAAAATCTAGGGTTCATACCTGAAATACCTAAGAGGGGGGGAGGGGTGAATTAGGTATTTGGCTAATTTTTACAAATTCAAACCTTTTATATGTATAGATCAATTACAGATGATATGGACAAGAGAGAAACAATTTATGGCAAAGCAATATAAGAAATGTAGACCAATGAACACAAGCAATTTATAGTGGTTCGATCCTCAAGATCTACCTCCACTACCTTAAGCCTACACTTAAGGATTTCAATAACTCTACTATGTGCTCAAGTTCACAGATTACAAGAGAGGCTCATCACACTATGGTTTTACACTTACAACCTCTTCTAGTAATTTTTACAAACAAGGCTCACCACACTATGGTTTTATATCTCAAACAACCTTGAATTACAACTTCAAGGATCACCCTTATCTAAAGGGTTTTATGTTATCAAGATAACCTTGCTAGAGCTAGTAGATCAACACAATTTGAAGAAGTAAAGATGAGTGTGTAGATGTTACCACTTGTTGGTAGGAATTACACAAAGTTGCACCTTCACACTTTGATGTCTTTGGATTGATCAATTGAATGCACAAGACATAAGAGAGCTTGAGAAATGTTTGTAATAGACTTTTGAAAGCTTAGAGTATTCAAGGATTCAAAACTTGCAAAAGATTGCACGTTTATATCTTTTATAGAATTTGAAAATCAGTTGAAACAGCTATAAAACGGCTAGTTAACGGCTATTTTCAGGAAATTAGGATGACCGAATTCTGCGTCCGAATTTTTCGGACGACCGAATTCTTCCAGTTTCGTCCGAATTTCTCTGGAAGAATAGTGACCATGCTAAGGACCAAAATTCGGACGACCTAATTTTTCTTCATGTGTCCGAATCTTCTTCCGAATTTCTCTGGAAGAACAGTAGCAAACTTTTGCTACCAAATTCGGACGACCGAATTTCTTGGAATTATGTTCAAACTTTGTAAAATCATTTGAAATTTAACTTCCAAGGATTTGAAATACATTTGATATATATAGAAAACTTATTTAGGCAAATATAAGTTTGAAAACCAAAATCAAATTCCTTTGATCATATGAAGTTTACTAAACAACTTTTAGGACACAAAACCACATTTACTAAGAATTCATTCAAAGCCTTTTTAAAATTAAGAAACCAATTTTATGCTCTCTTATGCATTCAATAGACTCCAAGACATACAAGTGTAGAGTTTACATAGGTATTACCTATCATCATACCTACTCTACACTTCAAGTCTTCAATGCCTTGAGTTCATCTTTGAATAAACCTCAAAAGACTCATATCTTTTTGAGGTTGTTCTTGCTCTTTGGCTTGAAGGCAATGAGACTTCAAACTTCTTTCTTCATAAATCCTATCACACAATATAAACATATTAGTTCTCATCAATATTTGTCATTAATCAAAATTACATGATTTGCCCTTAGGGCTAACAATCTCCTCCTTTTTGATGATGACAAACTTTGATGCAAGATGTGATGGATTTAAACAGAGTAGCACAAAGAAGTATTCATGTCAATGATAGAAAACAAGCAATTTAGCATATTGACATACACAAGGCTCAATATGAGCCTATGACCCAACCAACCTCCATTTACCTCCTTCCTTCCAACAATTAGGATAGAAGATATAGCATTTAAGCATTTAGAAAAAGTTCTAAGAGAGGTTTTAAGGTTGTAAAAGTTTAACAATGCTCCCTCTTAGATTGTGCTCATTTTTCAATACATTTGGACTAGAGGTATCATGCATCCGAATTTGTTATAGCAAGTCCAAACTTTTACATAAGTAAAATGAAAGCTGCAAATTTTGTAAATAAGCTTTCCTAAGGTTGTTCAAACATATTAGAAGAGATTAAAATATATTTGAATCAATTTGAACAACAAAGGAGCACATTTTGACAACACAATATGGATGCATCCGAATTTTATAGCATGCATCCGAATTTTTAAACTCATGCGTCCGAATTTTTAAGCTCATGTCCAAACTGCAATAGATTCAATATAATTGAAGTTTTAAAATGACATAAAGGTTTCATAATGTTGTTCAAACATAATGGAAGAGATTAAGACAGATTTGAATCAATTTGAACAACAAAAGAATACATTTTGACCATAGATATGGATGCATCCAATTCTTTAAACCTTGCATCCGAATTTTAATGCATAAAAATTCATATTGCAGCAGACTAAGTTCACATATTACAACATTATTAAAGACTAAGTTCACATATTGCAGCATATTTTTCTCCCCCTTTTGTCATCATTAAAAAAAATAAAGGGATCAATGAAAATGAGATGTTCAAGTTAGCATATAAAAGAAGCTCTCATCACTGAGATTTTATCATTGAGCTTCACTATTACATAAAATGCAGCAAAATACTTAACAAGTTCAGAATAGAAAATGCAGTAACATGCTTAATAAGATAAATGAACAAAATACAGTAAAGAGTATAGAAAAGAAGTCTTAGTCTTGTGATGGTGAAGTTGATGGGGATGCTCGACTCACTCCTTTCTTGATGGCCAAGTGCTTAACTCTTCCTTGACTGAAAGAGATTGTTGCTGGAGATACAATTGCAGCTTGAGCTACTTGACTTCCTGCCACTGGTGGATCTTCATGAGCATGTTCTTGCTCTTTTTCTTCTGCTATAGTCTCATCATTTCCACCCTGATCATCCTCTTCATTACTGCTATCCTTATTGTCTCCTTTCTTTGCTTCTCTATCTCTTTCTTCCTCATTTCCATCTTGAGGCTTAGAGGGTCCTTCACCACTTTGAGTGTTTCTTATAAGGATTTCTTCAATGTGCTTTACTCTAATCTCCATTCCATCTAATTTTCCAAGAACCATTGGAGCAAATGACTCAAAGAACTTATACATTTTCTCCATTTCCTTGACATGATTGTTCAAGGCTTCTTGGAATGTTTTGGCTATAATAGTGTCACCTCTAGTTACTCCTTTACCACTTGACCCAATTCTAGTTTCTTCTTCAAACAGTCTCCTTTTTGTTGGAGGTTGCTCCCCCTCACTTGAGGTGTCATGCTTTCTTTTTGTTTTCATTTCCCTAGCAAGGGTTTCCTCTTCATCCTCTTCTTCTTCTTCCTCTTCACTTTCTATGATTCTTTCTCTTTCTATTCTTTTCGGAGGGGTTTCTCTTTTTGTCCTCCATACATTATCCTCATCATGAACTAATTGCATTCTCTTAAGAGTTTCATTAGTGTAAATTTTACCACTCTGAAAGGCTTGCCCTCTTCCCAGAAGTTTGATCTTAAAATACTTAAAGATTCTAGTTAATAACCTTCCAAATGGGAATGCCTTGGTTACTATTTTTCTTGGCAATCATGTGTTTCAAGGCTATATACCCAAAGTTCATTCTTCTATGCTCATGCAGGGCTAACATGATTACCATATGCATATTTCCAACTGATGACTTGTGTCCAAAATTAGGAACAATCATTGTAGTTACCATGTGATGCATCACTCTTCCTCTAGCATCCAAGTTCTTAATTTCCCTTTCCTTTATAGCTCTAAACTCTCTTCCATTGGTAAATGCTTCTTCAAATCTAACATATGTGAAGAGTTCACAATCATAGCAATGTATGGATGGTGAATAATATCTAGCTTCATCGTCACCCACTCCACAAATTCTATTTATCAATCCTTCATTGAATTCAATGTCTATTTGTGATACTCTAGATGAATACCATTGTATCACATTATCCCCTATCATCTCAATTCTCTCCTCTTTCAAGTTTGCATAGAATTCATATATCAAAGTAGGATAGTATTCTTCATCAATGAATAGCAAACTACTCCAACCAATATCATTGAAACAAGATATGACAATATCCATGCTTGACAGTTTATCAATATCCACCTTATATCCAGGAATGATTTTTCTACTACTCTTATTCCATTCATCAAATTCATAAGTAGATTTAATTGAGACAAACCTGTCAACCCCAGATAGTGTTTGAGGAATACGAATTCTTCTTGGCTGATTGAGAATTGAGTCTCCATCTCCTTCCTTAGCCTTTCCTTTTCCTTTCTCAACATTTGGCTTCTTAGTTCTCACCATGATGTTTTCTCTTGAGAAGGATTGGTTTTCTGTATGAAATTAGGGTTAGAAGTTTAAAAGTGAAGGAAAATCGGGATGAGAATGTGTGATTTTGAAGGGATTTTGATTCGGATGTGAATGGGTATGAGAGGTTTTAAAAAGGATGTGAAATTCGGAAGTTGAAGTGTTGAGAAGATTGTTTAATCTTCATTTAAAGAGTTACGTCCGTAAAATTCGGACGACCGATTTTTCAGGTCTGCGTCCGAATTTTCGATCGAAATTTTCTGTTTCCTCAATTCAGAAAATTCGGTCGACCGAATTTTCTGACCTGCGTCCGAATTCTTGATCAAAAGTCTCTGTTTCTTGTCGCTCAGAAAATTCGTTCGACCGAATTTTCTACAGTGCATCCGAATTTTGAATCGAAAATTTCCTGTATTCACCAAAACTTCAATACACACATTAGTCATTGAATCTTGAAATTCCTAAGAGTCTTCTTAGGTGATTGAACCTTTCCTCAGCCAAAGGCTTTGTAAATATGTCAGCAATTGGATCATTTGTATTTATATATTCTAAGCATATATCTTTTTTAATCACATGATCACGAATGAAATGATGTTTTATCTCTATATGCTTAGTCCTAGAATGTTGAATGGGATTTATGCTCAAGTTAATGGCACTAGTATTATCACATAGTATGGGCACACAATTGAATTTAAGACCATAATCAAGTAAGGTATGCTGCATCCATAGCAATTGTGCACAACAACTACCTGCAGCTATGTATTCAGCTTCTGCAGTAGATAAAGACACACAAGCTTGCTTTTTACTAAACCAAGATACAAGACAACTACCAAGAAATTGACAATGACCACTTGTGCTTTTACGTTCAACTTTACAACCAGCATAATCCGCATTAGAATATCTAATAAGTTCAAAAGATGAAGTTTTTGAAAACCAAACGCCATAGTCATGAGTATCAATCAAATAACGAAAAATTCGTTTGCCAGAAATTAGATGAGATTCTTTAGGACATGATTGGAATCTAGCACATAAGCATACAGCAAACATAATATCTGGTCTACTAGCTGTGAGATAGAGTAAGATTCCGATCATACCTCTATATAATTTCTCATCAATACTCTTACCTTTCTCATCTTTATCAAATTTAGTTGATGAACTTATTGGAGTACTTATTCCGTTTTCTTGATCCATTCCAAACCTTTTCAATAGCTCCTTAGTATACTTTGGTTGATTGATGAAGACTCCATCCTTGGTTTGCTTAATTTGCAGCCCAAGGAAGAAACTTAGTTCTCCCATCATGCTCATCTCAAATTCATTTTGCATAGTTTTAGCAAACTCTTCACAAAGGGAAGTATTAGTAGCACCAAAAATGATATCATCAACATAGATTTGCACAAGTGAAATATCATTTTTAGAAGACGTTTTTATAAAAAGAGTTGTATCTACTTTTCCTTTTGTAAAACCTTTTGAAAAAAGAAAACCACTTAATCTTTCATACCAAGATCTTGGAGCTTGTTTCAGTCCATATAGAGCTTTAGTTAATTTGAAAACATGATTTGGAAATTTTTCATGAATAAAGCCAGGAGGTTGTTCTACATAAACTTCTTCTTCAATAAAACCATTTAGAAAAGCACTTTTGACATCCATTTGAAATAGTTTAAAGTCTTTAAAACAAGCAAATGCCAAGAGTATTCTGATAGACTCTAATCTGGCCATTGTAGCAAAAGTTTCATCATAATCAATACCTTCTTCTTGATTGAAGCCTTGAGCAACAAGTCTAGCTTTATTTCTAACAACTTCTCCTAGTTCATTTAACTTATTTCTAAATATCCATTTTATACTAATAACAGAATGATCATGAGGTCTAGGAACAAGAGTCCAAACTTTATTTCTCTCAAACTGATTTAACTCTTCTTCCATAGCAATAATCCAGAAATTATCACACAATGCATCATCAATATTTTTAGGTTCAATATGAGATAAAAGGACAAAATTATCAATAAAGTACCGTCTTGTTTTGACTCCTTGAGAGACATCACCAATGATTTGCTCCTTAGGATGATTTCTTACATATGTGAGATCCTTTGGAAGTTCTTGATTATTGCTTGATTGACCATTATGTTCTTGCTCCATTATTTCATCTTCTTTAGCATGATCTTCCAATGTAGGTACTTGGTGTTGAGTTTGATTTTCAACCATTGAGGAACCTGCATCATCTTCATTTCTTCTTTGAAGATAAATATTAGATTCATCAAAAGTTACATGAATAGTTTCTTCAACACATAATGTCCTTTTGTTATAGACTCTATATGCCTTTTTATTTGATGAATAGCCTAGAAATATGCCTTCATCAGATTTTCTATCAAACTTACCAAGACTGTCACTAGTATTTAAAATAAAGCACTTACAACCAAACACTTTAAAATAGACAATTGATGGAGTTTTATCAAATAGAAGTTCAAAAGGTATTTTTCTTATAAAAGGTCTTAGTAAAACTCTATTAATTACATAGCATGCTGTATTTACAGCTTCAACCCAAAAGTATTTAGGTAAAGAATTTTCACAAAGCATTGATCTAGCCATTTCTTGTAATGTTCTGTTTTTCCTCTCAACAACACCATTTTGTTGAGGTGTTTTGGCAGCTAAAAAATTATGAGTGATACCATACTCATCACAAAATTTTGTAAAATCTTGGTTGCAAAACTCTCTTCCATTATCACTTCTAATAGATATTAAGTTGCAATTAAGAGAAATTTGAACCTTCTTGAAAATTTTTTAAAATTCATAAAATGTTTCATCTTTTTGTGATAAAACGATTACCCATGTAAATCTGGAAAAATCATCAACAATTACATAAGCATATCTTTTACCACCAAGACTAGTTGTCCTCATAGGTCCAAATAAGTCTATGTGAACTAGTTCAAGAGGCTTTGAGGTAGAAACCATTTTCTTTGGTTTGAAAGATGTTTTCGATTGTTTTCCATATTGACAAGCATCACAAATACGGGTTTTATCAAAATGCATTTTTGGTAATCCTCTAACTAGTTCTTGAGTAGAAAGTTTGTTCAATAAGTCCATGCTCACATGTCCTAATCTTCTATGCCATAAAAATCCATCATTGTCATGAATGGCAAGACATTTAATATCATTAGTGATAAGCTCATCAAGATATAGCACATATACATTACTAACTCTTTTAGCTACAAAAATAGTTTTGTTACTTGCACTATCAAGAATGGTACAAGTATCACATTTAAACTCTACTTTGCAACCATTGTCACATAATTGACTAATGCTAAGTAAATTATACTTTAAACCATCAATAAGTAGAACTTGCTTGATAAGAGGGAAGGAACCTTTACCAATGTTACCTATTCCAAGTATTTTCCCTTTCTTCTTATCTCCAAAAGTGACAAAACCTTCACTTGTATCTTGAAGCTCACTAACAAGTGATGCATTTCCAGTCATGTGCCTTGAGCAACCACTATCAAGAAACCATTTTGTGGCACTTGATCTTGAGGCAAATTGTACCTATACCAAATTGGAAAGAGTGATTTTTGGTACCCATATCTTCTTGGGTCCAAGAGGGTTAGTAATAGTTTCTTTAACTTTCCAAATGGTCTTCACCCCATTTTCTATCTTTCTTTTTATAAAGCACTTAGAAACTTTGTGTCCATGCTTACCACAATATGTATAACAAGTATGAGACCTATAATGAGAAGATTCTTTAACAAATAACCCTTTTGGTTTTGGATCAAAACAATCATGTGTAAAACCGAGACCATGCTTTACAAATGAGGATCTTTGATAACCAAGTAATTTATTTAAATTTCTCTTCCATTTGTAAATCTCTCAATGCATAAAGTAAGATCATTTACTTTTCTTTTTAAAAGCTCATGATCTTTTAGCATTGATTCAAGAGAAATAATTCTTGAACAAAGCTTTTTGTTTTCAAAAGATACATGTTGTATGGTAGTATTCAAAACTTCCTTTTCAATGGTAAGAGAATTAATGGTCTCAAGATGTCTATCATTTTCAATACATAATTTTGAATTTTCATTTGAAAGATCATTAATTTTGGATTTCATTTCTTTATTTCTTCTTGAAGCCTTTTTCAGTTCTTCATACAATTCTACAATTAAATCACTAGAATCAATGTCATCATCACACAAATTTGAAATAGAGGGTGAAGATTGTACCTCATCATCAATGGCCATAAAGCATATGTTGGCCTTTCCTTCACTTTCATCCTCACTTTCTTGTTGATCCCACGTTCCAGCTAGTCCTTTTCCTTTCTTGGCAGATTTCTTTCTGTTTTTGCTTTCTCTTTCCCTCTCTAACACTTTGGGACAGTCAGCAATAAGATGCTCTGTACTCTTGCATTCAAAGCATTGAGGTTTATATGATGAGGATTGTCCACTCTTCTTGACTGGCTTTCTTCCTTTCTTGAGAAATTCCTTTTTGTAGAATCTCTTGAACTTCTTCACTGCCATTGCAATCTCTTCTTCTCCACTATTTCCTCCTTCTTCTTCACTTGAAGATTGTTCTTGTTCACTCAAGTTATTTGAGGCATTAAGAACTACTCCTTTTCTTCCCTTTTCCACATCTTCCTTATCATTCAACCGTTTCATCTTTATTTCATGTGTAAGTAGTGATCCAATAAGCTCTTCAAGAGGAAGTGTTTTTAGATCTTTGGACTCCTCAATAGCAAGTGTCGTTGGCTGCCAAGATTTTGGTAGAGCATCCAAAATCTTTTTGTTTTGCTCTCCCATAGTATAGCTTCTACCATAATCTTTCAAGCCATTGAAAATATTAGTAAACCTTGTAAACATATCACTAATATTTTCACGTTATTTCATAGTAAACAGTTCATAATCTCTAACAAGCATAGCAAGTTTAGATTCTTTAACTTGATTAGTACCTTCATGTGTAATTTGGAATAATCTCCACATATCATGAGCAAAATCACACCCACTAACTCTATTATATTCAGTAACATCTAATGCACAACTTAATATATTCATGGCCTGATAATTTAATGTCATTTTCCTTGAATCAGGCTCATCAAATTCATCAGTGGATTTGGATTCTGAGGTTACTCCATCTGCTCTCATTTTCATTGGGACATAGGGACCTTTCTCAATTATGTTCCATAAATCAAAATTGATAGAACAAATATATATTTTAACTCTAGACTTCCAAAAAGTGTAATTTGTTCCATCAAACAATGGAGGTCTGTTTGTAGAAGATTCTTCTAGGTAAGGTAGGTTTGAAATATTAGCCATAGGATCTTTGTCTTCTAGATTGTAAAACCACACAAAGAAGTTCTAGCTCTGATACCAATTGAAATACCTAAGAGGGGGGTGAATTAGGTATTTGGATAATTTTTGCAAATTCAAACCTTTTATATGTATAGATCAATTACATATGACATGGACAAGAGAGAAACAATTTATGGCAAAGCAATATAAGAAATGTAGACCAATGAACACAAGCAATTTATAGTGGTTCGATCCTCAAGATCTACCTCCACTACCTTAAGCCTACACTTAAGGATTTCAATAACTCTACTACGTGCTCAAGTTCACAGATTACAAGAGAGGCTCACCACACTATGGTTTTACACTTACAACCTCTTCTAGTAATTTTTACAAACAAGGCTCACCACACTATGGTTTTATATCTCAAACAACCTTGAATTACAACTTCAACGATCACCCTTATCTAAAGGGTTTTATGTTATCAGGATAACCTTGCTAGAGCTAGTAGATCAACACAATTTGAAGAAGTAAAGATGGGTGTGTAGATGTTACCACTTGTTGGTAGGAATTACACAAAGTTGCACCTTCACACTTTGATGTCTTTGGATTGATCAATTGAATGCACAAGACATAAGAGAGCTTGAGAAATGTTTGTAATAGACTTTTGAAAGCTTAGAGTATTCAAGGATTCAAAACTTGCAAAAGATTGCACGTTTATAGCTTTTATAGAATTTGAAAATCAGTTGAAACAGTTATAAAACGGCTAGTTAACGGCTATTTTCAGGAAATTAGGACGATCGAATTCTGCGTCCGAATTTTTCGGACGACCGAATTCTTCCAGCTTCGTTCGAATCTTCGTCCGAATTTCTCTGGAAGAACAGTGACCATGCTGAGGACCAAAATTCGGACGACCGAATTTTTCTTCATGCGTCCGAATCTTCTTCCGAATTTATCTGGAAGAACAGTAGCAAACTTTTGCTACCAAATTCGGACGACCGAATTTCTTGGAATTATGTTCAAACTTTGTAAAATCATTTGAAATTTAACTTCCAAGGATTTGAAATACATTTGATATATATAGAAAACTTATTTAGACAAATATAAGTTTGAAAACCAAAATCAAATTCCTTTGATCATATGAAGTTTACTAAACAACTTTTAGGACACAAAACCACATTTACTAAGAATTCATTCAAAGCCTTTTTAAAATTAAGAAACCAATTTTATGCTCTCTTATGCATTCAATAGACTCCAAGACATACAAGTGTAGGGTTTACATAGGTATTACCTATCATCATACCTACTCTACACTTCAAGTCTTCAATGCCTTGAGTTCATCTTTGAATAAACCTCAAAAGACTCATATCTTTTTGAGGTTGTTCTTGCTCTTTGGCTTGAAGGCAATGAGACTTCAAACTTCTTTCTTCATAAATCCTATCACACAATATAAACATATTAGTTCTCATCAATATTTGTCATTAATCAAAATTACATGATTTGCCCTTAGGGCTTACAATACCCATCCAAGTATTTTAAAGTTTAGCTCATCAACATAGTACAAATCAAAGAACATAAAACAATAAAGAAAGAGGAGGAATTGCTTATTTTCATGATTGAAATCTCCTCTCTTCTTCAAGGTTGAAGTTCTTCACGATTTTGTTGAGAAAGTTGCAGCTTTTTCCATGAATCTTCAAGGTGGATGTTCTCCTTCTCCAAGGATTCAATCTTCTCTCTTGATTTCTCTTGCAAGATTGATGGATTGGAAGAAGAATTTGGTGTGTTTTCTTGGTGTTTTGCTGTTTTCTGTCCACTTCAATCGGCTGCCTTGTTTCTGCCCTAAAGGGGTATTGAAATCTCCCCCAAAAGAGATAGAGAAGCAGCTTAAAAGCAGCTTCAGATCGATACAAACGGCGCCACTTAGATCACACCAAACGGCGCCGCTTGCCCCCAGTTTTGGTGCAAGTTTCTGCTGCCCAACTGTGACACTGTTTTGATTTCTAGGTGAATGTAGAGCACTATATCAGCTGATCTAGGTCTTGATGTCTTCATAGAAGTTGTAGCTCAGGATATTATCTTTGCACAGTGATTTTAATCACCTCAATTGGTAATCTAGAACGCAAGATATGAGCATTCTACCGAAATGTATCAAAAATGGAACCCAATACAGAACAGGTGACTTTGCAGCATAAGTAGGGTAGGCAAATGAACTCTAATTGACACAAAGTTTACCATTATGAAAACTTCAGAATGTCTTCTATAATTGTCTAGAATACCACGTTTGCATTTGGAATCTTTATAGAGGTTAAAGGTACACTTGAAAAGTTTCTACCATTCTATTTTTCCTCTGCATTTCTCTATTGTTCTTCATTGTGTAAAATCTCTTTGTTTGCTTCATTTACTTCCAAATCTTTAACAAAATCACCTAAAGCAAATAAGAGATAAAGGGAGTGTAAATGGTGATTAAAACACCAAAATTTAGTATAAATGTGAGCTCAAAATGATCATTATATAAAGCACAAATATAGAATATCAACTCTCTTGCGTCCAAACACAAATTTCTTTGAAATTTCACCACCTTCACATCAAATTGACTAAATTTTTGAGTTCTACGCCCTAAACAAAAATGGTGAGAACTAAGAGAGCAAATGTTGACAAAGGAAAAGGGAAGGCAAAGGGAGGAGATGGTGGACTGATTATAAACGAACCAAGGAGAATCAAAGTCCCTCAATCATCATCTGGATTGGACAAATTCATCTCCCTCAAGGCAGCCTCTGAGTTTGAAGATTGGAATAAGAAAAACAGAAAAATGATACTTGGATACAAGGTGAATTTGGAAAGACTCCCCAACATGGGTAACGTTTTATCTCTTTTTGGTGATATTGTTGGAGTAATTTGTTAGTAGTTGATGAGGAATTTTACCCTGCACTTATTTATGAGTTTTATACAAATCTCAAAGAGGAAAGAATAAAACATGTAGGGGAAAATAATGTAGTGCAATGGTATTCTTCTAGAGTATCCCAAGTAGATTTTGAGTTCAATGATGCATTGCTCAAAAGAATTTGTGGAGTAGATGATAGTGGGACAAGGTATTACTCACTTGGACAGCATTATTATATACATGAACTCTTCATAAATGAAAGATTTGAAGAGGCCTTCACTAATGGTAGAGAATTTAGGTCTATTAGGGAAAGGGAAATTAAGGCATTTGATGCTAGAGGAAGAGTAATGCATCACATGATTACTACTATGATTATCCCTAATTTTGGACATAAGTCATCTGTTGGTAATATGCATATGGTGGTTATGTTGGCCTTGCATGAGCATAGAAGATTGAATTTTGGATTTATGGCATTAAAGCACATGATTAGTGCAAGAAAAATAGCCAACAAAGCTCTCCCATATGGGAGGCTATTAACAAGAATTTTCAAACATTTTCAAGTCAAACTTCCAGGAGAGGACAAGCATTTAAGAGTGGAGAGATATATACTAATGACTCTCTTAGAATGATGCAATTAGTTCTTGATGAGGATGGCATATGGAGAACTAAAATAGAAACTCCTTCAAAAAGAGAAGAGGTTGAAGAAAGTGAAGAGGTTGAGGAAGAAGAAGATGAGGAAGAAACACTTGCAATAGAAATGAAGACAAAAAGAAGACATGACACCTCGAGTGAGGGGAAGCAACCTCCCTAAAAAAGAAAACTTTTTGAAGAAGTTCCAACTCCTCAATCTCAACCAAATGTTGGAGAAGCTCCTAGTGGTGAAGGGATTACTAGAGGTTACACCATAGTGGCTAAGGCATTCCAAGAAGCCTTGAATAATCATATCAAGCAAATGGAGAAAATGTACAAGTTCTTCGAATCCTTTGCTCCAATGGTTCTTGGAAAACTGGATGTATTAGAAAATAGAGTGAAGCACATAAATGAAATTTTGATGAGAAATACACAAAGTGGTGAAGGACCCTCTAGGCCTCAAGCTAGGGATGACAAGGATGATGAAGGAGATAAGAAAGAGGATAAGGATGACGACAGTGATGATAGAAATGATAACGGGGATGATAATCAAGGAGGCAACAATGAGTTTGAAGGAAGACAAGGAGAAGAAAATGAAGCTGTACAAGAAGAGCCAGAAGAAGGAGGAAGCCAAATCGAAAAACTAGAAATCATCTCACCATCAACCATCTCTTTCAGCCAAGGAATGGTGAAACATGTGACAATCAAGAAGGGATTTAGCAAGGCATCTCCATCAACATCACAAGACTGAACTTCTCTTCAAAGTTATCTATTTACTATTTTTTAATTACTTATTTGTACTTAGTATAACTTATGTGTTTTAATTTCTAACTTGGCTCATGAAATTTCTATGCTTTTCCTTAATTTCTACAATTTCTGTAATAGCTTGGCTTATGAAGCTCAATGATGAAACCTTAGTGTTGAGAGCTTCCTTTGTTAATGATACTTTGATCACCCTAAGCTTAATTACTGCTGAAAGGGGAGATGAAGTTGACTTACAAAAATGTGCTAAACTGTTAGTCTCATTTTCATTAACCCCATCTTTGAGTGATGACAAAAGGGGGAGAAAGAATGATGACTACAAAATGATGTGCTGTGTGTTGTGTACCAAAATAAGTGTTGTAATTTAAATAGAATGTGTTATAATATGTGAGATCTTGGTTGTTTTTTGAGATTATGGAATTTGGTTAAGTTGAGGTTGAAATCTTGATCTTGGTTCTTCACTTGACCTATGATTTTGAATTAACTCATGAAAAGAATTGGATGCATGAGTCTTGTGATTTTGCAAAGTTAAACTAAGTGTCATTATGGACATACATATTTGAGTACTTCTACAGTTTATTTGAAAATGCAAAATCATCTTGTTGTCAAAATTTTGGACTTGAAATCTTAAAGTTAGGATGCATGATTAAAAAATTCGGATGCATCCATAGTGTGTTGCCAAAAAGTGCTCTTTTGTTGTTTAAAGTTATCCAAATCTAATTCAATCGTCTCTCATATGTTTGAACAACCTTAAGAAGACTTTATTTCACTTTAAACTTTCATTACATGAGATTTATTGCAGTTTGGACTCATAGTTTAAAATTATAAATTTTCTGAAAATGAGCACAATCTAAGGGGGAGCATTGTTAAACTTTTACAACATTTAAAACCTCTCTTAGAATCTTTTCTTAATGCTTAAATGCTATATATCCTATCCTTGTTGTTGGAAGGAAGAAGGTAAATGGAGATTGGTTGGGCCATAGGCTCATATTGAGCCTTTTGTATGTCAATATGCTAAATTGGTTATTATGTATCATTGACATCAATACTTCTTTGTACTACATTATTTAAATCTATCACATTTTGCATCAAAGTTTGTCATCATCAAAAATGGGGAGATTGTTAGCCCTAAGGATAAATCATGTAGTTATGATTAGTTTTGATTAATGACAAATATTAATAAGGACTAATATGCGTGTATGTTGTGTGATAGGATTTTTGGATTGAGAAGAAAGCAAGTCTTATTGCCTTGAAGCCACAATGCAAGAACAACTCAAATATGTCAAAGTTATTGAAGATTGAAGAGTTTGTTCAACATGATTGAAGGCTTTGAAGACATGAAGTGTAGGTTTACACTTGCTAAATAGGTATATCCTTTGTAAACCCTACACTTGTTTGTCTTGGAAGCTATTGAATGCATAAGAGAGCACAAAACTTGTTTTAGAATCTTAATTGGCTTTAAATTAGCTTGGTGTTTCCAAGAGTTGTTTTTGAACTTTGAATGATCAAGGGCTTTGGTAAAGGTCTTTGAGTTCAAAAGATTTTAAATGACTTATCTTTTAAGTACAAAATTATTTCAAACTTATTGAGATTGATTTTCAAATGATTTGACAAAGTTTGAACAGTTCGGATGCAAGTTCGAACGTCCAAACTTTGAAAATGGCTACTGTACTTCCAGAGAAATTCGGACACAGGTTCGGAGCAAGGGTTAAAGTTTGGTCATCTGAATTTTACCTGCAAACATGGTTACTATTTTTCCAGAGAAATTCGGACGCAAGTTCGGATGCACTGGGCAAAGTTTGGTCGTCTGAACTGTCCCAGACAATATGTAACAGTAATGTTCGGACGACAGTTCGGTATATGCTCAGAAACTAGCCGTTACTAGCCGTTTTATGACGGTCAAAACTGATTTTTAAAATCTATAAAAGTCATAAACTTTAGATTTTTTGTAACTTTTGAACATCTGCGAAATCTTAACATTCTAAAATCATTTGAAAACATCAAATCTCTCTTTTGTCTTGTGCTTGCAAGTGATCATTCAAGATTCTGAAAACAACAAAGTAAAGTGATGCTATATTGTGTAATCATCTACCAAGAAGTGGTAACATCTCATTCATGCTCTATTTAATCTTGTTTTTCTACTTGCTCATTACAAGGTTTTATTGTAAATATAAAATCCTTTAGGTAAGAGTGATCCTTGAGATCTTGATTCAAGGTTGTTGGTAGATATAAAATCCTTTGATAGGGTGAACCTTGTGTGTAGAATTGCAAAAGAGATTGTTGGTGTAAAACCATTGTGTGGTGAGCCTCTTATGTAATTGTTTGAACTTGACCATATAGTAGAATTGGTTGAAATCCTTGAGTGTAGACTCAAGGTAGTGGATGTAGATCTTGAAGAGATCGAACCACTATAAATTGCTTGTGTTCATTGCTTTTAAATTGTTTATTGCTTTGTCATTGATATAGTCATTGTCTTATTAAAACAAGTGAATATAATCTGCTCAAACTCATTTCATAAAAAGGAGATAATTTTAAAAAATTATCCAAAGACCTAATTTACACCCCCTCTTAGGTCTTTTACTAAGCTCCGCAAGTAATGACAATCAATACGCAATAGGGCCAACCTTTTCAGTGATCTCGTAAGGTCCAATATAACGCAGCCCTAGTTTTTCTTTACGTCCAAATCTAAGAATGCCCTTTCACGGTGTTTCTTTAAAAAATACCCAGTTTCCTAGTTGAAATTCCAATGCTCTACGTCTCTTAACCGCATAACTCTTTTGCCGACTTTGTGCTACTTGGAGATATTCTCTAATGATTGGAATCTTGTACTAACTTTACACTGGATATCTTGGCTTCTCTCACCTCCATCCAACATACTGGAGTCCTGCACTCCTCCCATATAAAGCCTCAAATGGTGTCATACCAAAACTAGTTTGAAAGCTATTATTGTAGGCTAATTCAATAAGTGGCAAGTCATCGTCCCAACTAGTGGAATAACTCATAACGTTAGCAAGCAGCATATCCTCCAAGATTTGTATATCTTTCTCTGATTGTCCATATGTCTGTGGATGAAATGTTGTACTCATATTAAGTTTAGTCCCAAGTGCTCGTTGGAAACTTCTCCAAAATCTATAAGTGCAGCGAGGATCTCGATCTGACACTACGCTGACTGGTACTCCATGCAATCTCACTATGTTCTTGACATAAATATTTGTCAATTTTTCTGATGAATAGGTGAATCGTATCAGAAGAAAGTGAGCAGATTTGGTCAGTTGATCAACTATTACCCAAATTGCATCATGTCCAACTCGAGTTCACGGTAGTCCTGATACAAAGTCCATGGTAACATGTTCCCATTTCCACTCCGGAATGGAATGTGGTTGCAATACTCCGGCGGGACGTCGGTGCTCTGTTTTAACTTGTTGATATATCAAGCATCTAAATACATATTCTGCTATGTTTCTCTTCATTCTTGGTCACCAATAGAGTTCACGTAAATCCCGATACATCTTAGTACTCCTTGAGTGCATGGTGTATATCGAATCATGTGCTTCTTCCATAATCTTTCTCTTTAAGTTTGCATCATCTAGAACATAAACTTGACCTCTAAACACTAGTATCCCATCATCACCAACTGAGTACTTCGTATGTTCTTCTTCTCTAGTTGCTCTCGAAGTTCGTGAAAGGTAGTATCCTTTTCTTGAGCCAACCAATCCTCTCTAATAATACTGGTATGATCCTTATGTGTGCAAGTAGAGCTCCATTTACCGACATTCCGAATGATAAATAGAACTTCGTCATTTCTTCTAATTCAGCTATACACCTGTTCCTCAAACATGCCAAGGTACTAGTACCAGTCTCTTTACGGCTTAAAGCATCCGCAACTGCATTAGCCTTCCCTTGATGGTAGTTTATAATCAAGTCATAATCAGCAATCAACTCCATCCATCTTCTTTGCCTCAAATTCAACTCTTTTTATGTCTAAAAATACTTCAAACTTTTATGATCAGTAAAAACCTCACAAGTAGCTTCATATAAGTAATGTCTCCAAATCTTTAGTGCAAATACAATAGCCGCCAACTCTAAGTCATGAGTAGGATAGTTTTGCTCATGCACCTTCAACTGTCTAGAGGCATATGCGACAACTTTACCATGCTACATTAAAACACAACCTAACCCTTTCTTCGAGGTGATTCTTTCTTCCAAGTGAGACGAGTTAAATGAGCTGAAATAATAAAAAATTCCTGGATGAATCTTTGATAATACCTTGCCAAACCTAAGAAGCTTCGAACTTCAGTCACATTTTTGCGTTATTTCCAATTTAGTACTGCTTCCAGCTTTTACGAGTCCGCACTAATACCTTCCTCGAAAACAACATGGCCTTAGAAGACCACTTGATCCAACCAAAATTCACATTTGGACAACTTAGCATACAATTTCTCTCTTCTTAGCATCTCTAACACGGCTTTCGAGTGTTGGCTATGCTTCTCCTTATTTTGAAAGTACAGCAAAATGTCATCAATAAAAACTACCACAAATTGGTCAAGAAAAGATTTGAGAACTCTATTCATGAGTTCGGATTGGGTATTTCCCAAACCGAACTTGAGCCAAAATAGATATGTTACCATTTTCATAAAACTTTCATAATTTATTTTCATAAAATTATGTTTCTCCAAACCCAAATAATAGAGTTCAGGTTCGGGTTTGGGTTGTTCAAACACCGAAATGTTGCCCTTTTTCATATTTTCATATAATTAGGTTTCTCCAAACTGAAATAATTCGATATGAAGAAAATTTAGTTTGACTGCTTATTAGGTTTTGGTTCGGTTTCTGAAAAAAATTAAAAAATTAAAAATCCAATTTTTTTCCAAATAAAAAATCTGATTTTTCTCCAAACCGACTATATGAACACCCCAAACAGTTGGGGCATTTGTCAAACCAAAAGGCATAACCAAAAGTTCGCAATGTCCATATCTAGTATGAAAAGTTGTCTTTGGTACGTCTTCCTTTCGAATTAGCAATTGATGATAGCTCGAACACAAATCAATTTTGGAGAACATTCTAGCTCCTCTTAGATGTTCAAACAAGTCATCAATCCGTGGAGGTGGATACCGGTTTTCTATAGTAACTTTATTCAACTGTCTGTAATCGACACACAATCTAAATGAACTATCTTTCTTCTTCATAAATGGTACAGGTGCAACCCAAGGTGAAGTGATGGTTGAATAAACTTCTTATCCAAAAGTTTTTGTAATTGTGTATATAACTCTTTTAACTCAACTGGTGACATATGATATGGTCTCAAAGAAATAGGGGATGTGTCAGGTATCACTTCTATTGTTAACTCTATATCTCGGTTTGGGGGAAGTCCACGTAGATCACTAGGAAAAACATCGGGGAATTCCTTTACTATTGATATCTCCTCTAACTTAACCCCACTCATTTCGGTATCGACCACATGTGCTAAGAAACTCGTACATTCTTTTCTTAACAACTTTTTGACGGAAATAACTGAGATGATGCTGGAAAAAATAATGTGTCGATCACCAAAGAAGCGAAATAGTTCTTGTTCAGGAACTCTAAACATTACTTCTTTTCTATTACAGTCAATTAAGGCATCATGATAACTAAGCCAATCCATCACGAGTATCAAATCAAAATCAACAATTGTAAAAGGTATCAAGTCAGCAAATAGTACACGATCTCTAAAACAAATCTCGCAACTTCGATACACATTTGATTTTCTTTTTAAAAAATATTTAGTAAATGATGTGAATTTTGAGTTATGTCCTAACTTACATCCTATCTATAAGCTAATAGGGTAAATGAACTCCAAATATTTAATTGTAATATTATCTCTCAATTATTTTAGAAAGAATTTTTGTGTTTATTGTAATACAAACAAGTGGGCTAGATAGCAAAGAACTTTAAAAGGGAGCTTGAAAGCAATATTTTGGTTGCTCATAAATGGTATTATATATTAGAAATATAAATATCCATTTTAAAATATAAGTAATTTTAGATGGAGGCAAATGGTTCATAATATAAATTATTTTATATCTATCAATGAATATTTATTATGTTTTTTTAATTCTATCTTCTTTTTCTTCTTATTTATTTCTTTTTCTATTTCTTTTTTTCTGTCCCTCTCACCCTATTTAGTAAAGATATCGAAGCTATTTAATTAAAAATATTTTATTATTTTTACAACTCTTAATTTATGGATAAGAAGTTAAAACAATATATATTTTGAAACTAAAAATTAACTGAAAATCCTAAATTTTTATGTTTGTTATTAATGAAAAATTTTTTTTAAAAAAAATGAAAGGAGTATGTTGGCAAGTTATCAAACAAGTCAACAGATTTCACTAAAGAAAACAAAAACAAATGAATTGCTTAGTTAAAGAGATGGAATGAGAAAAAATAGTAAAAAAAGAACAACATAAAGAATCAAGAAACTGATCAAGTTTTGTGATAAGCACTTGGATCACTAGTTTTTTTTCCCTGAAATTTATATTGGAAAATGATATTTTCATTCTCTCTTTTATTCTTTCACTTCTCTTTCTTTTTTTAATAAATAAAAAGACTTTTGTACCTATAACAATACTCAAAAATTTTCAATGGTCTAAATTACCCTCTTTACAAAAAAACAAAAAGAAAAAAAATCTTTCTTTTTCATGAAAATTTGTATTAAACAAATAAACAAGAATTTTAAATGGACAATCTCAAATACATGAGTTATAATCTTCATATTTCTTCTGCAAATTTCGCACATGATTACATCATCCATAAAATTAGAAATCCTATTTAGAAAGAAAATCCTCTAAATAAAATGTTTCCAGTTTGCTAAGAAACATTTATCACAATATTTAACAATTTGATCATAGAAAGTCATTTAAAACAACTTAAAATGCAAAATTTACAATGAGGCCCTTCAACATCATACCAAGACGACCAAAACTCTTTCCCAAACTACAGTCTTCATTTATCAATGAATTAAGTAGAAAATAATCAAGGGATTGATGATTTGAGAAGAACCATAGAAGACAGTATTTAATCATAAAATCTATATATATATATATATATATATATATATATATATATATATATATATATATATATATATATATATATATATATATATATATATATTATAGAAATGTAACCCTTTCTTTTTTATCAGTTCAAACCTCTCATTCTAATTTTTTAGTGTTTTTATTTTTTTAATTAGTCTTCAAAAATTTGATTGGTTAAGATTATTTTCAATATATTATGATAACTTTAAACTACTTATCTTTATCATTTTTGTTTATCCAATCTCTTAATTTAAACTAAATTTATTAAAGTTAAATTCTTAACTTATACATTAATTTTAATTTTTAAATTTTGTATATTATATATATATATATATATATAATAAAAATGTAACCCTTTCTTTCTTCTGGTTAAAAACCTCTCATCCTAAATTCTTAACATTTTTTCTTTTTAAATTATTCTTCAAAAATTTAATTGGTTGTGATCATTTTCAATATATTAAGATAATTTAAAACTAATTTATATATTTAATTTTAATTTTACAGTATGTACATTCAGTTACTTTATGAAAGTAGGAGACTTCAAGTACAACTTTAAAAATTTTTTATTAGTTAGAATCATTTTAAATCTATTAAAATAATTTTAAACTACATATATATTGACTTGAATTTTGAATTATCTTAATTTCTTAAAGTTTTTACTATTTTAATTTGTATTCTAAATTTTGATTGGTTATGATCATTTTTAATATATTAAAATAATTTAAAACTAACTTATACATTAATTTTAATTTATAACTCTGTATATTAAATTACTTTATAAAAGTATGTGAAAGACCTAAGAGGGGGGTGAATTAGGTCTTTGGCTAATTATCGAAAATCGTTTCCCTTTTTGCAAATCCTTTGCCTTAATAAAAACTCTTCTTTAAATTCACAAACTTCAAGTTTATATGTGATTTGATGGTTAAGACAAGATTATCAAACTATAAGACCATAACCAATCAATCAACAACTATGAACAAATAATAATAACACAAATATATAAAAAAGTAAATGTATAAAGAAATAAACACACGATTTATAGTGGTTCGATCTCTCCAAGATCTACATCCACTACCTTGATTCCACACTCAAAGATTTCAACCAATTCACTATATGCTCAATTTAGGCAATTACATAAGAGACTCACCCAACAAGGGTTTTATACCAACAACCTCCTTTGCAATCCTACAAACAAGGCTCATCCTTCTACAAGGATTTTATATCTAAAGACAACCTAAAGACCAATCTAATCCAAGGCTTACCCATACACGGGTTTTACACCATAACCTTGATTAATCTAGTTTATGGCTCACCCTTACCAAAAAGATTTTACGTCAATAGATAACCTTGTATCAATCACAACAATAATGTAAAGATAGAGTTTGGATGTTACCAACACTTCTTGGTGGATGAATACAATAGCTAGCACCACTTCACTTCTTACCTTTGGAATCTTGAATTTTAACCTTTGAGCACAAGACAATTTGAGAGCTTTTCATATAATTTTGATATAAAACAAGTTAGAGCTTCAAGGATTTCTTAAGTTCAAAAGTTCTATCAAAAATCTGAAGTTTGTGTCTTTTATAGATTTTGAAAATTAGTTAAAACAGTCATAAAACGGCTAGTAACGGCTAGTTTCAGAAAATTCGGACGATACTGTTCAAAATTCGGACAACCGAATTTTTCGGGTGAGTCCGAACTTGCGCGTCCGAACGATCGAATTTTTCTTGTGCGTCCGAACTACTCTGGAAAAATAGTCAGTACTATTCACTTGAACAGTAGTACTGTTTCACTTGAATAGTTTTACTGTTCACAGTGCAGAAAAAATTCGGATGATCGAATTTTCAAAATATGTTCAAATCAATTCAAACAAGTTGAAAAACATTCTAACCTTAAAGATAAGTCATTAAAGATCTTTTAAGTATAAAAACTATTGATGAAAAACTTGATAATTCATGTAAGTTCAAAACCATTGAAACCATTTAAATCAAGTTTTGTGCTCTCAATTGCAACTTATAGATTCCAAGGCTTCAGAGTGTAGGGTTTACAAAGTTTACCTATTAAGCACATGTAACCTACACTTCATGTCTTCAAAGCCTTCAATCATTTTGAACAAACTCTTCAATCTTCAATCACTTGGACATTTTAGAGTTGTTCTTGCATTGTGGCTTTAAGGCAACGAGACTTACTTCCTTCTTAATCCACAAATCCTATCACAAAACATACAAGTATATTAGTCCTTATCAATATTTGTCATTAATCAAAACTAATTATAACTACATGATTTGCCCTTAGGGCTAACATGATTAAACTTTAATTATTACTTCAAAAATTTTTGATTAGTTAGAACAATTTTCAATCTATTAAAATAATTTTAGACTACTTATATATCAACTTGAATTTTGAATTATTCTAATTTCTTATAATTTTTACTTTTTTAATTAGTCTTCAAAATTTGATTGGTTAGGATTATTTTTAATTTATTAAAGTAACTTTAAACTAACTTATACATTAATTTTAATTTTTGAATTTCGTATATTAAGTTACTTTGTAAAAGTATGAGAATTTAATTATTACTTCAAAATTTTTGATTGGTTATAACCATTTTTAATCTATTAAAATAATTTTAAACTACTTATATATTAACTTAAATTTTAAATTTCATATTTTTTGATAAAATTGAATTTCGTATATTGAGTTACTTTGTAAAAGTAGGAAACTTTAATTATTCAATTTACTTAAAATTTTTTTAATTGATTGGGATCATTTTAAACTACTTATATATTAACTCAAATTTTGAATTCCATATATGTTTTTAAAAAATTAAATTATGTATATTCAGTTATTTTGTAAAAGTAAAACTTTAACTATTCAGTAGTTGTCAACCAACATGATCTTTATATTTATAATTTTTGTTTAACCAAATTTCTTAATTTAAACTAAATTCATTAAATCTAAACTTCTAATGTCTATCCATTTCTTCTATAAATAGTGTACATCACCATCATTCTCTTTTACACATTATTTTATTCTTCTCTTCATATGCATGCTTTTTGATGTTTTTGTTTGTTTGACATAATTTTTATTTGATTTTTTTTTTCCTTCGATGATATGTGAGAACGATTTTATGAGGATATAACGTAATCTCACAGTTGCCTCTGTTTGCAAATTTAATACCTTTGGAGAATCTTACACGTAATATAGATTAGCTTTTATGATAGACAAAAGTGCACGATAGCAAGAGGTACAATTTTGAACCATGTTATAGAAAATAATGGATTTGTCTTCTTCATTTTTATCTTTTTTTTTTTTTTGGAATTTAAGCTTCGTATATGTAGATGTGGATTGGAACAGGTGATCCGAGGTTCCCATACAAAGATTTCTTTCCTTTAATCTCCAAGAAAATAACCTAAAATACTTCAACGATAAGAAGAATAATTTAAATTTGATTACTTCAGGAAATTGCTCTACAGGATTTCTAAGTCAAAGAAATTAGACTATGGCTTTACAGGATAAGCCAATATGAAAAATGAAAAACTCTTCTTATTCTACTATATCAATCCCATAGTTGTTTCCTAATCTATGTAGTCTAAAAGGAAACTCCAAGAATTTGACAAATATAGTACACCATTTATTTCCACCAAGTTTGATTCTAATGTAATATTTAAGTTTTTTATAAGTAAACCTATATTACTTCGGATACATTTGTATTTGGGTTTTTATATCAAATGCAGGCACGTGAGAACCATGAGAGAACACAAGGGCAAGCTAGTTAGGAAAACGCAAGGTTAGGAGGAAGAATTACTAGATTTGATAGTTTTAATTTTTTTGTTTTCTACAAGGGCACACAAGGCAAAAGTTTTTTAACTTTTGAGTTAAATAATCTCAGTTTTAGAGTGTCCTTACATTCCCATCCAATCATTGTATGGCAAGTTTTTATTTTTATTGTATGATACACTTATCAAATTATCTGTGAAGAAAAATAAAAAAAAATATTTAAGAGATTTAAGAGATGATTTATCCATTTTCTATTAATGCTTTTTTGTCCTCAAACATACTTCATTATTGTTTAACCTCTTAATTGGTTTCGAGAAATACAATTAGTTAGTACTTTTTTTTTAAAAAAAGTCCTTAATCTGAATTCAATTGGTTCCAAATATTTGAACTTCATTATTGTTTAACCTTTTAATTGGTTTTAGGAGATACCATTAGTTAGTGCTTCTTTTTAAAAAAAATAAAAAATAAAATTCTTAATATGAATGTACTTCTGATTTGTTTTCTTTGTAAAACTCAACATTTGTTCTTAGTCTGTTTCATTTTAAAATACTTCGCATCATAACTTGATAAGATATTAAAAATTGTAAACTATGAAATAGAGATAATATTTTATTAAAAAATAGTATATATAATCATTTTCATTCCATTTTTGTTTTACAACATAACTATCAGTTTCATTTTTCAACTATATCTATAGTGCTCTCCATTGGTGTTTTACATCTAAATTTTCGCATTCAATAATCACCTACTCTTTTTTCTTTTTTTTAAAAATAAGAATCAATAATCCCCTTTTATGATTAAATTATGAGACATGCATGTTTATGGGTTGAATATGTGGACTATAATAGTTGGGTAGGAAAGCAAATATTTCAACCAAAATTCACTTCACTCTAAAATCAACACAATTACGATCTACTAAAATTCTACAAAAAAAGTCTCGATATTGACAATGCACTTTATAAAAGAGTGATGATATTTTTAGAGGATATTTACTAATCATTCCTATTGTTACCCACGATCACTCCTAAGTGGATTTTTTTTCATTAAACATATAAATTTATTTCATAGTTTATTGGCTATGTAATTAAAAATAAAAATTTTATTAAATTTATAATGTAATTAGTTGTTAATTTTTTGTTAAATATATTTCAATAATTATAATTAGAAATAAAAATTTTAATATCCGTGCATAGCACTGGCTTTTACGCTAGTTTCACATATAGAAATGTATATTAAGTAGTAATTTAATTCATTGAAAGTTTATGGATATGACTATGGGTACTAAAGTCTTTTTATTTATAAAAAAGAGTGTAAAAGATGATTAAAAATAAACTGAGAATATCATTTTACTTTTATATTTTCTCTCATGACAATCATTACTAAAGCTCACAATAAATAATTTTTTTTAAAAAAAAGTCAATCCCAGTAGAGCTTACAATAAAATTCCAAGATAGTAACACCTCATGTAAATTTTCTTCCATGAGTGAGTTTAGACCTTTCAAACCTTTTGGATGTGCTAATTAATTCTTTATGGAGAGTAAAAGTAGCATAAAGTTTCTAAAATGAAAATTTGTTCCTTTTTCTCTTTCTTTTTTATGAACAAAAGGAGCATAAAAATGTTTTCATTTATAGTAAATTCTTGAATCTAACCATAAGGATAAAGTCATTAATTAAATAAACAGTCTTTCAAGGTGGGATTGGATACCATCTACTCTCAAAATTAAACTGGATGAGACTCACATTTTCTCTCATCAAGAATTTAACTTAAGAAAAAAATTTCGAAACCAACCCAATCCTATCACACCCTATCAACCATTCAAAATTAGGTAATTATTTAATCAGTGACAAAATAAATTTAAATTGTAATTATTTTTAAATCGTTACTGAAAATTGATAATTATTGACTCAAGAACGAGATAATTTATAATAATTATTTAATTTTTATAAAATATTCAATAATTTATAATTTTTTAATGATCATTCAAAATTGAGAATTTTATTTGATCAAAAATAAAAATCTCTAAAAAATTCAAGATACGTTAAGTGAATAATATGTACTTTTATCAAATCAGGTACTCGTCTTTTTACTACTTTTTGAAACAAATATTTAATTACTATTGAGTTTAAGCAATTCCAATTTTGTATGTTTAGATATCGAAAATACTTTTTCCCAAAGAGAAAAAGCAAAAATACTATTGCAACAGTGGTAGGACAATTTATAAAGTGCTGCACCCACAAGTCTACCTTCCGATAAGAAATTTCTCCTGCTTCTAAAACTGTCTATTGTTCTCTCACTCTCGTTGATCTCTTAGTGTTCGATTCAAGAATTCCACATAAAAACTCAAATCCTTCTTCTTCAGCGTGTGGTAGATTTGATTGCAATGCTGAAATCAATATTTTCACCCATAATTTTAACTGTCTTTCCCACCAAAACCAAGTCTCCAAGAATGTCGAAGGCAATAAGCAATGGGCTAATACAGAGCCCACAAACTGTTCGTCAGAATGCCACAACCTCCAACATCTACGCTGCTATGCACAAGCTTCCCCCAACGTCAGCCTATGTTCATCTTCCATTCTGCAGGAAACGCTGCCACTACTGTGATTTCCCTATTATTGCTCTTGGTTTGACTTCTTCACCTCAGGTAATTGACGATGACCCGCGAATCTTTAACTATATTCAGATTCTTTGTAGAGAAATTAAAGCTACCCCGTCTTTTGATCCCAATCCACCTCTTGAAACGGTGTTTTTTGGCGGCGGGACGCCTTCTTTGGTACCTCCGAGACTGGTTTCTATGGTTCTTGAGTCTTTAAACTCGAAATTTGGTTTGTGTTCGGATGCTGAGATATCAATGGAAATGGACCCTGGCACATTTGATGCTGTGAAGTTGAAGGAGATGATGAATTTAGGAGTGAACAGAGTGTCCTTGGGAGTGCAGGCTTTTCAAGAGGATTTGTTAAAAGCTTGCGGGAGAGCTCATGGTGTCAAAGATGTTTTTGAGGCTTTTGAGATTCTGAAATCTCGTGAGGTTGAGAATTGGAGTATGGACCTCATATCTTCTCTTCCTCATCAAACTTTGCAAATGTGGGAGGAGACATTGAGGCTTACTATGGAGGCACAGCCTCTCCACATCTCAGTTTATGATTTGCAAGTTGAACAAGGCACCAAATTTGGAATACTGTGAGTTTATAAAATTATATACTTCTGAATTTAAATTTAGTTGTAACTCTTTTACTCTATATGAAGCGGACGACAATATCATAAGATCGGTCACAACATTCTGTTTCTATTGCTTCAATTCTGGGAATCTGGTTTTCCATTTCCTGATATTATGGTCTCTTCAATCAATGGAACATGCTACCTGGGGACTGATTGATACCAGTCAACTTTCAGTATTGAAAATTTTTTGTTTGTTTTGATAAAATGTTTACTTGGCTACAGAAGGAAAATTTTCAAGGATTACTGCATAAAGGAATACCATAAAAATGACACATGATTGGACATTTCAAAAGGAAACAAGGAACAAACGAGGCCATTATGATATTCGAAAGTGGAATTAACAACCACATGTTAACTTCATTTTTCCCTTGCTTATTATTATTGGCACTCTGCGAGTATACTCGAGTCGGGTTCCCACTTCCTTCCGAGGATCGATCCCGTCGATTTCTACAAAATGGCCTCAAGAATATCGGCGATCTTTGGTTATGATCACTATGAGATTAGTAGTTACTGCGGGAAGTGGTTATGAGTGCAAACACAACCTTACGTATTGGAAGAACAAACCCTTTTATGGTTTTGGACTTGGCTCTGCAAGTTTTGTAAATGGAGTGCGCTTTTCTAGGCCACGGAGATTGAAAGACTTCATGGCATATGTGCGAGAATTTGGAGGATGGAGAGATAAATCACAAGGATAGTAGTGTTGATGCCAAAGATGTGGCGACGAGATGTTGTTATGCTATCTCTTAGAACTGCAAGAGGGTTGGATTTGAAATCTTTTACAAAAAGCTTTTGGCTTCAGTCTTGCACTCTCTCTTTGCAAGGTCTACGAGTCTTACGTGCAAAGCCAGCACGTAATGTTCTTAGACGAACAAAGAAGAAGTATTGGAGCAGAGGAATTTAGATCCTTGCTATCCGATAGCGAGAAGATGAGAGAGGTCTTTGGCCTTTGTCCGTCTGAGTGATCCCGACGGTTTTTTGTTATCCAATGAGTTGATATCCCATGCATTTGCGAGTCTTAGGTTCTTAGTTCATTGGCATGCTCTGCCCACGTCGTAGTGTGTGCCGAGCTCGCGCACCGGGAGCTCATCATGGAAACAGAATGGCATTTCCTCGTAAATCGATGCGAGATAACAGATGATATAATTTCGGAGAAGTTGGTAAATTATAAGTAAATTCAAAAGTCCCTGTCTTGGGCCAGCCACGAGATAGTTGCAGTGGAAATCAGCTGAAATTTTTATGCTATTTGGCATAATAAAACGCATTATGAAGTGAATTGAACGGAATCGGAGATGGTGAACTTCTTCTCGACTTCATGACGATCCCGATCGTTTGGATTGTCGTGCAACGATGAAGAGGCAAGCGAGGGATAGAAGATGCTCGTGCTTCATCCCGATGAACGTTATAATCGTCTTATTCGAAGGTTGACTAGCGAGTGCACGGCCCCCATTCCATGGTGACGAGCATCGTGTGTCTCCACAAAGAAAGATCCCTCCGTAGCCTCGGTTATGACAAAAAGGAGAGGGGGGGGAAAAGGAGGGTGTCGATATTGAAAAAAAGTATGGATTTGAGTTACCAGCATTTCGAAGCACAGTTTATTGAATAATGCGAATAATGCGGACACATGCAATGCGAATTATGCGGGAGAAACATGCGAAGTGAAACATGCGAAAAGCAGTTTGGCGTAAAACAGAATTGGCGAAAATGCAGTGGTCTTTGAAGGAGAAGAGATCTTTGAAGTGAGGCGGCACGCATGCGGGCATCTCTGACTGGAAGTTACTCGAAGCTGCATTTAGCAACATGCAACTGCAATACAAGTTAATGCAAATTGTAATGAAGTTGATGAAGCCGCATGTACGGAATAAAACATCAAGCATAGGAGTTTGACGACTAAGATGAGCAAATTGCCAGTTTGAGAATTTGAAGTCGGTTCTTTGACATGGAATAGTTTTAATAGTTGATTATTTATGTAGCATTACTTAGTGAAGGTGGTGGTTAATCAGCGTATATATAAAGCATTGAATATTTTGTACAGAATTCAATTCAATTTAGACTTCTCTTCCAGAAATGCAATATTTCTCTTTCTACTTTTCTTTGTCTGGAGTTTCATTCGAGCTCAATGAATAGAGCATTGTGATCATCTTCTGATTGATTGTTACAGTCATTTCTTCTTCTTCAATTCTTGTATAGAATTGAATTCTCAGGTTCATTGATTCTTAACATGGTATCAGAGCATTGTATTTGCTTCAGTTGCTAGTTTTCATATCTCTGGGTTTGTTTGTTGATTGAAGTTGATCGATTGATATTCAGTCTGAACAATTGATTTTATATCTGTGATTTTGTTGATAACACAATGGCGTCACATGTTGAATCAATTCCAACCAATCCTATGTATCTCAATCCAAATGAGAATACAACTCAACCATTGGTACAGCCTGTGCTTACAGAGAAGAATTATCATTCTTGGAGCCGTGCGATGAAGATGGTGCTGATCTCCAAGAACAAATTAGGCTTTGTTGATGGATCAATTGAGCCACCACCGAGGAGTTCAAGGAATTTCACACTTTGGCAGCAGGTAAACACAACCGTACTCTATTGGCTTGTGAATTCTATGGACACAATTATAGCTCAAAGTGTGATGTGGCTAGATACTGCAAAAGAAGTTTGGGATGATCTGTATGATAGATATTCCAGTAGAGATTCTTATCATTTATTTGATCTTATAGAAGATATTCATAATGTGAGACAAGGTAACAAAACAGTGAATGAATATTATACTCATTTGAAGATTTTATGGGATGAACTGTCTGTTTTAAGACCATTGCCTAAATGCATTTGTGAGCCTTGCTGTAAGTGTGGAGCAATAAAACAGATGAGAGAATACTATGATATAGAATGTGTGATAAGATTCTTGAAAGGTTTGAATGATCAATTTAACAACATCAAGTCACAGGTTCTTGTTATGGAACCTTTACCTTTAGTCAGTCAAGTTTTCTCTATGGCTATTAAACATGAAAGACAGCTGAACTACATTTCTAATCAAGGTCAAGAGGTGCAATTGATGTTAACACAGCCTGTAGCAAAATATAGTAATCAGGAGATGCAAACTACATTTGTGAACAAAGAAATTGATGGTGCTCGGTTTGGTGGTAATGGTCAATATGAGGTAAATGTTGCAGCAGGAAATAATAAAAGGCATTTTGGGCATAAAAGTATTATTTGCACATTTTGTGGTAAGTCAGGGCATACAGTGGATAGATGCTATCGAAAGCATGGATATCCTCCCAATTTTAAATTCAGAACTAGAGAAGGAGATTTCAGTGGTGGTGCTACTGCAGATAATAGGAAATATGGTATAGGTGGTGTTTCAAAAAAGAATGCTGTTGTTAATCAAACCAGTGGCATAAATAGTGCAAAAATTTCAGATTCTTCCAGTGCAGGGATTACTCAAGAGCAGTATGCTAATCTGATGAATATGCTCAAGAGTATTCAATTGCAAGGTGCAGAAGTTGGTCATGGTCAGTCTCATGGAGTTAATCAGGCCACTGTTTTGACAGCCAATTTTGACAAATCTTACACAGGTACACATTCTTATGAAATTTCAAAGCCTTGGATTCTGGATTCAGGAGCCACAGATCATATAGTATGCTCTTTGACATTCTTTACTTCTTTGATTCCTATTAAAGATGTTTTTGTCAAGCTACCAAATAATCAGACTATTTCTGTTACTCATAAAGGCCATGTTGTTCTTTCTAACAAATTACAGTTGTTAGAAGTTCTTTACATTCCTTCTTTCAAGTACAATTTAATCTCAGTTGATAAATTGATTCAACAGAATCATTGCAACATTCTTTTCCATTCTGCTGGTTGTCTTATACAGGACAATATAACCCTGAAGAAGATTGGTTCAGCTAAATGCTGCAATGGTCTATATCATTTTGAAGTCACTTGTGATATTCCAAGACATCAGCTTCATCATCCTCCTCAAACAAGCCAAGTTTCTGATATTTCTTTTCTTGATTCCTCTACCATTACTTTTCATTCTTGTTCTAGTTCTGCCAAAAATGTCAATTGGCATTTTAGACTAGGTCATCCATCTGATCAAAGATTACGTTTATTGAAAGGCATTTGGCCTGATGTTTCTGTATCTAATGACTGCAAGTGTACTGTTTGGCCTTTAGCAAAACAGAAAAAACTCTCTTTTCCTTTGAGAGATTCTACTACCTCCAGATGTTTTGAAATTCTTCACATGGACATTTGGGGTCCTTATAAGCATGAAACTATATACAAACAAAGATATTTCTTGAGCATTGTTGATGATTTCAGTAGATATACTTGGCTTTTCTTGATGAAAGATAAATCAGAAGCTAGGAAGCTTGCTCAAGACTTTTGTGTTTTTGTTTCAACTCAATTCTCCACTTCTGTCCAAATAATCAGAACAGATAACGGTTCTGAGTTTCATATGCCTTTGTTCTTTCAATCAAAAGGGATTATCCATCAGACTTCATGTGTTGAAACACCACAAAAGAATGGACTAGTTGAGAGAAAACATCAACATATCCTAAATGTTAGTAGAGCTTTAAAGTTGCAGTCAAATCTTCCCATTTCTTATTGGGGATTTTGTGTTCAACATGCAGTTTATCTCATAAACAGACTTCCTACACCCATATTACACAATAAAACTCCTTATTCCATTCTTTATGGTAGAGATCCTTCTTTTCTCAATCTCAGAGTTTTTGGTTGCTTAGCTTTTGCTTCCACTCAGGAACAAGGCAGATTAAAATTTGATCCTAGATCTAGAAAGTCTGTTCTGTTAGGCTTTTCTTCTACCAGCAAGGGATATATACTCCTAGATTGGACAACCAGATCTGTGTTTGTATCCAGAAATGTTGTTTTTCATGAAGCTGTATTTCCTTTCAATACTCAGTCTATTGATTCCTCTACTCATGTACTTCCCTCTGTTCCTTTACCAACTTCTTCTTCTGATTCAATACCAGTTGATATTGCTATGTCTTCTGATAATACTTCTCTTCCCACATCTTCACTTGGTAATCCTGTTCTTAGAAGGTCTCAAAGATCCAAAACTACCCCCCTTTATCTCAAAGATTATGATTGCAATACAATCCTTACTACACCCATACTCTTGACAAAGTATTTTCTTATGATTTGCTGTCTCTTGCTTACAAGTCTTTTGCTTTGAATGTTTCATTGAATATTGAACCTAAGTGTTATGAAGAAGCAGCAAGAATTTCAGTTTGGCAGGAGGCAATGAAAAAGGAAATTGAAGCACTTGAAAGTACCAATACATGGTCTTTGGTTCCTTTACCTCCTGGAAAACAACCAATAGGTTGTAAATGGGTATATAAAACTAAGTTTCATTCTGATGGTACAGTGGAGAGGCACAAAGCCAGGTTAGTAGCCAAGGGTTATACTCAGCAGCTTGGAGTAGATTATATAGAGACATTTTCACCAGTGGCAAAAATGACTACAATCAGAACTGTGTTAGCTGTTGCTGTAGCCAAGGGCTGGTTTTTACATCAATGTGATATCAATAATGCTTTTCTACATGGTGATCTTGGAGAGGAGGTTTATATGGTTCTTCCCCCTGGATTTGATGCTGGAAATAAATCTTTAGTCTGCAAATTGAATAAATCCCTTTATGGACTCAAGCAAGCTAGCAGACAGTGGAATGCTAAGCTCACTTCAGCATTGCTTGGTCTTGGTTTTACTCAATCTAAAAGTGATTACTCTCTATTTGTTAAAGCAAATGACAAGGTTTTCATAGTCTTACTGGTTTATGTGGATGATATTGTGCTTACTAGCAATGACTTAACTGCCATTAAATGTGTCAAAGCTTTTCTTCATGATCAATTCAAGATTAAAGACTTGGGGGAATTGAGATATTTTCTAGGATTGAAAGTGGCACGAAGCAGTAAAGGGTTGAATTTATCTCAAAGGAAATATACTCTTGATATGCTTACAGAATTTGGTTTTTTGGGCAGTAAGCCAATAGTTAC
Source organism: Rauvolfia tetraphylla (assembly GCA_030512225.1). Taxonomy (NCBI): domain Eukaryota; kingdom Viridiplantae; phylum Streptophyta; class Magnoliopsida; order Gentianales; family Apocynaceae; genus Rauvolfia; species Rauvolfia tetraphylla. The sequence continues at coordinate 10,206,793 of JAJQKT010000059.1, forward strand.
AGAATTTGGTTTTTTGGGCAGTAAGCCAATAGCTACTCCAATGGAAGCTCATGTTAAGTTAGAGCATAATGATTCTCCTGCTTTGTCTACTCATACTGGTTATAGAAGCCTTGTTGGAAAACTGTTGTATTTGACTATTACAAGGCCTGACATTTCCTTTGCAGTTCAGCAGTTGAGTCAGTTTCTTGATCAACCTACTGTGCAGCATTTAAAGGCAGCTCATAGAGTTTTGAGATATTTGAAGAAAGCTCCAGGTCAAGGGTTGTTTTTTCCAGCAAACTCTACTTTACAGTTGAAAGCATTTGCTGATTCTGATTGGCTGGTTGTATAGAAACCAGAAGGTCTGTTACTGGTTTTTGCTTCTTCTTAGGCGGTGCTTTGATTTCTTGGAAATCAAAGAAGCAGTCCACAGTGTCCAGAAGTTCTGCAGAGGCAGAATATAGAGCTTTGGCTCATGCAGTCTGTGAATTGCAATGGTTGTCTTACATTTTGCATGATTTACATATTCCCATTTCTGGTGCTGTTCCTCTCTATTGTGATAATCAAGCAGCTGTTCATATTGTTGAAAATCCTGTGTTTCATGAGAGAACAAAACACATTGAGCTATATTGTCATTTTACTCGAGAGAAGTATCAATCTGGCCTAGTTAAACCTCTCCCTATTTCTTCTTCTCTTCAGCTAGCTGATATTTTCACCAAGGCTTTGCCTTTCCCTCAGTTTTCACATTTGATTGCTAGTCTTGGTCTGCAGAATATATATCCTAGTCCAGCTTGCAGGGGGGTATTGAATAATGCAGAATAATGCAGACACATGCAATGCAGAATTATGCAGAGAAACATGCGAAAGCAGTTTGGCGTAAATGAAATTGGTCTTTGAAGGAGAAGAGATCTTTGAAGTGAGGCAGCATGCATGCGAGCATACTGGGATCGGAAGTTATCGAAGCTGCATGTGAGGCGAGCATGCATGCGAGCATACTCGATCGAAGTTATCGAAAGCTGCATTTAGCAACATGCAACTGCAATACAAGTTAATGCAGCTGTAATGAAGTTGATGAAGCCGCATGTACAGAATAAAACATCAAGCATAGGAGTTTGACAGCTAAGATGAGCAAATTGCCACCTGAGAATTTGAAGTTGGTTGCTGACATGGAATAGTTTTAATAGTTGATTATTTATGTAGCATTACTTAGTGAAGGTGGTGGTTAATCAGTGTATATATAAAGCATTGAATATTTTGTACAGAATTCAATTCAATTTAGACTTCTCTTCCAGAAATGCAATATTTCTCTTTCTACTTTTCTTTGTCTGGAGTTTCATTCGAGCTCAATGAATAGAGCATTGTGATCATCTTCTGATTGATTGTTACAGTCATTTCTTCTTCTTCAATTCTTGTATAGAATTGAATTCTCAGGTTCATTGATTCTTAACACAGTTTCCGGAATGCATCCTACCTGAGAACTCTTCTCAATGGATCCCTTGCCAGCAAGTCTAAAAGAATGAAGTATAGATGAAATAGGAATCTTAAATCCGTATGTAATTGGTAAGATGATCAATTTTTGTTATTTTTTTAAAAGTGAGTAAATTGATGTAATTCAATGATGATCAAATTTTAGTCCTCAATTTGTATACTACTATTTAGGCAAAAATGAAGGTTATAATAATTTGGAGATCAAATATTATGATTATGATATGTACTTAAAATTTATTCTAAATTAAAAAGGATAATAGTTGTTCGATCGGAACTAAAAATCTAAAAATGAACAGGACTTTCTTTATAAATATTATTTGCATTATAGACCTGAAAAGAATACTAATGAAGCTTTTATTTCGATGCATATAACAGTTGCAATCAGCTTGAAAATATAGGTAGGAATTTTAACGTGGTGAGAGTAAAAAAAGCGTAAGAGACACGACAGAAAAACAATTAATAGGTCAGAAGTGTTGGTAACATCCAAATTCTATCTTTACATTATTGTTGTGATTGATACAAGGTTGTCAAGAGACTTAAAACCCTTGTGGAAGGTGAGCCATACACTAGATTAATTAAGGTTGTGGTGTAAAACCCCGTGCGAGGATTGAGTATTTAATGAATTGGTTAAAATCCTTGAGTGTGGACTCAAGGTAGTGGATGTAGATCTTGGAGAGATCGAACCACTATAAATCGTGTGTTCATTTCCTTATATCTTTACTTGTTTACATATTTGCGTTATTATTATTTATTCTCAGTTGTTGGTTGATTGGTTGTGCTCTTATTGTTTGATCATCTTGTCTCAATCATCAAATCACATATAAACTTGAAGTTTGTGAATTTAAGGAAATGCTTTTATTAAGGAAAAGAATTTGCAAAAAGGAAAAAGTTTTTTGATAATTAACCAAAGACCTAATTCACCCCCCCCCCCTTTTTAGGTCTTTCATTTGGTATCAGAGCGAGGTCTTCTTTTTAAGGTCTAACAACCTAGAAGTAAAGATTATATGGCTAGTTTATCAAATTTTCTCATATGGAAGGTTCCTCTACAAATAGACCTCATTTGTTTTATGGTTCTAATTATACATTTTGAAAATCTAAAATTAGAATTTTTATTTGTTCTATTAACTTTGATTTGTGGAGTATTATTGAGAAATGTCTCTATGTGCCTATTAGAATAAAAGCTGATAGAATTATAAAGGAACTAAAGCCTATGGAGGAACTTGATGAAAACGACTCAAGAAAGATAACTTTAAATTACCAAGCAATGAACATCTTGAGTTGTGCATTGGACGTGAATGAATAGAATCGAGTGAGTGAATGCAACACCGCTCACGATATGTGGAGACTTCTTCAAGTAACACATGAGGAAAGAGCCAATATGTACTTTATGGTAGTAAATGATGAGGTACAATCTACTTCTACTTCTACTTGTTGTGATGATGATGTTGATGATCCTAGTGAATTATTTGTTGAAATGTATGAAGAATTAAAAAAGGTTTCAAAAAGAAATACGGAAATGAAATTCAAAATTAATGAGTTATTGAATGAAAATTCAAAATTATATTGTGAAACAAAAGACTTTTTGAATCTATTGATTGTTTGAATATTGAAAAAGAAGTTTTAAATGTCTCTTTACAAAACATGTCCCTTGAAAATAAGATTCTTTGTGAAAAGATTTTGTCGCTTGAAAGAATACTTGTTGATCATGAGACTTTGAAAAAGAAGGTTGATGACCTTACATCATGTATAGAAAAATTTACAAAAGGAAGGGACAATCTTGATAAAATTCTTGAAGCTCAAAGATCTCCTCTTGTCAAAAATGGTATTGGTTATAATTATGTAAACAATGTGACTAAATATAACAACTTCTTTGTTAGAGCTACTTCTACTTCCATACATCATACTTGTTGTACTTATTGTAGAAACATGGACATAATGTCACCAAATGTTATGTTAAAAGAAAAGTAGAGAATGGTGTAAAAACTATTTGGAGAGTTAAGGAAATTATTACTAACCCCAACGAACCCAAGAAAGTATGGGTACTAAAGGATATTGAAAGACCTAAGAGGGAGGGCGAATTAGGTCTTTGGCTAATTATCAAAAGTCTTTCCCCTTTTTGCAAATCCTTTGCCTTAATAAAAGCTCTTCTTTAAATTCACGAACTTCAAGTTTATAAGTGATTTGATGGTTAAGACAAGATTATCAAACTATAAGACCACAACCAATCAATCAACAACTATGAACAAATAATAATAACACAAGTATGTAAACAAGTAAAGTTATACAGAAATGAACACACGATTTATAGTGGTTCGATCTCTCCAAGATTTACATCCACTACCTTGAGTCTACACTCAAGGATTTCAACCAATTGACTATATGCTCAATTTAGGCAATTATACAAGAGGCTTACCCTTCAATGGGTTTTACCACAACAACCTCTTTTGCAATCCTACAAACAAGGCTCACCCTTCCACAAGGATTTTATATCTAAAGAAAACCTAAAGACCAATCTAATCCAAGGCTCACCCACACACGGATTTTACACCACAACCTTGATTAATCTAGTCTATGGCTCACCCTTACCAAAAGGACTTTACGTCACAAGATAACCTTGTATCAATCACAGCAATAATGTAAAGATAGAGTTTGGATATTACTAACACTTCTTGGTGGACGAATACAATTGCTAGTACCACTTCACTTCTTGCCTTTAGAATCTTGATTTTTAACCTTTAAGCACAAGCCAATTTGAGAGCTTTTCAAATAATTTTGATGCAAAACAAGTTAGAGCTTGAAGGATTTTGAAGGTTCAAAAGTTGTACAAAAAATCTGGAGTTCATGGCTTTTATAGATTTGAAAAATTGGCTTTAACAACCATAAAACGGCTAGTAACGGCTAGTTTTTTGAAGTTCGAACGTTCGAACTTTTCTGAAAAATACTGTTCACGTGAACTTTGCCTTCTGCGTCTGAACTTCTCTCGAAAAATAGCGGAACTGTTCATTGCATAGTATTCTGTTCACGCACTATTCATTAAATAGCAGTTATTTGAATAGTAGATACTGTTCATTGTACAGTGTTGTTGTTCACTATGAAGGAAAAAGTTCGGACGTCCGAACTTTTCCTTCTGTGTCCGAACTTTGCTTCCGAACTTTTAAAACTTTGTCAAAACATGTTCAAATCAATTCAAACAAGTTGGAAAATCTTCCAGCCTATAAGATAGGTCATGAAAGACATTTTAAGTGCAAAAACCATTGATGAAAACTTGATAATTAAGGTAAGTTCAAAACCATTGAAATTATTTAAATCAAGTTTTGTGCTCTCAATTGCAACTCATAGATTCCAAGGCTTAAGAGTGTAGGGTTTACAAAGTTTACCTATTAAGCAAATGCAACCTACACTTATGTCTTCAAAGCCTTCAATCATCTTGAACAAACTCTTCAATCTTCAATCACTTTGACATATTGGAGTTGGTCTTGCATTGTGGCTTCAAGGCAATAAGACTTCATGCTTCTCAATCCATCAATCCTATCACTCAACGTACAAGCACATTAGTCCTCATCAATGTTTGCCATTATTCAAAACTAATCATAACTACATGATTTGCCCTTAGGGCTAACAATCTCCCCCTTTTTGATGATGACAAACTTTGATGCAAAATGTGATGGATTTAAGCAATGTAAAACAAAGATGTCAATGATTGATAATAACTAATTTAGTATATTGACATACAGAAGGCTCAATATGAGCCTATGACCCAACCGACCTCTATTTACCTCCTTCCTTCCAACAAAGATAGAAGATATAACATTTAAGCATTTAGAAAAAGTTCTAAGAGAGGTTTAATGTTGTAAAAGTTTAACAATGTTCCCCCTTAGATTGTGCTCATTTTTCAACAAGTTTGGACTTGAGATGCTAAAGTGAAATAAAAATTCAAGTCCAAACTGCAATATATTCAATATAATGACTGTTTAAAGTGAAATAAAACTTTCCTAAGGTTGTTCAAACATAATGGAAGAGATTAAAACATATTTGAATCGATTTGAACTAAAAAAGAGCACTTTTTGGCAACAAATATGGATGCATACGAATTTCTGAAACATGCATCCGAATTTTAAAATTTTAAGTCCAAACTTTAAAATATATGAGATGAAGGCTGTAATATTTGAAAATAAGCCTTCCTAAGGTTGTTCAAATATGATAGAAGTGTTTGAAACAGTTTTCAAATAGTTTGAACAACAGAAAAATAAGTTTTGGCAAGACAGTTTGCATCCGAACTTTAAGTCTGAACTTTTGGTCATAAGTTTGAAATGATGATTTTGAACTTTTAAAAGAACTATAGAAGTACTCAAATATGTATGTCCAAAAAGACACTCAATTTAGCTTTGCAAAATCACAAAACTCATGCATTCAATTGTTTTCATGAATCAATCCAAAATCATAGGTCAAGTCAAGAACCAAGTTCAAGATTTCAATCTCAACTTAACCATATTTCAAACTCTCAGAAAATAACCAAAACCTCACATATTATAATATATTCAATTTAAATTTCAAATGCAGCCAAATATTTTCACAGTACACATTCATTTTACATTTCAACCTATAACACATCAGCACATACCACATTTACAGCAAGCACATAACACATTTTGTAGTCATTCTTTCTCCCCCTTGACATATGCATGGATTTTCAGAAAATTCACACATTTTCTCTTCATGCATGAGGAATTCCACTGCTATTTCACATTTTCACACATTTTCACACATTTTGTCATCACATTTCTTCTCCCCCTTTTGTCATCAATCAAAGATGGGGTAAGAGTACTTGGACAACAAAAGTGAAACAAAAGAAGCTCTTATCACAAGGATTTCATATATTGAGCTTCAAAACATTATAATGACTAGAAAGGCACAAGTAAATTTCAATGTTAAAGTATAACATGTGCATGAAGGCATAAACTAAAATAAGCAATAAAATAGAGTTTAGTGATAGAAAGGCTTAGTCTTGGATGTGCTTCATGGTCTTCGCTTCCAAATCTATTTGGTATGATGGCCATGTTTCCCTTGATCTCTTGGCTGAAGGAAATTGGTGATGGATTTGTGATTTGACTTTGTTCAAGTTCCTTCACCTCATTCTTTTTGCTTGTTCTCTTGGGCTTTACCTCTTCGTTCTTCATTCTCATGCTCTTCTCCTTCCTGGGGTGTTTCACTGCCTTTTCCGTCATCTTTGTCTTCTTCTTTAGCAACAAATTGATAGCCATCTCAATTTTCACTGTTATTACTATCATCCTTATTGCTGCCATCTTCACCCATATTATCTTCTTGATCTTCTTCATTTGACTTTGTATGAACTTGCACCATTTAAAACCACTTGAGAAATCTTTCTCAAGTCTTTTTCTATATTCTTGACTCTAGCTTCTAAACCATCGTATTTGCCAAGAATCATTGGAGAAAAGGGCTCAAAGAATTTGTCCATCTACTTCATTTCCTTTACATGGTTGTTCAATGTCTCTTGAAACACCTTGGCAACTATGGTGTCACTTCTAGTGAGATTATTACCTTCAACTTCTTTTCCTTCAAGAGAGGGTACCTCTTCAACTAGTCTTCTTTTGTGGAAGGTTGCTCCCCCTCACTAGATAACTCATGCCGCATTTTGGTTTTCCTTTCTTCAGCAAGGATTTCCATTTCATCCTCTTCTTCTTCATTTTCTTCTTCCTCAACCTCCTCACTTTCTTGTTAATAGTCTCCCACACAGTAAGGCTTTGTTGGCTGGTTTTCTTGCACTAATCATATGCTTCAATGCCATGAATCCAACGTTTAGACTTCTATGCTCATGCAAGGCAAGCATAATCACCATATGCATAGTGGTAATCATGTAATGCATAACCCTTCTTCTAGCATCAAAGGCTTTGATTTCCTTTTCCCTAAATGACCTAAATTGTCTACCATTTGTGAAAGCCTCTTCAAATCTTTCATTTGTGAACAATTCATGAATAAAGTAATGCTGTCCCAATGAATAATACCTTGCCTCATTATAATCATCCCCACAAATTATGTTCACTAAGGCATCATTGAACTCAAAATCCACTTGATATATTCTAGAAGAATACCATTGAATTACATTATCCCCCTCATGTTCAATTCTCTCTTCTTTAAGATTTGCATGAAAATCATATATAATGGCAGTATAAAATTCTTCATCAATTACTAGTAAATTACTCCAATCAATATCATCAATTACTTTGTTTCCAGGAATAATTTTATTTTTTTGTTCTTCTTGCTCCATTATATTCTTTAGCAATATATATCCAAAATTCATTTTTCTTTTCTTATGCATGGCTAGCATAATTACAGCATACATATTATCAACAGAAGATTTGTGCCCAAAGTATGCTATAATCAAGGTAGTAAGCATGTGATGCAAAACTCTTTCATTAGCATCAAAAAGCTTTTATCTCTCTCCTTTCTAGTCTTGAGGCTTCTACCATTTATATAGGCATTCTCAATTCTTTCATATGAGTATAACTCACTTATAAAACAATGTCCCCCGAAAGAATAATGCCTAAACCCAACATCCTCAGCATCACAAATTCTATTGAGCAATGCATTATCAATCTCAAAAATCAACTTGTGATATTCTTGAAGAATACCACTGAATAGCTTTATTACCAACTCGTTCAACTCCTTCTTCCTTACTATTTTCTTAACTTCATAAACTAAGGAAGGTAATAGCATTCATCAAACACAAGTAAACTAGTCCAGCTCATATCATTTAAAAAATAAGAGTATATTACGCATTTCGGATAGTTTGATAACATCCACCTTGTGGCTTGGATTTGTCTTATGGTTCCTATTTGTCCAATCATCAAATTCAGTAGCAGCCTCCAATGTGACAAATCTATCCAGCCATGACATGCTTTGAGGAACATAAACCTTCCTTGGTTCATTGATTGCTGGTCCTCCTTCTCTTTATTTGGCTTTTCCCTTTTATTTTCTCATGCTAGGCTTCTTTGTCCTCACCTGGAGCTACAACACTTGAATATACTCATTAGTTATTGAATTTTGAAATCTCTAAACTTCTTCTAAGATTAGACAAACCTTTCTTTGGCCAATGGCTTAGAAACGATATCATTAATTTGTTCATTAATGCAAACATGCTTTAAACAAGTATTACCCTTAGTAGAGTGATCTCTAATGAGATGAAGTTTGATCTCTATATACTTTGACCTAGTTTGTTGAATAGTATGATGATCAAATTTATTGCATTAATGTTATCACATAACATAGCCACACATTTGAAATATAGACCATAATCACTTAGAGTATCAATAAGGTAATAGAGAATGTGTTTAATAACAATCAAATGAAATTCTTTAGGACAAGATGAAATCTAGCACACAAGCACATGATAAACATAATATTAGCTCTACTTGCTGTCAAATATAGTTAATTACTCCTATGAAACCTTTTTTTATTCTTGTCAAGCATAGTTGATAAACTTATAGAAGTGCTTATACCTTAACTTGATTCATGAAAGTGCCATGCTTGGTTTGCTTGATTTGTAGGCCAAGAAAGAAATTGAGTTTTCCTATCATGCTTATTTCAAATTTACTTTGCATCAACTTGGCAAACACATCACAAAGTGAAGTATTAGAAGCACCAAAAATTGTATCATATATTTGGACAACTTATAGATCATTGTTACAAGAGGTTTTTATAAAAAGAGTAGTATCATCCTTTCATCTTGAAAATCCTTTTGAAAGAAGAAAACCACTCAATTTTTCATACCAAGCTCTAGGAGCTTGTTTTAAATCATACAAAGCTTTGGATAATTTGAAAACATGCTTAGAAACTTTTCATGATCAAAATTGGGTGGTTGTTCCACATAAACCTCTTCCTCACTAGAACCATTTAGAAAAGCACTTTTGACATTCATTTGAAAGAGTTTAAAACCTTTAAAACATGCAAATGCCAAAAGCATTCTAATTGATTTAAATATACTAACCAGAACTAAAGTCTCATTATAATCAATGCCATATTCTTGATTGAATCCTTAGGTAACAAGTCTAACCTTGTTTTTAACAAATTCTCTGGATTCAATAAGTTTATTTATAAAAACCATTTAGTTCCAATAATAGAAGGATCATGAGATTCAAGAATATCCAAATTTGTATCTTTCAAATTTACTTAATTCCTCTTGCATAGCAATAATCCAAAAATCATCACACAATGCATCATCAATACTTCTAGGCTCATATGAGATAAAAGAATAAAGTTATCGATAAAGTACCGCCTTATTTTTACTCCTTGTGAGATATCACTAATGATTTGCTCCTTAGGGTGGCCTTTTTGGATATCTTAAGTTCTTTGGGAGCTCTTGGTCACCACTAGGTTGGTCATCTTGATTTTGTTCAATCATTTCTTCCTCATTTGTGCTTGAAGATAGGTTTGATAGTTATTCATAGATGTACCTGCATCATCTTCTTCTTTTCTTTCCAAACAAATGTAAGATTCATCGAAACTAACATGAATGGTTTCCTCATCATATAAAGTTCTTTTCATTATAAACTCTATAGGCCTTTTGTTGGAAGAATGGTTAAGAGATATACCTATATCCGGCTTTCTATCAAATTTAAATAAGTTATCATAAGTATTCAAGGTAAGACATTTAAAACCAAATACTTTAAAATATGCAATTTGAGGAGTTCTATAAAAGAGAACTTCAAACGATATTTTTCTTCAAAATGATCTTAAAGAATTCTATTCATCATAGCATGTGTTGTTTATGGCTTCGGCTCAAAACATATTTTTGAAGAAGAATTTTCACAAAGCATAGATCTAACCAATTTTTTTAAAGTTCAAAATTTTCTTTTAATAACACCATTTTATTGTGGGGTTTTTGCAGTTGAAACAATTATATGAAATTCATTTTTCATCACAAATTTTGTAAAGACTTGGTTGTAAAATTCTTGTAAAATTCTCCCATTGTCACTTTCTAATGGAAATTAATTTTGCACTCAAGAGAGGTTTGAATCTTATTGAATAGTTTTAAAAATTTATGAAACAGTTCATCTTTTTGAGCAAAGAAGACTACTAAAGTAAATATTGAGAAATCATAAACTACTACTAAGGCATACTTCATGTCATCAATACTAGAGTTCCTCATAAGTCCATATCAATCCATATGAACAAGCTCAAGATGTTTTTAAGGTATAAAAGCATTTCATGGGTTTGAAAAATTCTTTTGTTTGTTTTCTATATTGACATGTATCTCAAAGAAAATTTTCTCAAAACACATTTTTAGTAATCCTCCAACTAAATCTTGATAGAAAAGTTTGTTTAATAAATCCATGTTCACGTGATCAAATCTTCTATGCCAAGAAAATCATTATCATAAGCAACAAGACATTCAAGCTTATCAAGATAAAGCGCACATTGAAACATTTTGTGAGTAATTGATCAAAATCACAAAATATCATTTTGTCATACAAGTTCGGGTGACCGAACTTATTGTCTACATCCAAACTTCAAGTCCGAACATTTGGTAAAGTTTCATAAAGATGTTTTTTTGGCCAAGCAAATGCATAGATATTCAATCATAGCTATTTTAATCATTTTATCATGACATATAATAAATTTCAAGGACATATCAACCATGAATTCAATATCATATCATCAATGTTACCTAATCAACTTCATAGAATCAATTGACAAGTCATTGTTGGAAATTTTTCAAATTTCAACAAAAGGGATTCTTAACTGAAACTTTGCATGTTGGCATTTAACTTCTTATTCATTGTCACACAATTGACTAATGCTAAGCAAGTTATAGTTCAAATCAGCACTAAGCAACATTTGTTTAAAAAGAAGAGAGAAACCTTTACCAACATTGATTACTCCAAGAATTCCTCCTTTCTTCTTGTTTGAAAAACAAATCCTTCATTGGTTGCTTTGACCTTGCTTATGAATGAGGTGCTTTCCTTTATTCTTTAAGCCAACATCATTAATATGCCACTTAGTGGTGCTTGAGTTTGAATTGGAGAGTACCTGCAATAAAGAAGAGGAAGTATCCTTTGGTACCCATACTTTCTTGGGTCCATGGGGGTTAGTAATAATTCCCTTAACTCTCCAAATGATTTTTACACCATTCTCTACTTTCTTTTAACATAGCATTTGGTGACTTTATGTTCATGTTTTCCACAATAAGTACAACAAGTATGATGCATGGAAGTAGAAGTAGCTTTAACAAAGAATTTGTTATATTTAGGCACATTGTTTACATAATTGTAACCAAGACCATTTTTGAAAAGAGGAGATCTTTGAGCTCCAAGAATTTTATCAAGATTGTCCTTTCCTTTTGTAAATTTTTCTATACATGATGTAAGGTTATCAATCTTCTTTTTCAAAGTCTCATGATCAACAAGCATTCTTTCAAGAGACAAAATCTTTTCACAAAGAATCTTATTTTCAATTTGTAAAGAGACATTTAAAACTTCTTTTTCAATATTCAAACAATCAATAGATTCAAGAAGTCTTTTGTTTTCACAATATAATTTTGAATTTTCATTCAATAACACATTAATTTTGAGTTTCATTTCCTTATTCTTTTTCGAAGCCTTTTTTAATTCTCCATACATCTCAACAAGTAATTCACTAGGATCATCAATATCATCATCATAAGAAGTAGAGGTAGATAGAATAGGTTGTACCTCATCTTCCATTGCCATGAAGCACGCATTTGCTCTTTCTTCTTCATGATGACTTGAAGTAGCTTCCACATTTCATGAGTGGAATCACATTCCATCACTCTATTGTATTCATTGACAACCAACGCACAACAAAGAATGTTCATTGCTTGGTAGTTTAATGTCATCTTCCTTGAATCGCTCTTATCATACTCCTTCATGGGCTTTGGTTCCCTTGTAACTCCATCGGCTTTCAATCTCAATAATATTCCACAATTCATAGTTAATAGAACAAATGTAAATCTCAATCCTAGACTTCCAAAAAGTATAATTAGAACCATCAAACAATGGAGGTCTATTAGTGGAGGAACCGTCCGTATGAGGCAAATTTGATAAACTAGCCATATAATCTTTACTCTAGGTTGTTAGACCCTAAAAAGAAGACCTAGCTCTGATATCAATTGAAAGACCTAAGAAGGGGGTGAATTAGGTCTTTGGCTAATTATCAAAAGTCTTTCCCCTTTTTGCAAATCCTTTACCTTAATAAAAGCTCTTCTTTAAATTCACGAACTTCAAGTTTATAAGTGATTTGATGGTTAAGACAAGATTATCAAACTATAAGACCACAACCAATCAATCAACAACTATAAACAAATAATAATAATACAAGTATGTAAACAAGTAAAGTTATAAAGAAATGAACACACGATTTATAGTGGTTCGATCTCTCCAAGATCTACATCCACTACCTTGAGTCTACACTCAAGGATTTCAACCAATTCACTATATGCTCAATTTAGGCAATTACACAAGAGACTCACCCTTCAATGCGTTTTACCACAACAACCTCTTTTACAATCCTACAAACAAGGCTCACTGATGTGAAATTTGCAAGTGCACAAATATCGAACAAATAATAAAGTAGTGAGTACAAGTCGTCCCAACGAGGATTGCTACCTAACTGCAAAATTCTTTTACTTATAACCCAACTTAAACCAAAATAAATGTGATTTTATCTAAAATTTAATTACCAATAAAAATAATTAACAATAATAATAAACAAAAAAATTAATAATTATATTAATTAAAAATCAATGGTAATGAATAGACTAAGACACTCCAAATCCAGCTTACTCCTCTTATGAAAAATAATTTATTTCTTCAAATTAATTTACGACTTAGTTAATGGTAGAATTCCCAATTATAAGCTAGACCCAATCTCTTGGTGAAAAGCTCCTAACTTTAATTAATAAATCAATCATATCTCTACGTGATTTTAATTATCAAAGCCGCAAACACCTCTATGGAATTCTCTAACTTTTGTTACCATGATCCAATTTAAACCAGTACTTTTTAGCCACTAGAATAAATTTAAAGGCATGCAAAAATTGGCCAGAAAATTATAAGCATTAAAAACAATAATAACAATTAACCAAAATCGAGATTAAAGAAATAATCTTTAATTAAAATAAATTAAATTCATAAGAGTTTTAGCCTTCATCGAAGGTCTTAATCATAAAAGATTTAGGTATTCATGATCTGAATATTCAAAATTATAAATTTAATTAATATAAAATACATTCTAAAAAATAAAGAACAGAAGAATAGGAGAGCTTCTCTATTTTCAAGCTTTCTGCCACTGTTTTACTCCATTCTTCCCTCGGTCAACCCTTTGTACTTTGTCAAAATTTTCTTTTTTCTTCTGTTTGAATTCCTCTTCTCTTTGGTGCCAAACTCTTCCTCCTTGTGGCTGCCTGAAAATCTCCTTTTTGCTGCCCAAATTTGCCCTCTCGGCTGCCCTCAATTTTTCTTCTTTGGCTCCTCCCCAAATTTCTCTCTTGGCTGCCCTAAATTTTTCTTGTCTTTGGGTGCCCTAATTTCTTCCCTTGGTCAACCCCCTCTGTGCTTTCTCGATTTCTCTTTTCTTGGTCCACACCTTCCTCCCTCCTCTTCTCTGCCGCCAGCCCCCTCTCTTCTTCCTATAAGTGTGTATTAGGAATTTAAACCTAATTTAGATTCCAAATCCTATTCTAAATCAAAATCAATTTTAGAATCTTCCTTTTTCTTCTTTTGATATTATCATCTTACTCCTGCATCAATAATTAGTAAAATTAGTGAATTAAAATGTACTTTATAAATAAAATCATCTTAATTAATTCATACTAAATACATAAATATTTAATTTACCAAAATAAGTCAAAGTTATAAGATTTATATTAATTAGACCTTAAATAAGTGATAAATTAATTCTATATAATGATTAAAATATAATCTTATCACTAACCATTCCACAATGATTTTATATCTAAAGACAACCTAAAGACCAATCTAATCCAAGGCTCACCCACACACGGGTTTTACACCACAACCTTGATATTACCAACACTTCTTGGTGGACGAATACAATTGCTAGTACCACTTCACTTCTTGCCTTTAGAATCTTGATTTTTAAGCTTTAAGCACAAGGCAATTTGAGAGCTTTTCAAATAATTTTGATGTAAAATAAGTTAGAGCTTGAAGGATTTTGAAGGTTCAAAAGTTGTACAAAAAATCTGGAGTTCATGACTTTTATAGATTTGAAAAATTGGCTTTAACAACCATAAAACGGCTAGTAACAGCTAGTTTTTTAAAGTTCGAACGTCCGAACTTTCTCCTATGCGTCCGAACTTGCATCCAAACTTTGCCTTCTGCGTCCAAACTTACGTCTGAACTTCTCTCGAAAAATAACGGCACTGTTCATTGCATGGGGATAGTGTTATTGGTGATGAGAATCAGGGTAATGAAGCAGCAGATGCAAATGAAGGAAGTGTTATTGGTGATTCTGATGTGGGTGAATGTGCTGGTTTTGGTGGTGGGATAAATAATGTTCATTGTAGTAATGTGGATGATCCTATTAACCGTGAAACTGAAACTGATACAAGCCACGTAAATATTGTTGAACCAGACTTAGATGGCCTTGTAACAAACTTTGGAAGACCTGTAGGGCAAAGCGTAACAGTTGACACATTAAAGGGTCATACTGCAACTTCAACTGAATGTAGGACAGAAAACCTGCCATTGTGGGATGATGTTGAAGACAATTCTTCAGATGGGGATAGTTTTCATGATTCTGATTTTGATGCAAGTAGCAGAGATGATCAGATTTTTGAACAGTTTGTAGATGAAGGACTTGAAGACTTTGATGAGAATGTATCCTTGGAGGTGAGGAGGCAGCAGGGGTGTAAGAGAAAACAACAAGAAGTTGATCAACAAAATCTGAAAAAACCAGCCAATGCAGGAAATCAGTCAGCAAACATGATTTTGACAAGCACATCTTCAAAAATACCTCTAGGATGTCTAACTGAATCATCTGCAAATTGAATACTCATCTTAGTAAGCTTTGGTTCACCTAGGCCTAATTGTTTGAAAACATTAAATGGCAGCAAGTTGACGCTAGCACCCAAGTCAGCCAATAATTTATCAAAAGAAAGACTACCAATATTGCAAAGAATATTAAAACTCCCTAGATCTTTTAGCTTTTGAGATAGCTTTCCTTTGTTTTGAAGAATGGCAGAGCATTCCTCATTCAATGTTACCGTTGAAAGTTCTCGAAGCCTCTTCCTCTTCGAAAGGACATCCTTGAGGAACTTAGCATATCTTGGCATCTCTGAAAGAATTTCAACAAATGGTAAGTCAATGTGCAATTGTTTGAATAGTTCAAGAAATTTACCAAGTTGCTCATCCTTTCTATCTCTTAGAAGTGCGGCGGGGTATGGAATTCTAGGCTTGTACTCCGGAACCATCTTCTTCAAATGCTCTTCCTTTTTTCTCAAGAACTGTTTCTTTAACTTGATTTTCATTTTTCCCCATGCCTTGGGATTTCACCTTAGATTCCAAAGCATTTGATTTATTTTCACTTCCCAAAATCACCATATTCACATGTTCTCGCGGATTGGTAACTGTGTTGCTAGGTAAACTGCCCATTTGTCTTTCCGAAACAAGCTTTGCCAATTGACTTATTTGATTTTCCAAATTTTGAATGGAAGCTTGTTGGTTCCTCAAAGATGCTTCTTGATTTTGGAACCGGGTTTCAGTAGTCTCAATGAACTTTGTCATTAATTCTTCAAGGCTAGGCTTCACCGGTTGTTGAAGAGGTGGAAGAGGTTGATGTTGATAAGGAAGAGATATTTGGGGTTGAGAATTTGATGAAACTTGGAAGCCGGGAGGTTGAAACGTTCATGAGAAGTTTGGATGATTCTGCCACCCCGGATTATAGGTATTACTATAAGGATTTTTGGGTTGCCTTCCTCCTCCAAGGAAATCCACATGCTCCGTTGATGATGCATTAGAAGTTCCCATGGTTTGGCACTTATGGTTTGGATGACCACCTCCACAAAAATCACAAGCCATCATCACTTGGGAGGTTTGAGGTGACAAACTCAAGCTCTCAATCTTCTTGTTTAAGGCATCGAATTTTGCCTCCAAAGCCGTCATCATGTCTACATTGTGTATTCCACTAGGCTTGGCTTTCGGTTTAGGATTCCCCCATTGGTAGTTGTTCATGGCAATGTTTTCAATGAGGTCTTGTAACTTTTCCGGTGTCTTGAAACTAGTGGTACCTCCCGAAGAAGCATCAGTGAGTTGCTTGGAAGGGAAGTTTAATCCACTATGGAATGTTTGCATTTGCAGCTGATATTCTATATTTGTGCTTCATATAATTATCATTTTGAGCTTGAATTTATGTTAAATTTTGGTGTTTTAATCACCATTTATACTCCCTTTATCTCTTATTTGCTTTAGGTGATATTATTGAAGATTTGGAATTAAATGAATAAATAAGGGAAATTTACACAATGAAGATCAATAGAGAAATGCAGAGGAAAAACAGACTAGCAGACATATTTCAAGTTGGATTTTGACCTCTATGAAGATTTCAAATGCAAAAGTGTATTCTAGACAATTATAGAGGACATTCTGAAGATTTCAGAATGGTAAAATTTGTGTCAATCGGAGTTCATTTTCCTAACCTAATTATCTCTGCAAATTCACCCTATTACGCATTGGATTCCATTTTTGATACAGTTTGGTATAATGATCATATCTTGTGTTCTACATGCCCAATGGATGTGATTCAAATCTCTGTGGACAGCTAAGATCCGGATCTACAACTTTCAATAAGCCGTCAAGACCTAGATCAGCCGATTTGGGGGTCGGAATTCACCTAGACGTCAAACAAATGTCACGATCAGGGCAGCGAAACTTGCACCAAAGCGGGGACAAGCGGCGCCGTTTGTGCCGATCCGAAGCTGCTTTTAAGCTGCATTTCTCTCTCTTTTGGGGGAGATTTTGATACCCCTTTAGGGCAAAAACGAGAGAGAGGTCTGGAGTGGATGAAAACAGACAAAACACCAAGAAAACACACCAAATTCTTCTTCCAATCCATCAATCTTGCAAGAGAAATCAAGAGAGAAGATTGAATCCTTGAAGAAGGAGAACATCAACCTTGAAGATCCATGGAAAAAGCTGCAACTTTCTCAACAAAATCGTGAAGAACTTCAACCTTGAAGAAGAGAGGAGATTTCAACCATGAAAATGAGCAATTCTTCCTCTTTCTTTGTTGTTTTATGTTCTTTGATTTGTAATATGTTGATGAGCTAAACTTTTGAATACTTGGATGGGTATGAACCCTAGATTTTACTTATGTGAATGAATTGTTTCCTTGGTTGATTGAATTCAAATTTCTTGTGGATTGTTTGTGGGTTTGAATGGTTGAATTGATTGAGTGGATTAATGATGCAAAATCTGGAATTCTTTCACTTGGAATTGAGAAATGAAGGGTGATTGACAATTGATTCATAATCTGGAAATTTTCACTTGGAATTGAGAAAGGAAGGGTGAAATAGAGCATACACAAACAATGGGGATGATTTAGGTGACTAGAGATAGAAACCTAAACATCTTCTTGATCATTAGAGAAATCTAATTGGAAATTCAATATTCTTAATGCATTCTTGGGTTGAATTGGTTAGAAAGAGATTTCAACTAATTAATCTAAGAGTAGAGAACTTTCATCTTGAGATAGAGTGAGTTCTATCATTAGAATTTCATCAAACATAAGAAGTGAAATTTATCAACCAAGGGACATTTCTATCACATAGGTAATTCTAGGGGGATTCACCTTCCAAGTATTGTTTTCTCTATTGAATTCTCTCTTACAAGCAAGATTTAAGTTGGTTTAACTAGTTAAGTTAGATTCTTTTTTCCTAGTAGTTATTCAAAACATTTTCACAAACAAAAATTTGTTAGGCTAAATAATAGAGTATAAAGTGAGTAATGGTATTTAACCACCCCCGTGGATACGACATTTGAATTTACTTGCCATTGTACTACTTATAACGATAGGTGCACTTGCCTAGTGTTTGTGTGCAAATTGTTAGAGATTGTAATAAAATTTAGTATAAAGGCATAGAAATAAAACACAACAGCAGCCCCAAATCTAGACCATGATGTGGACATTTCCTCAAGAGCTCCTTCCATCTCTCCCAAGAATCATATAAACCTTCACTCTCCATTTGTTGGAAAGAGAAGATATCATTTCTTAGCTTTGCAGTCCTTGCCGAAGGGAAATATCTAGCGAGGAACTTCTCGGGAAGATTGTTCCATGTAGTGATGGAACCTGGTAGAAGTGATTTCAACCATGACTTGGCTCGATCCCTCAATGAAAATGGAAATAGCCGAAGGCGGATGGCATCTGCGGAAGCCCCATTAATCTTGAAAGTATCACATATCTCCAAAAAGTTGGCAATATGAGCATTCGGGTCTTCGTCCGGTAAACCATCAAATTGCACCAATTGTTGAACCATTTGGATGATATTCGGTTTGATCTCAAAATTGTTGGCTTCAACTCTTGGTCGGGCAATGCTTGACTCCGCTCCTAACAACGAAGGTCGTGCATAGTCTCCCATTGTCCTTGGCCTTGCATTTCCGTCATGTGCCATATTGTTCTCAATTTGAGGATTCTCACCTTCAACTTCAATTCCTTCAAGTATCACCTCTAGGTTTATACCCCTTACATCCCAATAAAAAATCAGCTCAACTTCCGGAATTAAGTTGCTTCAATTCTCCCGAATTACTTGAGGTCATAAACCAAAAGAATTCACACCTTCACCACAAATAAAGTAAAAGTTTAGCTCAAAGAACACTTACTTAAAATAGAACAAAAAACAGAGAAACATAAGCTAAGAACTCCAATTCACTAATGACTTACAAAATTACAAACAAGACAACAAATATTAACACTAGCAATAGATATTATAACAACAAATAAGTAAAATGACTAAATTAATAGATTTCAAGCTTTCCTAATATTAACCAAATTTCTCCCCGGCAACGGTGCCAAAAACTTGTTGTGTTTTGTTTCTATGCCCTTATACTCAATTTTATCACAATCTCTAACAATTTGCACACAAACATTAGGCAAGTGCACCTATCGTTATGAGTAGTACAATGGCAAGTAAATTCAAATCTCGTATCCACGGGGTGGTTAAATACCATTACTCACTTTATACTCTATTATTTAGTCTAACAAATTTTGCTGTGAAAATGTTTTGAATAACTACCAGGAAAAAGAATCTAACTTAATTAGTTAAACCAACTTAAATCTTGCTTGTAAGAGAGAATTCAATAGAGAAAACAATACTTGGATGGTTAATCCCCCTAGAATTACCTATGTGATAGAAATGTCCCTTGATTGATAAATTTCACTTCTTATGTTTGATGAAATTCTATGTTTGATGAAATTCCAATGATAGAACTCACTCTATCTCTAGATGAAAGTTCTCTACTCTTAGATTAATTAGTTGAAATCTCTTTCTAACCAATTCAACCCAAGAATGCATTAAGAATTGTGAATTTTCAATTAGATTTCTCTAATTATCAAGAAGATGTTTAGGTTTCTATCTCTAGTCACCTAAATCATCCCCATTGTTTGTGTATGGTCTATTTCACCCTTCCTTTCTCAATTCCAAGTGAAAATTTCCAGATTATGAATCAATTATATATCACCCTTCCTTTCTCAATTCCAAGTGAACAAAAATTCCAGATTATGCATCAACAAGTCTCAAACACAAGAACAGAGTAACAACATAAAATAAAAATTAAAACAAAAGAAAAAAAATATGCACAAATGAAAAACGTTGCTTGAAGAAGCTTACTCATCCCCTATGTCAGGGGAGCACAAACATGATCGTCCCAAGTTCTTTCTCACTGCAGTATGATGAAGTTTGAGTCTATGTTTGCTTACCATTAAGGTTCCCTTTTCCGGATGATAGATTTCTACAACTTTATATGGGAGTACCTTGCTTACTACAAATGGGCCAATCCACTTAGATTTAAATTTACTTGTGAACAACCGCCATTGCGAGTCATTCAATAAAACTTGCTCTCCCGACTTGAAATCTTGATTTTGGTCAATGTTTTGGTCTTGCTTTATTTTCACCTTTAATGACGAATCTCTTGTACAGTAGTTTTCCTCATTTCCATTGGAACCTTTCACATCAACCGCAATCTCTTCTACTAACTTATTCTTCTTCTTCTTTGCATCATTGCCTTTGATTAAAGATGGATTCAAAGAATCTTTCACCAAGGTTTCCTGTAAAGAATTAGAGACATGAGCATCTATATCATCAATCATACCATGAGAATGATTAGGATCTGAAGAATATTTCAAAGGTTTTAAAGCTTTAAGTACGACCTCCTCGTCTTCTACCCTAAGGGTCAACTTTCCTTCACTTAGCTAGAAAAGGTCTTCCTAAGATCAAAGGAACCTCAACACTCTCATCCATGTCAAGTATCACAAAATCAACAGAAAATATGAATTTATCAACTTTGACAAGCACATCTTCAACAATACCTCTAGGATGTCTAACTGAACCATCTGCAAATTGAATACTCATCTTAGTAAGCTTTGGTTCACCTAGGCCTAATTGTTTGAAAACATTAAATGGCAGCAAGTTGACGCTAGCACCCAAGTCAGCCAATGATTTATCAAAAGAAAGACTACCAATATTGCAAAGAATATTAAAACTCCCTAGATCTTTTAGCTTTTGAGATAGCTTTCCTTTGTTTTGAAGGATGGCAGAGCATTCCTCATTCAATGTTACCGTTGAAAGTTCTCGAAGCCTCTTCCTCTTCGAAAGGACATCCTTGAGGAACTTAGCATATCTTGGCATCTCTGAAAGAATTTTAACAAATGGTAAGTCAATGTGCAATTGTTTGAATAGTTCAAGAAATTTACCAAGTTGCTCATCCTTTCTATCTCTTAGAAGTGCGGTGGGGTATGGAATTCTAGGCTTGTACTCCAGAACCATCTTCTTCAAATGCTCTTCCTTTTTTCTCAAGAACTGTTTCTTTAACTTGATTTTCATTTTTTCCCATGCCTTGGGATTTCACCATACATTCCAAAGCATTTGATTTATTTTCACTTCCCAAAATCACCATATTCACATGTTCTCGCGGATTGGTAACTGTGTTGCTAGGTAAACTGCCCATTTGTCTTTCCGAAACAAGCTTTGCCAATTGACTTATTTGATTTTCCAAATTTTGAATGGAAGCTTGTTGGTTCCTCAAGGATGTTTCTTGATTTTGGAACCGGGTTTCAGTAGTCTCAATGAACTTTGTCATTAATTCTTCAAGGCTAGGCTTCACCGGTTGTTGAAGAGGTGGAAGAGGTTGATATTGATAAGGAAGAGATATTTGGGGTTGAGAATTTGATGAAACTTGGAAGCCGGGAGGTTGAAACGTTCATGAGAAGTTTGGATGATTCTGCCACCCCGGATTATAGGTATTACTATAAGGATTTTTGGGTTGCCTTCCTCCTCCAAGGAAATCCACATGCTCCGTTGATGATGCATTAGAAGTTCCCATGGTTTGGCACTTATGGTTTGGATGACCACCTCCACAAAAATCACAAGCCATCATCACTTGGGAGGTTTGAGGTGACAAACTCAAGCTCTCAATCTTCTTGTTTAAGGCATCGAATTTTGCCTCCAAAGCCGTCATCATGTCTACATTGTGTATTCCACTAGGCTTGGCTTTCGGTTTAGGATTCCCCCATTGGTAGTTGTTCATGGCAATGTTTTCAATGAGGTCTTGTAACTTTTCCGGTGTCTTGAAACTAGTGGTACCTCCCGAAGAAGCATCAGTGAGTTGCTTGGAAGGGAAGTTTAATCCACTATGGAATGTTTGCATTTGCAGCTGATATTCTATATTTGTGCTTCATATAATTATCATTTTGAGCTTGAATTTATGTTAAATTTTGGTGTTTTAATCACCATTTATACTCCCTTTATCTCTTATTTGCTTTAGGTGATATTATTGAAGATTTGGAATTAAATGAATAAATAAGGGAAATTTACACAATGAAGATCAATAGAGAAATGCAGAGGAAAAACAGACTAGCAGACATATTTCAAGTTGGATTTTGACCTCTATGAAGATTTCAAATGCAAAAGTGTATTCTAGACAATTATAGAGGACATTCTGAAGATTTCAGAATGGTAAAATTTGTGTCAATCGGAGTTCATTTTCCTAACCTAATTATGCTGCAAATTCACCTGTTCTGCATTGGATTCCATTTTTGATACAGTTTGGTATAATGATCATATCTTGTGTTCTACATGCCCAATGGATGTGATTCAAATCTCTGTGGACAGCTAAGATCCGGATCTACAACTTTCAATAAGCCGTCAAGACCTAGATCAGCCGATTTGGGGGTCGGAATTCACCTAGACGTCAAACAAATGTCACAGTCGGGCAGCAGAAACTTGCACCAAAACTGGGGACAAGCGGCGCCGTTTGTGCCGATCTGAAGCTGCTTTTAAGCTGCATTTCTCTCTCTTTTGGGGGAGATTTTGATACCCCTTTAGGGCAAAAACGAGAGAGAGGTCTGGAGTGGACAGAAAACAGCAAAACACCAAGAAAACACACCAAATTCTTCTTCCAATCCATCAATCTTGCAAGAGAAATCAAGAGAGAAGATTGAATCCTTGAAGAAGGAGAACATCAACCTTGAAGATCCATGGAAAAAGCTGCAACTTTCTCAACAAAATCGTGAAGAACTTCAACCTTGAAGAAGAGAGGAGATTTCAACCATGAAAATGAGCAATTCTTCCTCTTTCTTTGTTGTTTTATGTTCTTTGATTTGTAATATGTTGATGAGCTAAACTTTTGAATACTTGGATGGGTATGAACCCTAGATTTTACTTATGTGAATGAATTGTTTCCTTGGTTGATTGAATTCAAATTTCTTGTGGATTGTTTGTGGGTTTGAATGGTTGAATTGATTGAGTGGATTAATGATGCAAAATCTGGAATTCTTTCACTTGGAATTGAGAAATGAAGGGTGATTGACAATTGATTCATAATCTGGAAATTTTCACTTGGAATTGAGAAAGGAAGGGTGAAATAGAGCATACACAAACAATGGGGATGATTTAGGTGACTAGAGATAGAAACCTAAACATCTTTTTGATCATTAGAGAAATCTAATTGGAAATTCAATATTCTTAATGCATTCTTGGGTTGAATTGGTTAGAAAGAGATTTCAACTAATTAATCTAAGAGTAGAGAACTTTCATCTTGAGATAGAGTGAGTTCTATCATTAGAATTTCATCAAACATAAGAAGTGAAATTTATCAACCAAGGGACATTTCTATCACATAGGTAATTCTAGGGGGATTCACCTTCCAAGTATTGTTTTCTCTATTGAATTCTCTCTTACAAGCAAGATTTAAGTTGGTTTAACTAGTTAAGTTAGATTCTTTTTTCCTAGTAGTTATTCAAAACATTTTCACAAACAAAAATTTGTTAGGCTAAATAATAGAGTATAAAGTGAGTAATGGTATTTAACCACCCCCGTGGATACGACATTTGAATTTACTTGCCATTGTACTACTTATAACGATAGGTGCACTTGCCTAGTGTTTGTGTGCAAATTGTTAGAGATTGTAATAAAATTTAGTATAAAGGCATAGAAATAAAACACAACAGCAGCCCCAAATCTAGACCATGATGTGGACATTTCCTCAAGAGCTCCTTCCATCTCTCCCAAGAATCATATAAACCTTCACTCTCCATTTGTTGGAAAGAGAAGATATCATTTCTTAGCTTTGCAGTCCTTGCCGAAGGGAAATATCTAGCGAGGAACTTCTCGGGAAGATTGTTCCATGTAGTGATGGAACCTGGTAGAAGTGATTTCAACCATGACTTGGCTCGATCCCTCAATGAAAATGGAAATAGCCGAAGGCGGATGGCATCTGCGGAAGCCCCATTAATCTTGAAAGTATCACATATCTCCAAAAAGTTGGCAATATGAGCATTCGGGTCTTCGTCCGGTAAACCATCAAATTGCACCAATTGTTGAACCATTTGGATGATATTCGGTTTGATCTCAAAATTGTTGGCTTCAACTCTTGGTCGGGCAATGCTTGACTCCGCTCCTAACAACGAAGGTCGTGCATAGTCTCCCATTGTCCTTGGCCTTGCATTTCCGTCATGTGCCATATTGTTCTCAATTTGAGGATTCTCACCTTCAACTTCAATTCCTTCAAGTATCACCTCTAGGTTTATACCCCTTACATCCCAATAAAAAATCAGCTCAACTTCGGAATTAAGTTGCTTCAATTCTCCCGAATTACTTGAGGTCATAAACCAAAAGAATTCACACCTTCACCACAAATAAAGTAAAAGTTTAGCTCAAAGAACACTTACTTAAAATAGAACAAAAAACAGAGAAACATAAGCTAAGAACTCCAATTCACTAATGACTTACAAAATTACAAACAAGACAACAAATATTAACACTAGCAATAGATATTATAACAACAAATAAGTAAAATGACTAAATTAATAGATTTCAAGCTTTCCTAATATTAACCAAATTTCTCCCCGGCAACGGCGCCAAAAACTTGTTGTGTTTTGTTTCTATGCCCTTATACTCAATTTTATCACAATCTCTAACAATTTGCACACAAACATTAGGCAAGTGCACCTATCGTTATGAGTAGTACAATGGCAAGTAAATTCAAATCTCGTATCCACGGGGTGGTTAAATACCATTACTCACTTTATACTCTATTATTTAGTCTAACAAATTTTGCTGTGAAAATGTTTTGAATAACTACCAGGAAAAAGAATCTAACTTAATTAGTTAAACCAACTTAAATCTTGCTTGTAAGAGAGAATTCAATAGAGAAAACAATACTTGGATGGTTAATCCCCCTAGAATTACCTATGTGATAGAAATGTCCCTTGATTGATAAATTTCACTTCTTATGTTTGATGAAATTCTATGTTTGATGAAATTCCAATGATAGAACTCACTCTATCTCTAGATGAAAGTTCTCTACTCTTAGATTAATTAGTTGAAATCTCTTTCTAACCAATTCAACCCAAGAATGCATTAAGAATTGTGAATTTTCAATTAGATTTCTCTAATTATCAAGAAGATGTTTAGGTTTCTATCTCTAGTCACCTAAATCATCCCCATTGTTTGTGTATGGTCTATTTCACCCTTCCTTTCTCAATTCCAAGTGAAAATTTCCAGATTATGAATCAATTATATATCACCCTTCCTTTCTCAATTCCAAGTGAACAAAAATTCCAGATTATGCATCAACAAGTCTCAAACACAAGAACAGAGTAACAACATAAAATAAAAAATTAAAACAAAAGAAAAAAAATATGCACAAATGAAAAACGTTGCTTGAAGAAGCTTACTCATCCCCTATGTCAGGGGAGCACAAACATGATCGTCCCAAGTTCTTTCTCACTGCAGTATGATAAAGTTTGAGTCTATGTTTGCTTACCATTAAGGTTCCCTTTTCCGGATGATAGATTTCTACAACTTTATATGGGAGTACCTTGCTTACTACAAATGGGCCAATCCACTTAGATTTAAATTTACTTGTGAACAACCGCCATTGCGAGTCATTCAATAAAACTTGCTCTCCCGACTTGAAATCTTGATTTTGGTCAATGTTTTGGTCTTGCTTTATTTTCACCTTTAATGACGAATCTCTTGTACAGTAGTTTTCCTCATTTCCATTGGAACCTTTCACATCAACCGCAATCTCTTCTACTAACTTATTCTTCTTCTTCTTTGCATCATTGCCTTTGATTAAAGATGGATTCAAAGAATCTTTCACCAAGGTTTCCTGTAAAGAATTAGAGACATGAGCATCTATATCATCAATCATACCATGAGAATGATTAGGATCTGAAGAATATTTCAAAGGTTTTAAAGCTTTAAGTACGACCTCCTCGTCTTCTACCCTAAGGGTCAACTTTCCTTCACTTAGCTAGAAAAGGTCTTCCTAAGATCAAAGGAACCTCAACACTCTCATCCATGTCAATTATCACAAAATCAACAGAAAATATGAATTTATCAACTTTGACAAGCACATCTTCAACAATACCTCTAGGATGTCTAACTGAACCATCTGCAAATTGAATACTCATCTTAGTAAGCTTTGGTTCACCTAGGCCTAATTGTTTGAAAACATTAAATGGCAGCAAGTTGACGCTAGCACCCTAAGTCGACCAATGATTTATCAAAAGAAAGACTACCAATATTGCAAAGAATATTAAAACTCCCTAGATCTTTTTAGCTTTTGAGATAGCTTTCCTTTGTTTTGAAGGATGGCAGAGCATTCCTCATTCAATGTTACCGTTGAAAGTTCTCGAAGCCTCTTCCTCTTCGAAAGGACATCCTTGAGGAACTTAGCATATCTTGGCATCTCTGAAAGAATTTTAACAAATGGTAAGTCAATGTGCAATTGTTTGAATAGTTCAAGAAATTTACCAAGTTGCTCATCCTTTCTATCTCTTAGAAGTGCGGTGGGGTATGGAATTCTAGGCTTGTACTCCAGAACCATCTTCTTCAAATGCTCTTCCTTTTTTCTCAAGAACTGTTTCTTTAACTTGATTTTCATTTTTTCCCATGCCTTGGGATTTCACCATACATTCCAAAGCATTTGATTTATTTTCACTTCCCAAAATCACCATATTCACATGTTCTCGCGGATTGGTAACTGTGTTGCTAGGTAAACTGCCCATTTGTCTTTCCGAAACAAGCTTTGCCAATTGACTTATTTGATTTTCCAAATTTTGAATGGAAGCTTGTTGGTTCCTCAAGGATGTTTCTTGATTTTGGAACCGGGTTTCAGTAGTCTCAATGAACTTTGTCATTAATTCTTCAAGGCTAGGCTTCACCGGTTGTTGAAGAGGTGGAAGAGGTTGATGTTGATAAGGAAGAGATATTTGGGGTTGAGAATTTGATGAAACATGGAAGCCGGGAGGTTGAAACGTTCATGAGAAGTTTGGATGATTCTGCCACCCCGGATTATAGGTATTACTATAAGGATTTTTGGGTTGCCTTCCTCCTCCAAGGAAATCCACATGCTCCGTTGATGATGCATTAGAAGTTCCCATGGTTTGGCACTTATGGTTTGGATGACCACCTCCACAAAAATCACAAGCCATCATCACTTGGGAGGTTTGAGGTGACAAACTCAAGCTCTCAATCTTCTTGTTTAAGGCATCGAATTTTGCCTCCAAAGCCGTCATCATGTCCACATTGTGTATTCCACTAGGCTTGGCTTTCGGTCTAGGATTCCCCTATTGGTAGTTGTTCATGGCAATGTTTTCAATGAGGTCTTGTAACTTTTCCGGTGTCTTGAAACTAGTGGTACCTCCCGAAGAAGCATTAGTGAGTTGCTTGGAAGGGAAGTTTAATCCACTATGGAATGTTTGCATTTACAGCCCCAAATCTAGACCATGATGTGGACATTTTCTCAAGAGCTCCTTCCATCTCTCCCAAGAATTATATAAACCTTCACTCTCCATTTGTTGGAAAGAGAAGATATCATTTCTTAGCTTTGCAGTCCTTGCCGAAGGGAAATATCTAGCGAGGAATTTCTCGGGAAGATTGTTCCATGTAGTGATGGAACCCGGTAGAAGTGATTTCAACCATGACTTGGCTCGATCCCTCAATGAAAATGGAAATAGCCGAAGGCGGATGGCATCTGCGGAAGCCCCATTAATCTTGAAAGTATCACATATCTCCAAAAAGTTGGCAATATGAGCATTCGGGTCTTCGTCCGGTAAACCATCAAATTGCACCAATTGTTGAACCATTTGGATGATATTCGGTTTGATCTCAAAATTGTTGGCTTCAACTCTTGGTCGGGCAATGCTTGACTCCGCTCCTAACAACGAAGGTCGTGCATAGTCTCCCATTGTCCTTGGCCTTGCATTTCCGTCATGTGCCATATTGTTCTCAATTTGAGGATTCTCACCTTCAACTTCAATTCCTTCAAGTATCACCTCTAGGTTTATACCCCTTACATCCCAATAAAAAATCAGCTCAACTTCGGAATTAAGTTGCTTCAATTCTCCCGAATTACTTGAGGTCATAAACCAAAAGAATTCTCACCTTCACCACAAATAAAGTAAAATTTTAGCTCAAAGAACACTTACTTAAAATTGAACAAAAAACAGAGAAACATAAGCTAAGAACTCCAATTCACTAATGACTTACAAATTTACAAACAAGACAACAAATATTAACACTAGCAATAGATATTATAACAACAAATAAGTAAAATGACTAAATTAATAGATTTCAAGCTTTCCTAATATTAACCAAATTTCTCCCCGGCAACGGCGCCAAAAATTTGTTGTGTTTTGTTTCTATGCCCTTATACTCAATTTTATCACAATCTCTAACAATTTGCACACAAACATTAGGCAAGTGCACCTATCGTTATGAGTAGTACAATGGCAAGTAAATTCAAATGTCGTATCCACGGGGTGATTAAATACCATTACTCACTTTATACTCTATTATTTAGCCTAACAAATTTTGTTGTGAAAATGTTTTGAATAACTACCAGGAAAAAGAATCTAACTTAATTAGTTAAACCAACTTAAATCTTGCTTGTAAGAGAGAATTCAATAGAGAAAACAATACTTGGATGGTTAATCCCCCTAGAATTACCTATGTGATAGAAATGTCCCTTGATTGATAAATTTCACTTCTTATGTTTGATGAAATTCCAATGATAGAACTCACTCTATCTCTAGATGAAAGTTCTCTACTCTTAGATTAATTAGTTGAAATCTCTTTCTAACCAATTCAACCCAAGAATGCACTAAGAATTGTGAATTTCCAATTAGATTTCTCTAATTATCAAGAAGATGTTTAGGTTTCTATCTCTAGTCACCTAAATCATCCCCATTGTTGGTGCTTGGTCTATTTCACCCTTCCTTTCTCAATTCCAAGTGAAAATTTCCAAATTATGAATCAATTATTGATGTGAAATTTGCAAGTGCACAAATATCGAACATGTAATAAAGTAGTGAGTACAAGTCGTCCCAATGAGGATTGCTACCTAACTGCAAAATTCTTTTACTTATAACCTAACTTAAACCAAAATAAATGTGATTTTATCTAAAATTTAATTACCAATAAAAATAAATAACAATAATAATAAACACAAAATCAATAATTATATTAATTAAAAATCAATGGCAATGAATAGACTAAGACACTCCAAATCTAGCTTACTCCTCTTATGACAAATAATTAATTTCTTCAAATTAATTCTCGACATGGTTAATGGTAGAATTCCCAACTATAAGCTAAACCCAAATCTCTTGGTGAAAAGCTCCTAACTTTAATTAATAAACCAATCGTATCTCTACGTGATTTTAATTATCAAAGCCGCAAACACCTCTATGGAATTCCCTAACTTTTGTTTCCTACTCGCTAGAAACCACACAAAAAAACCGAATCTATCTCTAGTCAGTTTTACGATGTGTTGTTATTACCATGATCTAATTTAAACTAGTACTTCTCAGCCACTAGAATAAATTTAAAGGCATGCAATAATTGCCCAGAAACTTACAAGCATTAAAAATAATAATAACAATTAATTAAAATCGAGATAAAAGAAACAATCTTTAATTGAAATAATTTAAATTCACAAAAGTTTCAGCCTTCATCGAAGGTCTTAGTCACAAAAAATTTAGCTATTTATAATCTAAACATTTAAATTTATAAATTTAATTAACATAAAAAATAAATAAATATAAAAATAATAATAAGTAAAGAGCTTCTCCGTTCTCAAGCTTTCTCCGACTCTTTTTGCTCCATTCTTCCCTCCGTCAACCTTCTGTCCTGTTTCCCCAATTGCTTCTCCCCCGTTTTGTCTTCTTCCTTCCCAATTTCTTTTGCCCTTGGCTGCCCGATTTTCCCTCCAGTTGGCTGCCTCTAATTTGCTTCTTTTGCTGCCCCAAATTCGTCCAATTGGCTGCCCGAATTTCTCTCTTTGGCTCACGAATTTTTCTTCTCTTGGCTGCCCGATTTCTTTTCCCTTAGGCTGCCCAAATTCCTTGCTTTGGCTGCCCTAATTTTGCCTCCTCCTTGGCTGCCGAAAATCCTCTTACTTTTGGTGTATTAGGAATTTCAATTCAATTTGGATTCTAAATCCTATTCCAAATCAAAGTCAAATTTAGAATCTTCTTTTTTCCTTCTTTAAATTGAATCTTTATAAATTTTAGAATGGCATGGTGAATTTTTATTTTCCTTTTCTAGCCAAGTCTTCTTTTATATTTTCTTCTCTTGATATTACCATTTTGCCCCTGTACCAATAATTAGTAAAATCAGTGAATTAAAGTGTACTTTATAAATAAAATCATCTTAATTAATACATACTAAGTACATAAATATTTAATTCACCAAAACAAGTCAAAGTCATAAGATTTATATCAATTAGCCCTTAAATAAGTAAGAAATTAATTTTAAATAATGATTAAAATATGATCTCATCAACTACCCACCACTTAAGACTTTGATCGTCCTCGAGCAAAGATAGAAAAACTCAAGAACATTAGACATGGAATCATTCAACTTGAAATCAACTTTCTCATCCCATTAAAAATAATCATCCATATGCATCAACTAGAAAGATTGATAAATAAATAACCAAGAATAATAATAATGTTAATGCAACATAACTGTGGAAATTAAAAGAAGAATTTTTCTTTTTTTTTAAGCATGCCACAACCAAGCTATTGATTCAATGTCTAGGCAATATTATACACCCAATCATCACCTTTATAATCACAACCATATACATATATATTAAAGATTCACATAACTATAAGCTTGTAATCTTACACAATTCATTCCTTTAGGTACTCTGGCTTCACTTAGATCAGGTAGGACTTTAGCGCTTGTAATGTTAGGCTAGGGAATTGGCTAACAAATAAAAGATTTAAGGAGACAAAATAAAGAGAAGAGAGCTTGTAAAGAAAAGTTGATCCCCAAATCATAAACATATACTCCAACTCATTTCTTGCTCCTTTAGTACAAAGAATCTCAATAACTAAATTCATTCCCGAGAAATTTATTCCTTTTTCATGTATATATCAACTTTGGACATTTTATGACCATGACTTGCAATAAACACTCTTTCTTTCTTTTTTTTGATTTTTTTCTTTTTTTTTTTTGATTTTTTTCTTTTTTTTCAAAATTTTTTCCTTTTCTTTCTCTTTTTTTCTTTTTTTTCAATTTTTTTTTCAAATTTTTTTCTCTCTTTTTTTCCTTTTTTTTTTCTCTTTTTTTTTTCAAAACAATAATATAGAGCAAGTCATGCTTTCCCTTT
Organism: Rauvolfia tetraphylla; assembly: GCA_030512225.1. Lineage (NCBI taxonomy): Eukaryota > Viridiplantae > Streptophyta > Magnoliopsida > Gentianales > Apocynaceae > Rauvolfia > Rauvolfia tetraphylla. The sequence goes on from JAJQKT010000059.1 coordinate 10,238,652, forward strand.
TCAATACCCTCTCAATCTTTCTTTCCTTCAAAACCTTAATATCCCAATTCGAAGGAGCACAAAAGTGTTGAAGTATAAATCAAGCTCTCTACAAAGCTAAAGGTTAAAATATTAAGTGTTTATGCAAGGAAATTAACTCATTAAGGCACAAAAGGGTACTAGGGATAACTCTAAAGGTAGGCTTGCAAGGCTCAAACGGTCCAAAGAAGGCCTATGACCATCGTTTCTAAGGTAAACTAGAGAAACCTTATATTTCGCCTCGAGCATGTAATAAAACAAGTTCTAGTGTGTTGTTGTGATAAAAAGAGTGTCATCAAATATATAATAAAGTCTAAATATCTCATCAATTCACAAGATCATGGTCAATAAAAATAATTTAAATTTCACAGTTAAGAAGAATTAACAAAGGCATTATGCAAGGTTAAATTTCTTTCTTTACTTTCCAATCGACACGTATAAACAATCACAATAATTCCTCAGGAATAAGATTCAATTACTTAACATTCAAACGATTTTCAAAAAATTTCTTGAAAATACAACTCTTACACCATAAAATTCTGAAAATTTTTCAAAAAGTTGTCAAAATGAAATAGCCAATTTCCTACCCCCCACTTAAGAATAAACATTGTCCTCAATGTTCAAATATAAGAAATCACAAAAGGGGTTAAGAGACTTAGCCAAATCCACGAAACATCCAAGAAAGTCCGATCTTTAACCGTTTATGGGAGCTCCACTTAGGCTCAAGCACATCCTACAAAAGAATTAAAGAAAGTAAATAAGGGAAGGCTATTTTTTTTTTTTATATAAAACTTGAAAGAAAAAAAAATCAAGAAACAAAGCAACTTAAATAGTAGTTCTCGTTTATAGTCTCGAGCTTGACTTTCTGTGTAAGAGTATGAATTAAGGAGGATCATAGAAAAGACAAGCTTCTCCGCCCATAAGCATTCTTCTTGTCAAACCATTTTTGACTTTGTGCCGCTTTAAGAAAAACTTCTTTTTTTTCACATTATCCTCAATGTCCTCTTTTGGAAGCTCTCTTTCTTCCTTGAATGGTTTGTTCCATTTTGAATTCAATTTTTCTGCAAAAAGTTTAGAAGAATCATCCACTACAGCCTCAAGAATATTTATAGCACATATAGATTCTCCCTTAGAGGAATTACTCAATGATTCAAAAACATTTAATTGTATACATTCATCCCCAACCCTCAATGTTATTTGACCTTTTTCCACATCAATTAAGGTTCTAGCAGTATTCAAAAAAGGCCTTCCTAAAATCACAGATAGATCAAAATCATCCTCCATATCTAAAATCACAAAATCCACTGGAAAATATAATTTATCAACCTTAACAAGGACATTTTCTACTATTCTCCTAGGATATTTTATTGATCTATCAGCCATTTGAAGACAAATAGTAGTGTCCTTAATTTCTTTCAATCCCAATTTTTTACAAATGGATAAAGGCATAAGGTTGATACTAGCACCTAAATCACACAATGCATTTTTAAAATAAAAATCACCAATAGAGCAAGGAATATGAAAACTCCCTGGATCTTGTAGCTTAGGCGGTAATTTTCTTTGAAGTATTGCAGAGCATTCCTCGTTTAAGCAAATCTGTTGAAAGTCTTTGAGTTTCTTTTTGCTAGCCAAAACATCTTTCAAATATTTTGCATATCGAGGCATCTGTGCTAAGGCATCCACAAAAGGAAGGCTAATTTGAAGTTTCTTGAATATTTCAAGAAACTTTTTGAATTGAGAATTAATGTAATGATGCTTAACAGCTTGGGGGAAAGGGAGAGAACTAAAATCAACATTGTCATTATTATATTCTTCCTCACCTTTCTTACTTCTCTTACCTCGTGGATTTTTGGGAGCTTCAGAATTCTTGAAATCATCCTCTTTTCTATGCCCCACCTCTTTTCCTTTGGCGAAATCCTCTTTATCGATTACCATAATAGCCTTCAACTCCCTAAGATTTCGCTCCGTGTCACTTAGAAGTGCTCCTTGAGGTCTATGGAGTATTGCAGCTGCTAATTGACCCACTTGTACTTCGAAGTTCTTCATAGAAGCCTTTATATTTTGTTGGTCAACTTCTATTGCTTTGAAGGATTTCTTGAGTTGTTGATTCTCATTCTCAATACTCACAAATTTGTTAGTGGCAACTTCAATGAACTTTGTAAGAGTATTCTCAAGCAGACTTACCTTTTCTTGTTGGAGATCAGGTTGATGTGGTGTTTGAACTTGACTATTTTGCCTCCACCCAAAATTTGGGTGGTTCCTCCATCCCGAATTATAAGTGGATGAATATGGATCATTATTCCTATTATTTTGTCCAACAAAATTAACTTCATTAGTATTATAATAAGAATTCACCATATTACCTTGCAAACATTGGTTTGTAAGATGATTTCCTCCACAAATTTCGCAGTGATGGTTTATGGCTACAACATTCAACGAACTCAATCTCTTATTTATTGTATCAAGTTGAGCCATGATTCCTGCATTAGGGTCCATATCCGCCACTCCAGCAACCTTCTTTGGGGGAATAGCTCTTGGGTTAAACCATTGAGAGCTATTTAAGGCCATCTCCTCCAATAAATTCCATGCAACTTGCTCTTCTTTTGACATGAATGCTCCACCACTAGCTGCATCTAATGATGATCTAACATCTTCTCTACAACCATTATAAAATGTTTGTGCTTGCATTCCTATTGTCATTCCATGATGAGGGCATAACCTAAGATATTCTTTGAACCTCTCCCATGCATCATGCAAAAATTTATAAATATTAGATCTCATTTGAATAGTCTTAATTGGGGGAAAGTATTTATTTAAAAATGCTTCTTGCAATTGGTCCCAATTAGAAATAGAATTTGTAGGAAGAGAGTTTAGCCATGATCTAGCTTTATCCCTTAAAGAGAAAGGGAAAAGCTTGAGCCTTTTTGAATCTTCAGGCACTCCACCAATTTGAAAAGTATCGCAAATTGCCAAAAAATTTGATATATGCGCTTGCGGATCTTCATGTGACAATCCGAAAAATGGAGTATTGAGAACCATTTGAATGTATGCTGGCTCAATCTTGAAAGTTGCAGCAGTGACCCTTGGACAGTTGATGGCTGGAGAAGGACCCTCCATCTTTGGCTTTGTATAGTCCTTTAAAGTCATCCCCCTTGGCTGATTATTCTCCATTGGTTCACTGCTACAGTCGAATTCGAAACTATCCTCTGAATTTGAAGATTCGATTGGCGTGACGATTTCTTCGTATTTCCTCTTATAAAATTCACTCCTATTATGACAAACAAACTTTTCAAGATCAGAAATGTAGATCGAAGGTTCTTTATTTGAGGAACTACGAGTATTCATGCACAAACAAAAATAATAATAATAACAATAACAAACAAACAAAAAATTTAAAATTAAAAATACCAGAAATATTTTTTTTTGATTTTTTTGGGAAAAAAAAGTTTAAACTTAGGCTTAGTAATTAAATTCTACACTAGATAAAAACAATCCCCGGTAACGGCGTCAAAAACTTGATGTGAAATTTGCAAGTGCACAAATATCGAACAAGTAATAAAGTAGTGAGTACAAGTCGTCCCAACGAGGATTGCTACCTAACTGCAAAATTCTTTTACTTATAACTTAACTTAAACCAAAATAAATGTGATTTTATCTAAAATTTAATTACCAATAAAAATAAATAACAATAATAATAAACACAGAATTCAATAATTATATTAATTAAAAATCAATGGCAATGAATAGACTAAGACACTCCAAATCCAACTTACTCCTCTTATGACAAATAATTAATTTCTTCAAATAAATTCTCGACTTGGTTAATGGTAGAATTTCCAATTATAAGCTAGACCCAATCTCTTGGTGAAAAGCTCCTAACTTTAATTAATAAACCAATCGTATCTCTATGTGATTTTAATTATCAAAGCCGCAAACACCTCTATGGAATTCCCTAACTTTTGTTTCCTACTCGCTAGAAACCACACAAAAAAACCGAATCTATCTCTAGTCAGTTTTACGATGTGTTGTTATTACCATGATCTAATTTAAACTAGTACTTCTCAGCCACTAGAATAAATTTAAAGGCATGCAATAATTGCCCAGAAACTTACAAGCATTAAAAATAATAATAACAATTAATTAAAATCGAGATAAAAGAAACAATCTTTAATTGAAATAATTTAAATTCATAAGAGTTTCAACCTTCATCGAAGGTCTTAATCACAAAAGATTTAACTATTTATAATTCGAATATTCAAATCTATAAATTTAATTAATATAAAAAATAAATAAATATAAAAATAATAATAAGTAAAGAGCTTCTGTATTCTTAAACTTTCTCCGACTCTTTTTGCTCCATTCTTCCCTCCGTCAACCTTCTGTCCTTTTTCCCCAATTGCTTCTCCCCCGTTTTGTCTTCTTCCTTCCCAATTTCTTTTGCCCTTGGCTGCCCGATTTTCCCTCCAGTTGGCTGCCTCTAATTTGCTTCTTTTGCTGCCCCAAATTCGTCCAATTGGCTGCCCGAATTTCTCTCTTTGGCTCACGAATTTTTCTTCTCTTGGCTGCCCGATTTCTTTTCCCTTAGGCTGCCCTAATTTTGCCTCCTCCTTGGCTGCCGAAAATCCTCTTACTTTTGGTGTATTAGGAATTTAAATTTAATTTGGATTCCAAATCCTATCCTAAATCAAATTCAAATTTAGAATCTTCTTTTTTTCTTCTTTAAATTGAATCCTTATAAATTTTGAAATGACATGATAAATTTTTATTTTCCTTTTCTAGCCAAGTCTTCTTTTATATTTTCTTCTCTTGACATTACCATTTTGCCCCTGTACCAATAATTAGTAAAATCAGTAAATTAAAGTGTACTTTATAAATAAAATCATCTTAATTAATACATACTAAGTACATAAATATTTAATTCACCAAAACAAGTCAAAGTCATAAGATTTATATCAATTAGCCCTTAAATAAGTAAGAAATTAATTCTAAATAATGATTGAAATATGATCTCATCAATTATATATCACCCTTCCTTTCTCAATTCTAAGTGAACAAAAATTCCAGATTATGCATCAATAATCCACTCAATCAATTCAACCATTCAAACCCACAAACAATTCACAAGAAATTCGAATTCAATCAGCCAAGGAAACAACTCATTCACATAGGCAAAATCTAGGGTTCATACCCATCCAAGTATTCAAAAGTTTAGTTCATCAACATATTACAAATCAAAGAACATAAAACAACAAAGAAAGAGGAAGAATTGCTCAATTTCATGATTGAAATCTCCTCTCTTCTTCAAGGTTGAAGTTCTTCACGATTTTGTTGAGAACGTTGCAGCTTTTTCCATGAATCTTCAAGGTGGATGTTCTCCTTCCTCAAGGATTCAATATTCTCTCTTGATTTCTCTTGCAAGATTGATGGATTGGAAGAAGAATTTGATGTGTTTTCTTGGTGTTTTGTTATTTTCTGTCCACTCCAATCGGCTGCTCTTGTTTCTGCCCTCAAGGGATATTGAAATCTGCCCCAAAAGAGAGAGAAAAGCAGCTTCAGATCGTCACAAACAGCGCTGCTTAGATCACAACAAACGGCACAGCTTGCCCCCAGTTTTGGTGCAAGATTTTGCTGCCCGACTGTGACACTGTTTTGATTTCTAGGTAAATTCAGAGCATTATATCGGCTGATCTAGGTCTTTCTATCTTCCTAAAGGTTGTAGATCAGGATCTTATCTTTCCACAGAGATTTGAATCACCAAAATTGGGCATCTATAACTCACGATATGATCATTATACCAAACTGTGTCAAAAATGGAACACAATGCAGAATAGGTGATTTTGCAGTATAAGAAGGGTAGGCAAATGAACTCTGATTGATACAAATTTTACCATTCTGAAAACTTCAGAATGTCCTATATAATTGTCTAGAATAACATGTTTGCATTTGGAATCTTTATGAAGGTCAAAATCACACGTAAAAATTCTCTACCAGTCTATTTTTTCTCTGCATTTCTCTGTTTTTCTTCATTGTATAAATTTCCCTTGTTTGCTTCATTTAATTCCAAATCTTCAATAATATCACCTAAAGCAAATAAGAGATAAAGGGAGTATAAATGGTGATTAAAACACCAAAATTTAACATAAAATCAAGCTCAAAATGATAATTATATAAAGCACAAATATGGAATATCAACCATGTAAATTCATACATAGGTTCTGCATTTACATTTGTGATACGTGCACATATATTCAAAGAAGATAAAAGTCTTTCACTCTTAGTAACTTTTGTCCTTAAAGTAAATTATTGTAAAGAGTGTTTACACCTTAAAAAATGTGCAAAATTTCTTGATACATTCAATTAGGTAATGTTGTATTAAATCAAGATACTAAGCAATTTGCTATACTTATAATTTCTTAAATATATAACTAATGAAAAAACATTTTCACTAATTTTGCATATATGATCTCTTTATTAAGACATTAGAAGAGTTACTGCACAAGTACTTCAACATCTTATCAATTTTAACTTGCTTGATTCTATGTATACATCTTATGAATATTCAACATTCTAATTTATATTTTATATTTTATTATTTATTATTAAAATAATTTTAGCTTTACAATCAAGAAACAAAAGGTACTTCTTTTACTTAATTCTACAAGAACTATTTATTCTTGATATTTGTTTAATAAAGAATATTTGTCTCGTTTACGTAATAAGAAAATTCATCTTGATATATTCGATCTTGAAGACACCATTTAAAAAAAAGTAGTAAAACATCAATGCTACTTGATTAGTAGTAAATTTTTAAGGAAATATACAACCACTAGAAAACGATTGTTATATAAATTTTAGTTATGATTTGTTATAAGTGTGAGTATAAATGCATCTATTAGTATACCAAAGTTGATTATTTTTAGAATTTCTCCTCCATCAAAGTTGTTGAAGTTTTTAATGAGAAATATTAGTAATGATGTGATGAATAAAATATTTTTTCTCATATCTCGTAAATGCTTATATAGTAGTAATATTGGAAAGAAAATTTTTAAAAGTATTTTAAATTTATATCCGCTGAAACTAAATGAGTCATTGATAGAGCATTTTGACGTATGATCAATTGAATTTATGTCATTCCCTGAAGTGAATGTCATTAGAACTTAAAACGTATTTGTGAAAATAATTTTTGTCGTGGTCACAATTTTAATAGAAATAATCCTTGTTCTTATGTTGGTAAGAATGACTCATTCAATTTTTAATATATAAATACTTACCACAAGTGAAAAAATAATGAGAAGGAAAAAAAGAGAAGTAATAATTTCAACATGTTATAGATGTTATATGAGAGGATTTTTGTCATGTACCTGTAATACGCCAAATATGTTACGAATCTCTATTGAGCATCGATTATTGCTTTACTTCCTTAAATTATACTACTGTTGTGTTTTATTGTCTATGCCTTTATACTCAATTTTATCACAATCCTCAACAATTTACACACAAACACAAGGCAAGTGCACCCATCGTTTAAATTAGTATAATGGCAAGTAAGTTTAAATATCATATTCACGGGAATTATTAAATATTATTACTCAGTTTCTACTCTATTATTTAGCCTAACAAATTTGTTTGTGAAAATGATTGAAATAACTAAGCCAATCCATCAAGAGTATCAAATCAAAATCAACAATCACAAAAGGCATCAAGTCAGTAAATAGTACACGATCTCTAAAATAAATCTCGCAACGTCAATACACATTTGATTTTCTTTTTTAAAAAATATTTAGTAAATGATGTGAATTTTGAGTTATGTCCTAACTTACATCCTATCTATATAGTTAATAGGGCAAATGAAGTCTAAATATGTAATTGTAATATTATCTCTCAATTACTTTAGAAAGAATTACTATGTTTATTGTAATACAAGCAAGTGGGCAAAGACCTCATGAATAGCAAAGAACTTTAAAAGGGAGCTTGAAAGCAATATTTTGGTTGTTCATAAAATGCATTATATATTAGAAACATAAATATTCATTTTAAATTCTATCTGTCAATGAATATTTATTATTTTTTTTAACTTCTATCTTCTCTTTCTTCTTATTTAATTATTTTTCTGTCCCTCTCACCCTATTTAGTAAAGATATCGAAGCTATTTAATTACAAATATTTTATTATTTTTACAACTCTTAATTTATGGATAAGAAGTTAAAACAGTATATATTTTGAAACTAATAAAGTACTAAAATTAACTAAAAGTCCTAAATTTTTATGTTTGTTATTAATGAAAAATTTTGAAAACAATGAAAGGAGTATGTTGGCAAGTTATCAAATAAGTCAACAGATTTCACTAAAGAAATCAAAAACAAATGAATTGCTTTGTTAAAGAGATGGAATGAGAAAAAATAGTAAAAAAAGAACAACATAAGGAATCATGAAACTGATCAAGTTTGGTGATAAGCACTTGGATCACTATTTTTTTTCCCCTGAAATATATAAAATTGTATATAATGATATCATTTTATATTGGAAAATCATATTTTCATTCTCTATTTATATTCTTTCACTTCTCTTTCTATTTTTAATAAATAAAAAGACTTTTGTACCCATAACAATACCCAAAAATTTTCAATGGTCTAAATTACCTTCTTTACAAAAGAACAAAACAAAAAAAAAATCTTTCTTTTTCATGAAAATTTGTATTAAACAAATAAACAAGAATTTTAAATGGACAATCTCAAATACATGAGTTCTAATCTTCATATTTCTTCTGCAAATTTCACACATGATTACATCATCCATAAAATTAAAAATCCTATTTAAAAAGAAAATACTCTAAAAAAAATATTTCAAGTTTGATAAGAAACATTTATCACAAAATTTAACAATTTGATCATAGAAAGTCAATTAAAACAACTTAAAATGAAAAATATACAATGAGGCCCTTCAACATCATACCAAGACGACCAAAACTCTTTTCCAAACTACAATCTCATTTATCAAGTTTACTTAATTTATCAACGAATTAAGTAGAAAATAATCAAGGGAATGATGATTTGAGTAGAACCAGAGAAGACAGTATTTAATCATAAAATTTCACATACATAAATGTATGCCTAAGAGCATAACGCTTAGATTAAGTAGTAATTTAATTCATTGAAAGTTTATGGATATGACTATAGGTACTAAAGTCTTTTTATTTTAAAAAAAAGAGTAAAAGAAGATTAAAAATAGACTGAGAATATCATTTTACTTTTATATTTTCCCTCATGACAATCATTACTAAAGCTCACAATAAATAATTTTTTTTAAAAAAAGATTCAATCCTAGTAGAGCTTAAAATAAAATTCCAAGATGGTAAATGCCATATGTAAGGTTTCAACCATGAGTGAGTTTAGACCTTTTAAACCTTTTGGATGTGCTAATTAATTCTTTATGGCGAGCAAAAGTAGCATAAAGTTTCTAAAATGAAAATTTGTTCCTTTTTCTCTTTCTTTTTGATGAACAAAAGGAGCATAAAAATGTATTCATTTATAATAAATTCTTGAATCTAACCATAAGGATAAAGTCATTAATTAAATAAACAGTCTTTGAGGATGAGATTGGATACCGTCTACTCTCAAAATTAAACTAGATGGGACTCTCATCAATAATTTAACTTAAGGCAAAAATTTTGAAACCAATCCAATCCAATCACACCCTATCAACCATTCAAAATTAAGTAATTATTTAATCAGTGACAAAAAAATTACTTATAAGTTGTAATTATTTTTAAATCGTCACTGAAAATTGATGATTATTGACTCAAGAACCAGATAATTTATAACAATTATTTAAATTTTATATAATATTCAATAATTTATACTTTTTTAATGATCATTCAAAATTGAGAATTTTACTCGCTTAAGAATAAAAAATTCTAAGAAATTCAAGATACGTTAGGTAAATAATATGCACTTTTATCAAATCAACTACTCGTCTTTTTACTACTTTTTGAGACAAATATTTAATTACTATTGAGTTTAAGCAATTCCAATTTCGTATGTTTAGATATCGAAAATCCCTTTTCCCAAAGAGGAAAAGGAAATATACTATTGCAACAGTGGTGGGACAATTTATAAAGTGCTGCACCAACAATTTTATCTTCGGATGGGAAATTTCTCCTGCTTCTAAAACTGTCATCGTTCTCTCACTCTCGTTGATCTCTTAATGTTCGATTCAAGAATTCCACATAGAAACTCAAATCCTTGTTCTTCAGCGTGTGGTATATTTGATTGCAATGCTGAAATCAATATTTTCACCCATAATTTTACCTGTCTTTCCCAAGAATTTCGAAGGCAGTAATCAATGGGCTAATACAGAGCCCACAAACTGTTCGTCAGAATGCCACAACCTTCAACATCTACGCTGCTATGCACAAGCTTCCCCCAGCGTCAGCCTATGTTCATCTTCCATTCTGTAGGAAACGCTACCACTACTGTGATTTCCTTATTATTGCTCTTGCTTTGACTTCTTCACCCCTGGTAATTGACGATGACCCGCGAATCTTTAACTATATTCAGATTCTTTGTAGAGAAATTAAAGCTACCCCGTCTTTTGATCCCAATCCACCTCTTGAAACGGTGTTTTTTGGCGGCGGGAAGCCTTCTTTGGTACCTCCGAGACTGGTTTCTATGGTTCTTGAGTCTTTAAACTCGAAATTTGGGTTGTGTTCGGATGCTGAGATATCAATGGAAATGGACCCTGGCACATTTGATGCTGTGAAGTTGAAGGAGATGATGAATTTAGGAGTGAACAGAGTGTCCTTGGGAGTGCAGGCTTTTGAAGAGGATTTGTTAAAAGCTTGCGGGAGAGCCCATGGTGTCAAAGATGTTTTTGAGACTTTTGAGATTCTGAAATCTCGTGAGGTTGAGAATTGGAATATGGACCTCATATCTTCTCTTCCTCATCAAACTTTGCAAATGTGGGAGGAGACATTGAGGCTTACTATGCAGGCACAGCCTCTCCACATCTCAGTTTATGATTTACAAGTTGAACAAGGCACCAAATTTGGAATACTGTGAGTTTATAAAGTTCTATAGCTTCTGAAGTGGTTATGAGTGCAACCACAACCTTACGTATTGGAAGAACAAACCCTTTTATGGTTTTGGACTTGGTTCTGCAAGTTTTGTAAATGGAGTGTGCTTTCCTAGGCCACGGAGATTGAAAGACTTCATGGCATATGTGCAGAATTTGGAGGATGGAGAGATAAGTTACAAGGATAGTAGTGTTGATGCCAAAGATGTGGCAGCAGATGTTGTTATGCTATCTCTTAGAACTGCAAGAGGGTTGGATTTGAAATCTTTTAAAAAAGCTTTTGGCTTCAGTCTTGCACTCTCTCTTTGCAAGGTCTACGAGTCTTACGTGCAAAGCCGGCACGTAATGTTCTTAGACGAACAAAGAAGAAGTATTGGAGCAGAGGAATTTAGATCCTTGCTATCTGATGAGCAGTATATGAGAGAGGTGCTGGCCTATGTGCGTCTGAGTGATCCCGACGGTTTTTTGTTATCCAATGAGTTGATATCCCATGCATTTGCGGTCTTAGGTTCTTAGTTCATTGGCATGCTCTGACACGTCGTAGTGTGTCTGAGCTCTGGCACCGGAGCTCATCATGGAAACAGAATGGCATTTCCTCAGAAATCAGTACGAGATAACAGCGATATAATTTCTGGAGAAGTTGGTAAATTATAAGTAAATTCAAAAGTCCTGTCTTGGGCCAGCCACAGATAGTTCCCAGTGGAAATCAGCTGAAATTTTTATGCTATTTGGCATAATAAAACGCATTATGAAGTGAATTGAACGGAATCGGAGATGGTGAACTTCTTCTCAGCTTCACGACAGTCCGATCGTTTGGATTGTCGGGCAACAGTAAGAGGCAAGCAGTGATAGAAGATGCTGTGCTCCATCCAGTAATGTAATAATCATCTTATTCAGAAGGTTGAACAGCAGTGCACAGCCCCCATTCCATGGTGACAGCATCGTGTGTCTCCACAAAGAAAGATCCCTTTGTAGCCAAAAAGGAGGGTGTCGATATTGAAAAATGTATGGATTTGAGTTACCAGCATTTCCGGAAGCACAGTTTCCGGAATGCATCCTACCTGTGAACTCTTCTCAATGGATCCCTTGCAGCAAGTCTAAAAGATTGAAGTATAGAAGAAATAGGAATCTTAAATCCGTATGTAATTGGTAAGATAATCAATTTTTGTTATTTTTTTAAGAGTGAGTAAATTGATGTAATTCAATGATGATCAAATTTTAGTCCTCAATTTGTATACTATTATTTAGGCAAAAATGAAGGTTATAGTAATTTGGCGATCAAATATTATGATTATAATATGTACTTAAAATTTATTCTAAATTAGAAAGGATAATAGTTGTACGGTCTAAACTAAAAATTTAAAAATGAACTGGAACTTCTTTATAAATATTCTTGGCATTATAGACCTGAAAAGAATACTAAAGAAGCTTTTATTTCCATGCATATAACAGTTGCAATCATCTTAAAAATATAGGCAGGTATTTTAACGTGATGAGAATAAAAAAGGCGTAAGAGACACCGGCAAAAAAATCATTAATATGGATGAAAGAATGCATTAGAAGTACTCTATTCAATATACAACATTAATGAATAATTGAGAATTAGTTTTTTATTCCATGATTCTTCTCTTCCGCACAGGAAGATCATTTATTTAACTGATCTGTACAAGAATAAAAAAATTAACGTTCTTTTTACCCAAAACCAAATAAATCAATTAGAGACCAGGCAAGAAGGGCACATTGGTGCCTGGCAACCAAGAATTGGCAGCAATGAAGTTCCCGGGTGCAAACATGGATGCCTCTGCTGCACTTGTGATGACATGATAACCACCCCACTTGACCCTATTTGCAGTTGAGGAACCGGGACCTGTGTTCAAATACTCCCCATAGTACAAGGTGTCGAGGGCAAAGTTGCCACTCCATGGCATCCAACCAGCCGGATGAATCAAGCTATCCAGGAAGGTCTTCATGAAAACGGTTCGGGAATACTGCTGCCATGGTCTTCCCAAATATGTGCTGACTGAGCCCTGAACCGGTTTCAAATCTGGAGCTGCTGTAACTCTGGAGTTGTGTATGATGATTCCGGTGGGGTCGCTGGCAATACTTCTGCCTTGGGCAGTTATAGTGTTGGTCTTGGTAGGAGAGTTTCTTACATAAATGTTGCAGTTTTGGAACACAGCTGCAGCATTTCCAAATATAAAATCAACTGTGCCATAGATATCACATTCTCTATAAAACTGTTTTCCTGCGCGGACGTAGAGAGTGTCTTGGTATCCTTCAAAACTACATTGGTAGAATACAGAGAATTCCGAATCAGATCGGAAAGCCACTGCTTGTTGATTTTGAGGCCCTGCAGTGTTCTTGAATGTTATGCCACGGGCCATGAATCCATCTCCCTCCGCAGCTGTAATACATTAAGAATAGATATGTTTAATTCTGCGAAAATTTTCATACAATCTTCAATAAGAATTTATGAGAGTTTTAAGAATAATTTTAAAACAACTTATCAAGAAAGAATAATAAACCATCTTAAAAAATAAATATCTGATTCAGAATAGGACGAATAAACCATATTAATTTTTTCTTATATTTACCATTCAATTTTGTTTTCCAAATATTTTATTGGAAATTTTAATAAGCATCATGCGACTGAATGAATGAAACTCAAATTGGTTTGAGAAAAATATTCATAAATAATAGCATGAACATGATTTACTTACCAACTGTTGCAGAATTGTAGGTGGTGCTACCCCCTCCCGCGCTTCTGCTTCCGGTGATTATCGTCTTCCCAATTCCATCACCGAGCAGCATGATATGCCTTAGATTGGTTCCAATATCCACATATTCTTGATACGTTCCGGCCTTAATGTATATTACGTACCTTCCACCATCTTGTCCCCTTGCAGCTGCAGCGGCAGCTACAGCCTGACCAACCGTCTTAAAATTGCCGGAGCCATCTTGCGCCACCACAACGTTTGGCTTTGGCACTGAAGCCTGTAAGAGCTCATGATCACCTGGACAAACCCAAGACGGGAATCCTTCCTCGTAGCTCGGCATGTCGAAATTGGACTCTTTAGAAATGAAGGCCAAAGCGTTACTGATCAAATAGGTCAGGTTATTTGACATCAAGGGCAACACATTGTCCGTGACCCCAAGTTCCTCGAACCCTTGACTGCATGTCTCAAGATTGGTGAGAGCTGCGCTCAGTGATGCCTGTGCATCATCTGGGCCGTAGTTGACGTCGTAAGCATCAAGAGTTCTGTTAATCTTGACGATCGAATTCTCGTACAGCTCCAAGCAATCAGTCCAAGCAGCCTTTTCTCGTGCGTTTCGGCATTTGGAGCCGAGACTATGTGTGTTTGCATGAGCATGCATAGCAACATCTTGAACCCGCTGTAACGACATCTTAAGAAAATCAGGCTTTCCTTCGATTGGAGAACCATACTTAAGGTTGTGCCGCAAAAGGGACTCGCAGTGTTTTGGATAGGGGGTTTTGGCACACCAGAATTTTAGTTCAGAAGGAGAATGGCGAAAAGAGATGGTTGGCGAAACAAAAAGGGATAGCAAAACGAGTGCCAATAAAGGGACTGCCATGGTGAGCTTACTTTAAATCACTAAGATAATAAAAACAGTGGAAGTAAAGAATGCTATTGTTGCATCATTATATATACTTATTTTACATATAGTTTTGGGAAATAGAATTGTTATAGAAACTTCTAAAAATTGGACAACGGAATCACTTTTAGGATTGGATAAGAGGCGGAGACATTAGATAATCAAATTCTATCCAAAATCAAGGGTAAAACGTTGACTTGATGAAATAAATGGGATTAATATGACTTACTTTAGGTATCATGTTTAATTTAGGAAGTTATAAAAAAATATACGATTTGAATCGCCAATTGAATAGGGCTTCCCACTCCAACCTTTTAAAGGAAAAGGTGGATTTTTATTTTTTATTTCTCTTTTATTTTTCCCTTCTTGGAAAAATGGTCCTTCACGTTTTCCCTTCTTGACTTATGACTGCATTCTTCCATCTTCATGGCTGCACACCTCTCTTTCCTCACTCTAGGCTGCATATTTCCACCGAATTGGATGAATGGATTCGCACGGTTAATTTGTTTCCCTGACCCTGTATAGACCTCATATCTTCTCGTCCTCATCAAACTTTGCAAATGTGGGAGGAGACATTGAGGCTCACTGCCCATGCACAGCCTCTCCACATCTCAATTTATAATTTGCAAGTTGAACAAGACACCAAATTTTGAATACTGTGAGTTTATAAAATTTTATAGATTCTGAAATTAAATTTAGTTGCAACTCTTTTACTCTATATGAAGCGGACGAACAGTGTTATAAGATTGTTCACAACAATCTGTTTCTATTGCTTCAATTGTGGAAATTTGGTTTTCCATGTCGTGATTGGTGGTCTCTTCAATTAATGAAACATGCTACGTGGGGGCTGATTGATACCATTCAACTTTCAGTATTGAAAAGCCTTTGTTTGTTTTGATAGAATTAATGTTTGCCTTGGCTGCAGAAGGAAAATTTTCAAGGATTACTGAATAAAGGAATATCGTAAAAGTGAAGAAAATACATGTTGGGCAGAAAAATGTGACCCGTCGGATCAAATTTCAAAAATAATCTGACGGGTCAGATTTGGACCGTAGCCACAATATATTTTACATACAGTTATGATGAAATACATTTGTTATAGAAATTTTTAAAAATTGAACAAAGGAATCAGTTTTAGGATGGGATAAGAGGCAGAGGCAGTGACAGTAAATAATCAAATTTTATCCAAAATCAAGGGCAAAATATTGACTTGATGAAATAAATCAGATCAATAAAAAATGCTGCCCACTCTAACCCTTTCGAATCATAATTACTAGGTAAAACGCTGAAGTTATAAGTTTGCATATTCATGGAAAGAAACACTTATTTATGTATGCAGTCTAACGCTAGATATAGTTTCCAATTTTGAATTATATTATTTTGTATCTTATTATATTTTTGGCTGATAATTCAAAGTTGGAGACTATTTGATATTTCAAACCCTTACCAGAATCAAAATAAGATATAAATCTTGAGAGGATTTTGTTGCTAGGAGCAAAAAAGAAGAGAAAAGCTGAAATTAAGAGGATCAAAATATATATAAAATTATGGCTTTCTCTCACTTTTTGATTTTCTTCCTTAATTTTCTTTTGTCTTTATTTTCCACTTTTTCTGTAATTTCATTGTTCGTATTTTCTCCAAAATATTTCTTATTTCTCTCCAAAAGATCCCTTCATATCCTATTATTTCCCACTTCAATTTAAACACTTACCTGCAACTAATTTTTGTTAGGACCCTAAGGGTGGTGAGGACGGTATATATATATATATATATATATATATATATATATATATATATATATATATATATATATATATATATATATATATATATATATATATATATATATATATAATATTAACATATTAACATATTGAAGTACTTTTAGATTTATGAAATGTTAAAATATCATTTCAAATAAACTTACATTTCAATATAAGACCTAAATTCAACAAAGGCATCTTATTGTTTTTTTTTATAATTATAGCACTACAAGAAAAACTGCGATTAGCAACGGACAATCAGCAACGGATTTGCGTCCGAAATAAAAAGTGGTCAAAGTCTTGGGCTAACCTATTAGCAACGATTTTTGCAACGAATTAGCGACGGATAAATTGATATTTTAAAAAAAATTATTATCGGTTGCTATTTCAACACAACGAATATTCAATTAACCATTACAAAATTTAACAAAGAAGCTTGTTAAATTAAACTGGAACGATGATAAAAAAACTTTTAACTTTTTAAAAATACGCAAGTTAGAAATACCTTGAATGTTATCCAAATCAAGTAATATTTAAAAATAAATTGCACTTACTTGTCACCATCAGGTGTAATCAAAACTCGTGTGTCTGAGATGTTTGGTCCAAGCGTAGATGCAGTTATGGAAGGTATCGATGTAGGTGTTCGTTGCTATCCTATTCATGATGGTGAGTGCAATGGTGGCAAGCTGCGTAACTGCGAACCCGGAATTGGAGACGAAGTACCATCATCTCTACTCTCAGACTGCTCTGGTAGTCCTCTGCCAGTAGACATAATCTGGTTTAACACATATGACAATAAAAAAGTTAGAGTGTAAAAATATAAATATGAAATAAATTATTCATCAAATTATAAAATATTATCTCACGTTTGAAAGAAACTAATCATATTCATTTTCTTCATTATCTAATAAATCATCTCCCATATCATCATCCGTAGGAGAATCCGTATCCGAATTATCTTCTTCTACAATCACGTCCACATTTTGATGCGGTCTTGATTCTTCAATAGCTACTACTTCGCCTTCTCCTGATTCATTTGCAAGTTCACCAATCATCTCGTCTTCAATGGAAATATTAACAGCCATAGAATTGTCGGTCTCCTCTTGATATGGTCGATCTACTGTAGGTCCATCAATTACGTGACGAGCCTTTAGTTTGCAGACAGTTATCCAATCAGACTTGTTCTTTTTATAGCCTGGATAGGATGCATAATATACTTGACTGGCTTGCTGAGCTAACACAAATGGGTAATATTTTAGGTACTTTCTCCTGCTGTTAATGTCCACCATTCGAAACTGCGGATGCACCTTCACTCCCTTATTAATAGTTGGATCAAATCAATCACGCTTGAACAAGGTAACATTTTGACAAGGAGACCCAGGGAATTGCACCTCAATAATCTCCTTCAAGACTCCATATTAATCTCCCGTATTTTCTTCTCCACATTTGACACAAACCCCACTATTAACGGTTTTCTTTCCCATTTCGTAATCGTACGTGTGAAATCTAAAACCATTTATCAAGTCCCCATGGAAAGACTTCACCTGCCTCGAAAGGCTCAAGCCAAACTTTTAAGATGTTTGTCACTAACATGATTGTCAGGACGGTTAACGTATAACAAGTAAGTAAGTTAGGCAGATAATAGGAATGGCAAGTTATAAAATACTCAAAAAATAATATAAGAGGGTAACAATTACATAAGTTCTAAACCATGCCGGAAACTTATCTTCTAATCTCCTGTCAACTTCTTTATCCGTAATTTGTGGTGCAGCAGCTTGTAATTTGCCATTGAATTTACTGTATAATAATCACTTACTGTGAGGATTAGTGTATCAGCATTGAGGTAATACGTGATTTAAGTTACAGTAATATTATTATAACTGACCTAATAAACGGCTGCAGTTCATCGCAATTGAGAAATATATAAATTGTAGCTGCCTTAAGTTCCTCGGATGTTAGATATCTTGTTTGGATTTACCCAATCACCCTTCCTGAAATATTGCATATTGACAAACTAGGGCCATGCAAATTTGGTTCACTAACGCCTTCATCATTTCGAGCAATGTTTTATATCTTATCTGCATGTGAGGCTCAAAATAATAGGAGAAAAATGTCGATGCTTCTTCAATTAAGTAAGCATTGCAAATCGATCCTTCAACACTTGCTTTATTCTTAACCTTACTTTTCAAGCGATATAAGAACCTGAAATATCAGTAATAAATTAAAAGTACATTACCTCACACGACAATTAAAGCAAATGAGAATTTAGACATTGTCAAAGGTATATTTACCGTTCAAATGGATACATCCATCAGTACTGAACAGGACCTGCAACCCTCGCTTCATAAGGCAGGTGGACCAGAAGATGCTCCATCACGTCAAAGAACCAGGGTGGAAAAATCTTTTCTAACTTACAAACCAGAATTTCAATAGTTTTCTCCCATTCCCTCATACGAGATACTGATAATTGAGAAGAACACAGGTCACGGTAGAAAATATTCGTTAGGCTGTTCCATATTGGTATTGGAAGAAGTTCTCTGAATGCAATTGGAAGTAATCTCTCCATGAAGACATGACAGTCATAAGATTTCATTCCTGACATTTTCAGCTCTTTCATATCAACACATCTTCCCAGATTAGAAGCATATCCATCAGGAAGTCGAATATCCTTCACCCACTCAAGAACGAGTCTACTCTGTTCTGGTGTTAGTGAATATTTAGCCTTTGGAATGGAAACTTTCCTGTCACTAACACTAATAACATGTAACTCAGGCCTGTCACAATATATCTCAACATCACGGTGAGCTTTCACGTTGTCTTTTGATTTACTTTTTACATCCATAACGGTGTTAAACATATTATCAAAGATGTTTTTCTCATTATGCATCACATCTATGTTATGGCGAATCAGATTAGTTTTCTAATATGGTAAATCCCAAAAGATGCTCTTCTTGCCCCAATTGTGATAGATTCCTCTGCCCGCTTGCCTCCCAACTTCTACAGTAGTGTCCACTATATTTGAAAAATTGCACACTCTTTCCCCCATCTCATCTCCAGAAGCTCGTATTATAGGTATGTATCTCTCACGGCCCCTATCTTTTATGAATGACTTTGTATCCTTCCTGTCTGGGTGCTCGAAGGGCAAGAATCGTCGGTGACAATTGAACCAAGATTGTTTCGACCCATTCTGCAGCTGAAAGATGAAAACCCATTGGTGCATAGAGCAAGACGAACATTTCAAATTTCTTTGGCAAATTCAGGATAAGTCCCATCGAAATGGTGCCAACCTTCACAATTTCTTGGATGGCTCATAACTCCCGACTCCGACTGACTTTCTGCATGCCACCTCATATGTTCGGCAGTCGCTTTAGATGCAAATAGTCTCTGGAGTCTGGGTGTCAAAGGAAGGTAATACATCTTTTTGAAAGGAACATCCCTATGTTGTTTATTTTTGGCGATCTTCTTCTTTGACATATATCGGGCATGACCACAAAACTTGCATTCTTATTTGTCTATATCCCCTTTCAAGTAAAGCATACAACTGTTTGGACGAACATCTATCTTCTGAATAGGCAAACGAAGTCCAGATACCATCTTCTTTGTCTGATATAAGTCATCTGGAAGCTTATTATTGCATGGTAAGACCTCCTTCATCAGTTGTAGCACCGATTAAAACACCGCTCTGAAATATTATTTTCTGACTTAGTATTTAGTAATCGAGAAACAACCGATAACAACGAGTGTGTTGTACACCAGTCCCATATAGGAGAGTCAGTCTTCTCCAACATATCATAAAATCTCTTAGCTTCTACATTAGGTTGTTCCTCGAAATCAGAAGATGACGGTGGGTCTGTCAGAAACTCTCCACCAACTCCCTCTATTACCATCTGCTGCAATTGATTAACTGCAGCCGGCCGAACAGAGGTGCCAGCTACTGTGCATATAGGCTGCGCTGGCATAAGATCCTTGCCATGACTTGTCCATAAGTAATAATTAGAGACAAAGCCGAACCTATACAAGTGCATCTCTACCTCATCCGGAGATAGGTGAGCTCTAGTTTTTACATTTTGCACATGGACATCTTAGCCGTGATGCCCAACCTTTCGACAAATAATAGGCAATAAAACCCTATACCCCTTGCTCATATTCTAATGTAATCCCCTTAATCCCTTGCACGTGTCTCCTGTACATCCAACTACGATCATCCATCTACAACATTATCCACACATTATCTATTAAGAAATTGTTAAGAAAATTTTGACAGAGTCTCCCCTGAAAAATAGGCTTTTCTAGCCTCAAAGGCCACTCAAAATTCAATCCCATAACAACGAAAGATAAATTTATAACAACACATACCTTTGCTATAATAAATTACCTTAGAAATTATTTGATTAAATATAACCATGGCCCTTAAGGGATAAAGATACCAAAATACAAAGGATATTAAAGAATAAAAACCTAAACATGTGCAAAGGAGTATTTCATTTTCTATTGCTACTATTTTTGGCTATTAACCAAATGATTTATTTATATGTTGATTGCACAAACCTAAGAGAACATTAAATTCCAATCCCTATCTAATTTCAGTTATTTATCAAATTATTTGAGTTTGAGTCTGAGAGGAAATATTTTCATAAGAGAAGGTCATATATACCCTCATTTGAGAATTGAATCAAGTAAAAAATATGCAAAAGGCAACTCGCCTATATAATCTTTCATTCTCCGCATCATTTGAGAAAATTTTCCATTCTCTAGCTTAAATCTAAGCGTAATGTTAAAAATCGATGCTTTCTTCTACTATTTTATACATTTCATTGTAAGGATAAAATCGTGAAATTATGCATTTCTTTTCCAGTAAATAAAATCGTCAAATTTAAGAGTGATGAAAGTTTGAGGTGACTATTAATAGAGAAATTATAAGTGTAAGGAGGCCAATGGATTTCTTAGAGAAATTTAAATTGAATAAGATGCGTTTACCCTAAATATAATGGATAATTAAAATCACAGCATTTCATAATTAAGAAAAATTGTTACTTTTAATTTTCTGTTTCCTCATTAGTATGAAGTTAATCAATGATTATATATATGTAGCTCAAACAAGTCCTATAGTTTCTTATTCACCAAAAAAAAAAAAAAGTCCTATAGTTTCTTTGCTCTAACAAGTTAAGAAAAATCACTTTCCTCTTGACTCATTTTCTTGCCTATAGTTAAGTAAAGTCCTACAGTTTGTAATTTATTTTATTTTCGCCAATCAATTCATATAGACTAGTTTAATTGCACATGTAAGACAAGTTTAACTTTCAACAATTAAAACAATTGGAGGGAGGTTTATTATCGGCTGGAAGTTAGGCTATTATGGTAGGGAATAATTCTGAACAAAGCAGACAAACACAATGAATTTTGGATTGATTGCTTACATTATAACTAATACAACAGACAAACTGGAACTCATACTATAATGCATTTTGGAGCTCTAAAGTTCACTTCCCAAAATTTGAAACAGAGAACTAGCTTTCCCATTTCAGCTGCTATATTAAAACTAAAACTAACACAGTGGCCAAATTAATCTTCGCAAGAAGAAGAAATTAAACAGTTAACAAAAAATTGCCAAAATGTGGAGCATTAAACTAAAACCCCAAATCAACTCTTTCATCGCGAAACTATAAGTCAAACAAAAAGAAAAACTCAGCCACATCCGAAGAAGCAAATAAGCCAACCGAAGCAAGGAGACCGAAGAAATAACAATGCAGATATCGACAATGCAGCAGAAGAAGTAGCTAGCTGATATTCTATATTTGTGCTTCATATAATTATCATTTTGAGCTTGATTTTATGTTAAATTTTGGTGTTTTAATCACCATTTATACTCCCTTTATCTCTTATTTGCTTTAGGTGATATTATTGAAGATTTGGAATTAAATGAAGCAAATAAGGGAAATTTACACAATGAAGAACAATAGAGAAATACAGAGGAAAAACAGATTGGTAGACATATTTCAAGTCGGATTATGACCTCTATGAAGATTTCAAATGCAAAAGTGGTATTCTAGAAACTAATAGAAGACATTCTGAAGTTTTCAGAATGGTAACATTTGTGTCAATCGGAGTTCATTTGCCTACCCTACTTATGCTGCAAAATCACCTGTTCTGCATTGGGCTCCATTTTTGACACAGTTTGTTATAATGATCATATCTTGCGTTATAGATGCCCAATTGATGTGATTAAACTCTCTGTGGAAAGCTAAGATCCTAATATACAACTTTCATGAAGACATCAAGACCTAGAGCAGCCGATGTGGGGGTCTGAATTTACCTAGACGTCAAAATAGTGTCACAGTCGGGCAGCAGAAACTTGCACCAAAACTGGGGACAAGCGGCGCCGTTTGGTGTGATATAAGCGGCGCCGTTTGTGCCGATCTGAAGCTGCTTTTAAGCTGCATTTCTCTCTCTTTTGGGGCAGATTTCAATACCCCTTTAGGGCAGATATAAGAGGAGCCGAGAGAGTGGACAGAAAATAGCAAAAACTCATCAAAACTCACTCAAATCCCATCCCAATTCTTCATCTTTGCAAGAGAAATCAAGAGAGAAGATTGAATCTTTGAAGAAGGAGAACATCCATCTTGAAGATTCATGGAAAAAGCTGCAATTTTCGCAACGCTACAGTGACGAATTTCAAACCTTGAAGAAGAGAAGATTTCAACCATGAAAATGAGCAATTCTTACTCTTTCTTTGTTGGTTTATATTCTTTGAATTGTAATATGTTGATGAACTAGACTTTTGAATACTTGGATGGGTATGAACCCTAGATTTTGCCTATGTAAATGAAGTGTTTCATTGGTTGATTGAATTTGAATTTCTTGTGAATTGTTTGTGGGTTTGAATGGTTGAATTGATTGAGTGGATTATGGATGCATAATCTGGAATTTTTGTTCACTTGGAATTGAGAAATGAAGAGTGATTGACAATTGATTCAAAATCTGGAAATTTTCACTTGGAATTGAGAAAGGAAGGGTGAAATAGACCATACACAAACAATGGGGATGATTTAGGGGACTAGAGATAGAAACCTAAACATCTTCTTGATAATTAGAGAAATCTAATTGGAAATTCACAATTCTTAATGCATTCTTGGGTTGAATTGGTTAGAAAGAGATTTCAACTAATTAATCTAAGAGTAGAGAACTTTCATCTAGAGATAGAGTGAGTTCTATCATTGGAATTTCATCAAACATAAGAAGTGAAATTTATCAACCAAGGGACATTTCTATCACATAGGTAATTCTAGGGGGATTAACCATCCAAGTATTGTTTTCTCTATTAAATTCTCTCTTACAAGCAAGATTTAAGTTGGTTTAACTAGTTAAGTTAGATTCTTTTCCTAGTAGTTATTCAAAATATTTTCACAAACAAAATTTGTTAGGCTAAATAATAGAGTATAAAGTGAGTAATGGTATTTAACCACCCCCGTGGATTCGACATTTGAATTTACTTGCCATTGTACTACTCATAACGATAGGTGCACTTGCCTAGTGTTTGTGTGCAAATTGTTAGAGATTCTAATAAAATTGAGTATAAAGGCATAGAAATAAAACACAACACTAGCTCATACCTCACATACACGGCAATTTCACTTCAATCTTCAGCAATGGGTAGGCGGCAATATTCAGAAACGGGCAATCTTCAATCTTCAAAATGCCGACATATAAGAACGCATACCAATCACCCTTCAATTAGCCAAATGAAGGAGCGAAAATTTACCTATTGAAGCTCCAAAAATTTTCTCTCGGACACAAACAGAGAAGCAACGAAAGAGGCGGGGAATGAGGGAGGGAAGGGTTTTTTTCCTTGAGTGTTTTGCAGACAGAAGTTTGCCGAATGTTATGCAATTTGCTTTCTAATTAACGAAAGAGAACGCATTATCAAATTGGGGCGACGTCTAATGAACGTGCAGAAGAACGCATTGCCAGAACGCGTTGTACAGGCAAATATTAAGTACGCATACTAATGATGCGTCCTTCGCGCGGCAGGCGAGAGATGGCTTTAGACACAACGCATTTGGCTACCGCGTCAACAACGAACGATCATAATGTGTTCATCAACAAGCGGTCGCTAATCTGTCGCAAACTCCTGTAGAACGCATTCTTATGATGCGTCTTTCATTTTCCGTCGCTGCTACAAATTATATTTCAATCGAATTAAATTCTAATTTCACAGCTAATACATTCCTCAATCTTCATTGGAATACCCAAGAATAATCTAGAAAGAATTATCAATAACTTTTTGATATTCAAACCAAGTAATATAAACATCTATTCTAAATAATTTATGTTGTACACCGTTTTAGAAAAAAGTAATTGAAGTAATAAACAATGAACACTATAAGAATTATAATATATTACACTACACTAATATATCTTATATTTAATACAATATATTTTCTTCTAACATATATAAACAATATATGTTATACATACATATTAACTTTATAAATTATGTATGTATGATATTAATAATAAATTGTGCATTTAATTAGAATAAATATTTATGATATATGGAGATTATAAAAATAAAAAACAGTGATCATTCACAGAATTACAACACTCATGGAATATATAGGAAAAACTAAAATAGGAATTTTAAAAATATACAATTTCCGTCGCTAATCAGCGAGGGATTAGCGACAGAAAAGGGTTTAAAAATACAACCAAATTAAAAATTTTAAAAATTTACTATTAGCGATGGAGCGAGGGATTAGCGATGGAATAGCGTTTTGAAAATTTCCAAATTACAAAATATAAAAATTATTATTTCCGTCGCTAATCCCTCGCTGATCAACGAGGGATTAGCGACGGAATAGGGTTACAAATTTCTCAATTTTAAAACTTTAAAAATTTACTATTGGCATCGCTAATCCCTCGCTATTTAGCGAGGGATTAGCGATGGAATAGCGTTTTGAAATTTTCCAAATTACAAAATATAAAAAATTATTATTGCCGTCGCTAATCAGCGAGTGATTAGCGACCGAAAAAGATTTCTAATATAACTAAATTAAAAATTAAAAAGTTACTATTGCCGTCGCTAATCCATTGCATAGGGTTTCAAATTTTTCAAATTTAAAAACTTTAAAAAATTATAATTTCCGTCGCTAATTAGAGAGGGATTAGTGATGGAAAAGGGTTTTGAATTTTCTAAATTAAAAATTTTAAAAATTTATTATTTCTGTCGCTAATCCCACGTTAATCAACGAGTGAATAGCGACGGAATATGGTTTCAAATTTCTCAAATTAAAAACTTTAAAAAATTATAATATCCGTCGCTAATCCCTCGCTAATCAGCGAGGGATTAATTAGCAATGGAAAAGGGTTTTGAATTTTCCAAATTAAAAATTTTTAAAATTTATTATTTCCATCACTAATTCATCGCCGCTAATTCCTCGCTAATCAGCGAGTGATTAGCGACGGAAAAGGGTTTCAAATATAACTGAATTAAAAAATTAAAAAGTTACTCTTTCCGTCGCTAATCTCTCGTTGATCATGTTGGGATTAGCGACGGAATCACATCCAACTAATAATTAATTATAATAGAAAATAAATTTACCAAGTTGCAAAACTTAATTTGTGTAGATATCATTACAGAAACTAAAATTCTTATATCTAATATTATGTGGAAAATTCAATTTTAATTTTCAAGCACAAATATTTTAAATCTTGAGCTTCTAACTCATTTATCATATCTTTTAGTTGCTAAATATGTTTAGCGAAATTACAAAAACAAAAAAATTTTAAATCATTGTGACTCACAAGTCGGCTCGTTAATCCTAATTCGTCATAGGACGAATATGATTTAAAACTTTCTCAGCTTGTCGGCAAACGAGCCAAGTCCTCACCAGCCCATATAAGACCAGGCCGAACTAGACTAACCCGTTTGATAGCATGAGAAAATAATATGGAGGGTGTAATACTTGCTAAACTTTGGAAGGATAATTCTCATCTTTTAAATTAATTTTATGAGAGATTCATTACTCAATTATTTGTTGATTAAAGTAAAAATTTGATTATCACATGATTTGTGTTGTAACGATCCATCTCTGGAATTGTAGGTTCAGTAAACAAAAGATAGTCTCTCAGATAAAGAGAATCTTGCTGACTAACCTCATGTAAGAGAATTTGACGGAAAAAAATAAAAAATTCAAAAAATCAAATGCCATTATGTTTCCGTAATGAGCTCTGGTGGTAGAATTCGGACACACTACACCATGTCAGAGCATAGCAAACAACGAGATAATTTATAATAATTATTTAAATTTTTATATAATATTAATAATTTATAATTTTTTGATCATTCAAAATTAAAAATTTTACTCGCTTAAAAATAAAAATTTTTAAAAAATTCAAGATTGGTTAGGTGAATAATATGTACTTTTATCAAATCAGCTACTCGTCTTATTACTACTTTTTGAAACAAATATTTAATTACTATCGAGTTTAAGCAATTCCAATTTTGTATGTTTAGATATCGAAAATGCTTTTTCCCAAAGAGAAAAAGGAAATTACTATTGCAACAGTGGTAGGACAATTTATAAAGTGCTGCACCAACAATTTTATCTTCCGATGGGAAATTTCTCCTGCTTCTAAAACTGTCTATTGTTCTCTCACTCTCGTTGATCTCTTAATGTTCGATTCTAGAATTCCACATAAAAACTCAAATCCTTCTTCTTCAGGGTGTGGTAGATTTGATTGCAATGCTGAAATCAATATTTTCACCCATAATTTTACCTGTCTTTCCCACCAAAACCAAGTCTCAAAGAATTCGAAGGCAATAATCAATGGGCTAATACAGAGCCCACAAACTGTTCGTCAGAATGCCACAACCTCCAACAGCTACGCTGCTATGCACATGCTTCCCCCAACGTCAGCCTATGTTCATCTTAAATTCTGCAGGAAACGCTACCACTACTGTGATTTCCCTATTATTGCTCTTGGTTTGACTTCTTCACCCCAGGTAATTGACGATGACCCGCGAATCTTTAACTATATTCAGATTCTTTGTAGAGAAATTAAAGCTACCCCGTCTTTTGATCCCAATCCTCCTCTTGAAACGGTGTTTTTTGGCGGCGGGACGCCTTCTTTGGTACCTCCGAGACTGGTTTCTATGGTTCTTGAGTCTTTAAACTCGAAATTTGGGTTGTGTTCGGATGCTGAGATATCAATGGAAATGGACCCTGGCACATTTGATGCTGTGAAGTTGAAGGAGATGATGAATTTAGGAGTGAACAGAGTGTCCTTGGGAGTGCAGGCTTTTCAAGAGGATTTGTTAAAAGCTTGCGGGAGAGCCCATGGTGTCAAAGATGTTTTTGAGACTTTTGAGATTCTGAAATCTCGTGACGTTGAGAATTGGAGTATGGACCTCATATCTTCTCTTCCTCATCAAACTTTGCAAATGTGGGAGGAGACATTGAGGCTTACTATGCAGGCACAGCCTCTCCACATCTCAGTTTATGATTTACAAGTTGAACAAGGCACCAAATTTGGAATACTGGGAGTTTATAAAGTTCTATAGCTTCTGAATTTAAATTTAGTTGCAACTCTTTTACTCTATATGAAGCGGACGACAGTATCATAAGATTGGTCACAACATTCTGTTTCTATTGCTTCAATTGTGGGAATCTGGTTTTCCATTTCCTGATATGGTGGTCTCCTCAATCAATGGAACATGCTACCTGGGGACTGATTGATACCATTCAACTTTCAATATTGAAAAATTTTTGTTTCTCTTGATAAAATGTTTACTTGGCTACAGAAGGAAAATTTTCAAGGATTACTGCATAAAGGAATACCATAAAAGTGACACATGCTTGGACATTTCAAAAGGAAACAAGGAACAAATGAGGCCATTATGATATTCGAAAGTGGAATTAACAACCACATGTTAGCTTCATTTTTCCCTTGCTTATTATTATTGGCACTCTGCAGGTATACTCCAGGTCAGTTCCCACTTCCTTCCGAGGATCAGTCCGCTGACTTCTACAAAATAGCCTCAAGAATGCTGGCCGATGCTGGTTATGATCACTATGAGATTAGTAGTTACGGCAGAAGTGGTTATGAGTGCAAGCACAACCTTACGTATTGGAAGAACAAACCCTTTTATGGTTTTTTACTTGGCTCTGCAAGTTTTGTAAATGGAGTGAGCTTTTCTAGGCCACAGAGATTGAAAGACTTCATGGCATATGTGCAGAATTTGGACGATGGAGAGATAAGTTACAAGGATGGTAGTGTTGATGCCAAAGATGTGGCAGCAGATGTTCTTATGCTACCTCTTAGAACTGCAAGAGGGTTGGATTTGAAATCTTTTACAAAAGCTTTTGGCTTCAGTCTTGCACTCTCTCTTTGCAAGGTCTACGAGTCTTACGTGCAAAGCCGGCACGTAATGTTCTAAGACGAACAAAGAAGAAGTATTGGAGCAGAGGAATTTAGATCCTTGCTATCTGATGAGCAGAATATGAGAGAGGTGCTGGCCTTTGTGCGTCTGAGTGATCCCGACGGTTTTTTGTTATCCAATGAGTTGATATCCCATGCATTTGCGGTCTTAGGTTCCTAGTTCATTGGCATGCTCTGACACGTCGTAGTGTGTCTGAGCTCTGCCACCGGAGCTCATCATGGAAACAGAATGGCATTTCCTTAGAAATCAGTACGAGATAACAGCGATTTAATTTCTGGCGAAGTTGGTAAATTATAAGTAAATTCAAAAGTCCTGTCTTGGGCCAGCCACAGATAGTTCCCAGTGGAAATCAGCTGAAATTTTTATGCTATTTGGCATAATAAAACGCATTATGAAGTGAATTGAACGGAATCGGAGATGGTGAACTTCTTCTCAGCTTCACGACAGTCCGATCGTTTGGTTTGTCGTGCGACAGTAAGAGGCAAGCAGTGATAGAAGATGCTGTGCTCCATCCAGTTATGTAATAATCATCTTATTCAGAAGGTTGAACAGCATCGTGTGTCTCCACAAAGAAAGATCCCTTTGTAGCCTCAGTTATGACAAAAAGGAGAGGAAAAGAAAAAAAAAAAAGGAGGGTGTCGATATTGAAAAATGTATGGATTTGAGTTACCAGCATTTCCGGAAGCACAGTTTCCGGAATGCATCCTACCTGTGAACTCTTCTCAATGGATCCCTTGCAGCAAGTCTAAAAGAATGAAGTATAGATGAAATAGGAATCTTAAATCCGTATGTAATTGGTAAGATAATCAATTTTTGTTATTTTTTTAAAAGTGAGTAAATTGATGTAATTCAATAATGATCAAATTTTAGTCCTCAATTTGTATACTATTATTTAGGCAAAAATGAAGGTTATAGTAATTTGGCGATCAAATATTATGATTATAATATGTACTTAAAATTTATTCTAAATTAGAAAGGATAATAGTTGTACGGTCTAAACTAAAAATTTAAATATGAACAGGAACTTCTTTATAAATATTTTTGGCATTATTTTTATGCATATAACAGTTGCAATCAGTTTGAAAATATAGGTAGATATTTTAACGTGATGAGAGTAAAAAAGGCGTAAGAGACACCGGCAGAAAAAATCATTAATATGGATGAAAGAATGCATTAGAAGTACTCTATTTAATATACAACAGTAATGAATAATTGAGATTAATTTTTTATTCCATGATTCTTCTCTTCCGCACAGGAAGATCATTTATTTAACTGATCTGTACAAGAATAAAAAAATTAACTTTCTTTTTACCCAAAACCAAATAAATCAATTAGAGACCAGGCGAGAAGGGCACATTGGTGCCTGGCAACCAAGAATTGGCAGCAATGAAGTTCCCGGGTGCAAACATGGATGCCTCTGCTGCACTTGTGATGACATGATAACCACCCCACTTGACCCTATTTGCAGTTGAGGAACCGGGACCTGTGTTCAAATACTCCCCATAGTACAAGGTGTCGAGGGCAAAGTTGCCACTCCATGGCATCCAACCAGCCGGATGAATCAAGCTATCCAGGAAGGTCTTCATGAAAACGGTTCGGGAATACTGCTGCCATGGTCTTCCCAAATATGTGCTAACTGAGCCCTGAACCGGTTTCAAATCTGGAGCTGCTGTAACTCTGGAGTTGTGTATGATGATTCCGGTGGGGTCGCTGGCAATACTTCTGCCTTGGGCAGTTATAGTGTTGGTCTTCGTAGGAGAGTTTCTTACATAAATGTTGCAGTTTTGGAACACAGCTGCAGCATTTCCAAATATAAAATCAACTGTGCCATAGATATCACATTCTCTATAAAACTGTTTTCCTGCGCGGACGTAGAGAGTGTCTTGGTACCCTTCAAAACTACATTGGTAGAATACTGAGAATTCCGAATCAGATCGGAAAGCCACTGCTTGTTGATTTTGAGGCCCTGCAGTGTTCTTGAATGTTATGCCACGGGCCATGAATCCATCTCCCTCCGCAGCTGTAATACATTAAGAATAGATATGTTTAATTCTGCGAAAATTTTCATACAATCTTCAATAAGAATTTATGAGAGTTTTAAGAATAATTTTAAAACAACTTATCAAGAAAGAATAATAAACCATCTTAAAAATCAAATATCATTCAGAAAAGGACGACTTAGGTAAGTCGATAAATTTTATTTTTTTTGAAATAATGAATTTTTTCTCATTTATTGAAGCGACGTTTTTTTGTTCAAGACTTATTAAATTTTTGGACAAATTAGAAGGAGAACAGTGGAAAAAGATTAATTTTTCTTATCAAAGCTCGCATTAATTTTTTCTTATATTTACCATTCAATTTTGTTTTCTAAATATTTTATTGGAAATTTTAATAAGAATCATGCGACTGAACGAATGAAACTCAAATTGGCTTGAGCAAAATATTCATAAATAATAGCATGAACATGATTTACTTACCAACTGTTGCAGAATTGTAGGTGGTGCTACCCCCTCCCGCGCTTCTGCTTCCGGTGATTATCGTCTTCCCAATTCCATCACCGAGCAGCATGATATGCCTTAGATTGGTTCCAATATCCACATATTCTTGATACGTTCCGGCCTTAATGTATATTACGTACCTTCCACCATCTTGTCCCCTTGCAGCTGCAGCGGCAGCTACAGCCTGACCAACCGTCTTAAAATTGCCGGAGCCATCTTGCGCCACCACAACGTTTGGCTTTGGCACTGAAGCCTGTAAGAGCTCATGATCACCTGGAGAAACCCAAGACGGGAATCCTTCCTCGTAGCTCGGCATGTCGAAATTGGACTCTTTAGAAATGAAGGCCAACGCGTTACTGATCAAATAGGTCAGGTTATTTGACATCAAGGGCAAGACATTGTCCGTGACCCCAAGTTCCTCGAACCCTTGACTGCATGTCTCAAGATTGGTGAGAGCTGCGCTCAGTGATGCCTGTGCATCATCTGGGCCGTAGTTGACGTCGTACGCATCAAGAGTTCTGTTAATCTTGACGATCGAATTCTCGTACAGCTCCAAGCAATCAGTCCAAGCAGCCTTTTCTCGTGCGTTTCGGCATTTGGAGCCGAGACTATGTGTGTTTGCATGAGCATGCATAGCAACATCTTGAACCCGCTGTAACGACATCTTAAGAAAATCAGGCTTTCCTTCGATTGGAGAACCATACTTAAGGTTGTGCCGCAAAAGGGACTCGCAGTGTTTTGGATAGGGGGTTTTGGCACACCAGAATTTTAGTTCAGAAGGAGAATGGCGAAAAGAGATGGTTGGCGAAACAAAAAGGGATAGCAAAACGAGTGCCAATAAAGGGACTGCCATGGTGAGCTTACTTTAAATCACTAAGATAATAAAAACAGTGGAAGTAAAGAATGCTATTGTTGCATCATTATATATACTTATTTTACATATAGTTTTGGGAAATAGAATTGTTATAGAAACTTCTAAAAATTGGACAACGGAATCACTTTTAGGATTGGATAAGAGGCGGAGACATTAGATAATCAAATTCTATCCAAAATTAAGGGTAAAACGTTGACTTGATGAAATAAATGGGATTAATATGACTTACTTTAGGTATCATGTTTAATTTAAGAAGTTATAATAAAATATACGATTTGAATCGCCAAATGAATAGGGCTTCCCACTCCAACCTTTTAAAGGAAAAGGTGGATTTTTATTTTTTATTTCTCTTTTATTTTTCCCTTCTTGGAAAAATGGTCCTTCACGTTTTCCCTTCTTGACTTATGACTGCATTATTCCATCTTCATGGCTGCACACCTCTCTTTTCTCACTCTAGGCTGCATATTTCCACCGAATTGGATGAATGGATTCGCACGGTTAATTTGTTTCCCTGACCCTGTATAGACCTCATATCTTCTCTTCCTCATCAAACTTTGCAAATGTGGGAGGAGACATTGAGGCTCACTGCCCATGCACAGCCTCTCCACATCTCAATTTATAATTTGCAAGTTGAACAAGGCACCAAATTTTGAATACTGTGAGTTTATAAAATTTTATAGCTTCAGAAATTAAATTTAGTTGCAACTCTTTTACTCTATATGAAGCGGACGAACAGTGTTATAAGATTGTTCACAACGTTCTGTTTCTATTGCTTCAATTGTGGAAATCTGGTTTTCCATGTCCTGATTGGTGGTCTCTTCAATTAATGAAACATGCTACGTGGGGACTGATTGATACCATTCAACTTTCAGTATTGAAAAGTTTTTGATTGTTTTGATAGAATGTTTACTTGGCTGCCGAAGAAAATTTTTTAAGGTTTACTGAATAAAGGAATATCGTAAAAGTGAAGAAAATACATGTTGGGGCAGAAAAATGCGACCCGTCAGATCAAATTTCAAATATGATCTGACAGGTCAAATTTGGATCTTAACCACAGTATATTTTACATACAGTTATGAGAAAATACATTTGTTATAGAAATTTCTAAAAATTGAACAAAGGAATCAGTTTTAGGATGGGATAAGAGGCAGAGGCAGTAGATAATCAAATTTTATCCAAAATCAAGGGCAAATATTGACTTGATGAAATAAATCAGAGCAATAAAAAAGGCTGCCCACTCTAACCCTTTCGAATCATAATTACTATGTAAAACGTTGAAGTTATAAGTTTGCATATTAATGGAAACAAACACTTATTTATGTATGCAGTCTAACGCTAGATATAGTTTCCAATTTTGAATTATATTATTTTGTATCTTAATATATTTTTGACTGATAATTCAAAGTTGGAGACTATTTAATATTTCAAAACCCTTACCAGAATCAAAATAACATATAATTCTTGAGTGGATTTTGTTGCTAGGAGTAAAAAAGAAGAGAAAAGCTTAAATTAAGAGGATCAAAATATATATAAAATTATGGCTTTCTCTCACTTTTTATTTTTTTCCTTAATTTTCTTTTGTCTTTCTTTTCCACTTTTTCTGTAATTTCATTGTTCGTATTTTCTCCAAAATATTTCCTATTTCTCTCCAAAAGATCCCTTCATATCCTATTATTTCCCCACTTCAATTTAAACACTTACCCGCAACTAATATCCTAAGGGTGGTGAGGACGGTTTATATATATATATAATATTAACATATTAACATGTTGAAGTACTTTTAGATATATGAAATGTTAAAATGTCATTTCAAATAAACTTACATTTCAATATAAGACCTAAATTCAACAAGGGCATCTTATTGTCTTTTTTAATTATAAAACCTAAATTCAATATAAGACTTTCAAATTAAGCCCAATATAAGAAAGCATTCTTCTACTAAAGAAAAATATTTTAGGCGTAACATCTTGATAACACCTAAATTCAATATTTAAAAAAGCTTTTATACTAAAGTAAATTTGTAGGATGTAATAAAATCTTAGGTGTATTCTCGACATCTTAATATACTTTGTCTAGATGCATCATATCTTAAGAATCTTAAGATTCTTCGCATCTTAAGATTTGGTCAGTTAGAAATAACTAATATTTATTTATAATAGAAAATCAATTTACCAAGTTGCAAAACTTAATTTGTGTAGATATCATTACAGAAACTAAAATTCTTATATCTAATATTATGTGGAAAAATCAATTTTAATTTTCAAGCACAAATATTTTAAATCTTGAGCTTCTAACTCATTTATCATACCTTTTAGTTGCTAAATATGTTTAGCAAAATTACAAAAACAAAAAAATTTTAAATCATTGTGACTCACAAGTCGGCTCGTTAATCCTAAATCGTCATAGGACGAATATGATTTAAAACTTTCTCAGTTTGTCGGCAAACGAACCAAGTCCTCACCAGCCCATATAAGACCAGGCCGAACTAGACTAACCCGTTTGATACCATTAGAAAATAATATGGAGGCTGTAATACTTGCTAAACTTTGGAAGGATAATTCTGATCTTTTAAATTAATTTTATGAGAGATTCATTACTCAATTATTTGTTGATTAAAGTAAGAATTTGATTATCACATGATTTGTGTTGTAACGATCCATCTCTAGAATTGTAGGTTCAGTAAACAAAAGATAGTCCCTCAGATAAAGAGAATCTTGCTGACTAACTTCATGTAAGAGAATTTGACGCAAAAAAATAAAAAATAAAAAAAATCAAATGCCATTATGTTTCCGTGATGAGCTCTGGTGGTAGAGTTCGGACACACTACACCATGTCAGAGCATAGCAAAGAACTAAGAACGAGGTTTATGCACCTA
The DNA here is from genome assembly GCA_030512225.1 of Rauvolfia tetraphylla. NCBI lineage: Eukaryota > Viridiplantae > Streptophyta > Magnoliopsida > Gentianales > Apocynaceae > Rauvolfia > Rauvolfia tetraphylla. Next base: position 10,273,804 of record JAJQKT010000059.1, read on the forward strand.
AGAGCCCAAATGCATGAGATATCAACTCATTGGATAACAAAAAGCCTTCTGGATCACTCAGCCGCACAAAGGCCAACACCTCTCATCTTCTGCTCATCAGATAGCAAGGATCTAAATTCCCCTGCTCCAATACTTCTTCTTTGTTTTCGCCTAAGAACATTACATGTCGGCTTTGCACGTAGGACTTGTAGACCGTGCAAAGATAGAGTGAAAGACTAAACCCAAAAGCTTTTGCAAAATATTTCAAATCCAACCATCTCGCAGTTCTAAGAGATAGCATAACATCCGCGGCTACATCTTTGGAGTCAACACTACTATCCTTGTAATTTATCTCTCCATCCTCCAAATTCTGCACATATCCCCCAAATTCTCGCAGTCTTTCAACCTCCTTGGCCTAGAAAAGCGCATTCCATTTACATAACTTGCAGAGCCAAGTCCAAAACCATAAAAGGATTCGTTCTTCCAATACGTGAGGTTGTGTTTGCACTCACAACCAGTTCTGGAGTAACTACTAATCTCATAGCGATCATAACCAGCATCTGCCAGCAGACTGATCCTCAGAAGGAAGTGGGCCAATAATAATAAGCAAAAGCAAAATGAAGCAAACATATGGTTGTTAATTCCACTTTCAAATATAATAATGGTCGCATTTGTTCCTTGTTTCCTTTTGAAAAGTCCTACAATGTGTCACTTTTAGGGTATTGCTTTATTCAGTAATGCTTGAAAAATTTCCTTCTGTGGCGAAGTAAACATTCTATTGAAACAAACAAAGATTTTTCAGTACTTAAAGTTGAATGGTATCAATCAGTCCCCATGTAGCATGTTCCATTGATTGAAGAGACCACCATATCAGGAAATGGAAAACCAGATTCCCACAATTGAAGCAACAGAAACAGAATGTTATGACCAATCTTATGATGCTGTCTTCTGCTTCATATAGAGTAAAAGAGTTGAAACTAAATTTAAATTCAGAAGCTATAAAATTTTATAAACTCACAATATTCCAAATTTGGTGCCTTGTTCAACTTGCAAATCATAAACAGAGACGTGGAGAGGCTGTGCCTGCATAGTAATCCTTAATGTCTCCTCCCACATTTGCAAAGATTGATGAGGAAGAGAAGATAGGAGGTCCATACTCCAGTTCTTTTCCACTTTTTCTCTAATTTCATATTTCGTATTTTCTCCAAAAGATTTCATATTGCTCTCCAAAAGATTCCTTCATATCCTGTTATTTTCCCTCTTCAATTTAAACACTTACCGGCAACTAATTTTTGTTAGGACCTAAGGGTGGTGAGACCACTTATATACGTATTTAATATATTAACATATTGAATCACTTTTAGTTATACGAAATGCTAAAATTTCATTAAAAATAAACTTACATTTCAATATAAGGCCTAAATTCAATAAGGCCATCTTATTATTTTTTTCATCGACAATATCTTTATAACACCAAAATGATCAGTATAAGACTTTCAAATTAAGCTCAGCATAATAAAGAAAAATATTTTACGCATAATATCTTGATAACACCTAAATTCAAGATATATAAGACTTTCAAAATAAATTCAATATAAAAAACCCTTTTATGCATCGTTTTTTATATTAAAAAATTTTTTGAAGGCCAAAAACTCTATCATAAGATGGAATCATAATCTACTATTGCGTGCACACTCAGTCTAAAAACATTTTTTTCTTTCAGCTAAGACTAACAGAACAGGCTACTAAGCAATATGCGATAAATGTCCATAGCCATTTTTGCTCGTTATCCTCCCTATATTTGGAGTTCCGTAAATTCAGGAAGTTTTAATTTACACGTGTGAAATGGAAAATGCTTCATTCACAGGAAACAAGTGTTCAAACATGAGATACGATAACCAATCGACCAACGAATTTTCCTTGCATCCTAGCAGGAAGAACGAATTCAGAAGCAAACTCTAAATCCACAAAACACAATTTCTTTGTAATAATTCGAAAATAAGCATTTTATTTCATCCCACAGACCACCATTTCCTATGCAGAATAAACAATGGGTAATCAACTAAATGCGCAAACGACTTTCGACATTTTCCTCTTGGGATTACACTAACTCACATACAAGAAAATTCAAATGGAAAAATGGAAAATTGGAAGAGTACCTAAAAACGAGAGAGAGAAGAATCTATATATATATATATATATATATATATATATATATATATATATGTATATTACCAAAACATTTTTACTCTCTCTCCTCCTCTAAACCTTCCAAGGCCTTAATTTTATTTTCTAGAGTTTTTTAATTTTTAATTAAAACAATTTCCCCACCTTTTAACTTCAATTCCAACTCTAATACTATACAAACTCTTCTACTACTAAAAAAATCAAAGCCTACTTCCAACTCTAATACTATACAAATTCTTTTACTACTATTATAATTTGAAATATATTTTTAATTTAAATCAAATTCTTAATAACTTTTCACTATCTCCACATAACTTCATCTACTGCTACTTTCTCCACAAAATTTTTCTTTCTTCACAAACTTTTCCTCATGAGGTTTTTTATCGTCGATCCTCTTATTTTTTTCTGATTAAAGTCTTTTTTTAAATTAAAAAATAATATTTTAATTTTTTTTATACATGTTGCTTTATTCTCTTCATTTTTCTCTTTCACTTTAATGTTTGACCTCTAAATTTAATAAATAGTATTATAGATTTGATTTTTTATTTCTATTTTTTGAAGAAATAATTTGTTTTCTTGAGAAGCTTATCAATACTCAATGTATCTCTTATTGTTCAAAATATTTTGTGAATTAAATTTTTTAGAAAATATTTCATTTTCTTTACTTTATTGAGAATTTCTTTGTGTACAAGTGAGATGTTTATGAATTTATTTATTTTTAGAAAAGAGTTTTTTTTTGTTAAGAACCTTTTGGGATAGAGGTCAAAATGGAAAGACTATCCCATGCTTCTTTCTTTAAAAGAGAGAAAAATGTATGAATGTTACACACGTTTTAAGCATAAGGTACATTTAGGATATTTTAATTTTTCATTCAAATAAGTATTTTAGCATTATTATTTTTAAATTTTGAAATATGTCTTAGAGGCTTTTTTAGTTAAATCATGTAAAACGAAAGGTATGCATTAATGCTTTTAGAAATAATATATATATGAATCCGTGTAATTCCTTTTAGAAATAATATATATATATATATATATATATATATATATATATATATATATATATATATATATATATATATATATATAGATTTTGAAACTTTTTAAATTTTCTTATTATCAAGAAGTCTTCAAGTTGTATATGACTTTCATATGTAGTTATTCATTTGCTCCATTTTTGTCAGCTTCTTTTATTTTTTAATTTTATTTTTAGTATCATTAATGCTTTCTCCTTTTACATTTTTCATGCATTTTCTTTTTTTATTTTGATCGAGTGATATAATATATTTTATATTTTTAGTTATTTTAATAGACAATTATTGAGTTTTTATTTTATTTAATAGATTTTGAAGATTCAAGTTTTTTTTTTTCGTTTGTTTGAAGGGAAGACTTTAGAAATATTTAGCTATTTAGTTCTTAGTATATATTACACCAATTTGATCAATATCTATTACTATCTAATTTGATCATTCATTTTCTAAGTTTTAAGGATAAAAGTGTTTAATTTACTATTAAAACATTCCGCACCATAATATGCATAACTTTGTAATACATTAGACATGAAATGTAATAATCGATAGATTTTATTTTATTTTTTTTTATCTTTTTACCAAGTGAATATAAAAGAAAGAAATGATTTTGTAAAGTATATTAACACTATGATTTTTTTGTGATAGATCAAGAACACGATTCTTTTGAAAAAAAAGTTAAACAATGACTGAGAATATTTTTATTTTGAAAATATTTCTTTGAGGTTTTTAATTGTAAAATAATATTTTTTTTATTTTTTATGTTATTTATTTTGTAGGAATGGAGAGAGACAATAAAGAGGAGAAGAATTTTAATTTTCACAATGATTTTATTACAAATATGTTCTATTTTTTAAAAGAGTCAAAATAAATAATTAAATAATAAAAAATTATTTTTTCTCTTACACATAACGGGGGTAGGGGGTGAATACGATAGAATAATTGAAAGACCATGTCGTAAAGTTAATTTACTTTAAATATATCAAAATTATATATAAATTATAATGTATTTTTTTATTTTTTCTTTTCAGCTTAATTACTTATGATTAATCATTAGTACATAGTTTTTTAATTAAATACATAAATTTGCTTCATATTTTTTGTAATATCTCTAATAACTATTTATATAATAACACGTATTAATTTTTCTTTATGGTATTTTTTTTAAAAGAAAATTTGACTCTGTCACTAAAAAAAAAAAAAAGTGCATACTCATGATCGTGTTATTAAATGTATTTTTTTTAGTTATATTTTTAACAAATTTCTCTTTTCAAAAATTTATTCTTATTATACACTTATTTTTCAGCTTAATTTACTTTAAATATATCGAAAAAAAATATAACTTATAATGTATTTTTTTATTTCTTTCTTTTCAGCTTAATTACTTATGATTAATCATTAGTACATAGTTTTTTAATTAAATACATAAATTTGCTTCATATTTTTTTGTAATATCTCTAATAACTATTTATATAATAACACGTATTAATTTTTCTTTATGGTACTTTTTTTAAAAGAAAATTTGACTCTGTCACTAGAAAAAAAAAAGCATACTCATGGTCGTGTTATTAAATGTATTTTTTTAGTTATATTTTTAACAAATTTCTCTTTTTAAAAATCTATTCTTATTATACACTTATTTTTTTAAGAAGTAATGTATATCCCGTGCAAAAGTGTTTTGGAGAAGGAGAGAGAGAAAAATTACTTATAGTTGTGCTATTAAATGTATTTTTTTAGTGATATTTAGAACAAATTTCTCTTTTTAAAAATCTATTCTCATTATATACTTATTTTTTAAAAAAGTAATGTATATCCCGTGCAAAAGTGTTTTGGAGGAGGAGGGAGAGTAAAAGTGCTTTTATTAATGTAAAATTTTTATTAATGTATTTCAATATCTATAAATTTATTAAAATTCATTTACATGTTAAAACAGTATGACAGATGTTAGACTGTCTCTATGGGGAGAATTTGCCTGTAATGAGTGGAGCAACTATCAGTTGTAGTAAATGAAAACACAGTTCTATTGGCATGTGGGATCATAATAAAAAATTATCAAGGTATATTACTTAATTTAATTTGATTATTATCTTAAAAAAATTATTCATATTATACTAATTATTGCATACAAGGCCATCATTTTGCACAAATAGATCAATCATGTTATATATCAACCCAAATTTAGAATTTGCTAACATCATTAGACGATAGTTAGTTGTATATATATAGAGATTTACTCATTATGCTTTACTTTTTCCCTTTACGTATGCTTTTTTGCATTTAGATATGATGAAAATTGTTGTGCAAAGACACTTGCAGCTTGGATGAAGAGAGCTTATTTTTCTACTATACAATTGTTATTGATCTAGAATGTTAAAAGAATACGGATATCAGATTATCGAGCACTATCACATGTAATAAACTGTTGCAAATGAACAAGATAATTAAATATGACTTTTAAATGTTGTTCCTTTTTTTCAAGAAAGATTCTTTCGTATAGTTGCTTATACAAATAACATAGATATTGAAAATTTGTGGTATGAATCCTGCAACAATTGTGGTAAGGTAACAGAGTGTGTTTATGAAGAGCAAGTGTACTGAATGCCACGATACAGTTGAAATAATATCAAGGTAACTAACTACTACTACATAGATTAAATTATTTTGTTACTTTTTACTGATTGTGCTCCTTTTAAAAAAATTGAAGATATTAATTTTTCGTTTAACTGAAATATTTTACTAGAAGTATGCATACCTTTCTAAAAGACAAATATGCAGAGTTTGTTTTTCGTTGTCCAACGAGTTATTTACGAGATTTACAATTAAAGGTATTTATCTATGTATATGTGTATATATCTCTTAATATATAATTTATCAATTATAATATTTAATTATAAATTCTAGACAACATATGTATCATTGAGAGATTTTCATTTACATGGCATTCAGGAAAATGGACAAAAGTTAATAGAAGACCATGTAAATTCATACATAGGTTCTGCATTTACATTTGTGATGCGTGCACATATATTCAAAGAAGATAAAAGTTTTTCGCTCTTCATAACTTTTGTCCTTAAAGTAAATTAGTGTGAAGAGTGTTTACACCTTCAAAAATGTGCAAAATTTCTTGATACATTCAATTAGGTAATGTTGTATTAAATCAAGATACTAAGCAATTTGCTATACTTATAATTTCTTAAATATATAACTAATGAAAAAAAATTTTCACTAATTTTGCATATATGATCTCTTTATTAAGAAATTAGAAGAGTTACTGAACAAGTACTTCAACATCTTATCAATTTTAACTTGCTTGATTCTATGTATACATCTTATGAATATTCAACATTATAATTATTTATATTATATTTTATTATTTATTATTAAAATAATTTGTGTTAAAATTTTTTATTATAAATTGTTTCTCCGTGCATAGTACGAGTTTTTTTGCTAGTACATGTATATTCTCAATAGAGAAGGTGTGGTAGATTAGCTGACAGCAGCGGTAGGTGGCGGACAAAGGAGGACCACCGCAGATCTGAGCCACAGGTGGAGTGTGAAAATTATTTATTTAGAATAATTGGCAAAATTAGTCATGTGTTATGAATATATCTATTATTTGGATGTCCATTAAGGTTTTAAAATATGAATAGTTATGAGTTACAACAAAAATTATAACATCCATCTTTTATATACCACTAACTCCATTACCTCTATTATATTAGAAAACATAGGAGAACATGAGATGTAAGTTATATAAGTTATAGAGAAGGTTACTAATGATCTATAATGGAAAGGATAAATTTCAACTCTATAAATAAGGTCGTATGCAGTAAATTGTATAAAGATGTATGGTGAAAAATTCTCAATAAAATTTTAATTCATATATTTCTTGTGTTCTCTCTTTCTCTCTTTTGTTATAGTTCAAAATCTTCTTTTTGGTCATTTTGTACTTTATTTTTTGTGTCTATTGCAGCTAAGTTTTTTCTGCCGCTAAATCTTTGAAGTTTATATCAAGGCAAGAAGCACGAGACTCTACCATCGAAGTTTTTAGCTTTACAATCAAGAAACAAAAGGTACTTCTTTTACTTAATTCTACAAGAACTGTTTATTCTTGATATTTTTTAATAAAGAATATTTGTCTCGTTTACATAATAATAAAATTCATCTTGATATATTCGATCTTGAAGACACCATTCAAAAAAAAAGTAGTAAAACATCAATGCTACTTGATTAGTAGTAAATTTTTAAGGAAATATACAACCATTTTAAAACAATTGTTATATAAATTTTAGTTGATTTGTTATAAGTGTGAGTATAAATGCATCTATTAGTATACCAAAGTTTATTATTTTTAGAATTTCTCCTCTATCAAAGTTGTTGAAGTTTGTAACGAGAAATATTAGTAATTATGTGATGAATAAAATATTTTTTTCTCATATCTCGTAAATGCTTATATAGTAGTAATATTGAAAAGAAAATTTTTAAAAGTATTTTGAATTTATATCCGCTGAAACTAAATGAGTCATTGATAAAGCATTTTGGCGTTCGATCAATTGAATTTATATTATTCCCTGAAGTGAATGTCATTAGAACTTATAATGTATTTGTGAAAATGATTTTGGTTGTGGCCACAATTTTAATAGAAATAATCCTTGGTCTTATGTCGGTAAAAAGGACTCATTCAATTTTCAATATATAGATACTTACCGCAAGTAAAAAAATAATGAGAAGAAAAAAATGAGAAGTAGTAATTTCAACATGTTATAGATGCGATATGAGAGGATTTTTGTCATGTACCTATAGTACGCTAAATATGTTATGAATCTCTATTGAGCATCGATTATTGCTTTACTTCCTTAAATTATACAGCTGTTGTGTTTTGTTGTCTATGCCTTTATACTCAATTTTATCACAATCCTCAACAATTTACACACAAACACAAGACAAGTGCACCCATCGTTTAAATTAGTATATTGGCAAGCAAGTTTAAATATCGTATTCAAGGGGCAAATGAAGTCCAAATATATAATTGTAATATTATCTATCAATTACTTTAGAAAGAATTACTATATTTATTGTAATACAAGCAAGTGGGCAAAGACCTCATGAATTGTGCGGGTCCCACTAATAGCAAAGAACTTTAAAAGGGAGCTTGAAAGCAATATTTTGGTTGTTCATAAAATGCATTATATATTAGAAACATAAATATTCATTTTAAATTCTATCTGTCAATGAATATTTATTATGTTTTTTAAATTCTATCTTCTCTTTCTTCTTATTTAATTATTTTTCTGTCCTTCTCACCCTATTTAGTAAAGATATCGAAGCTATTTAATTACAAATATTTTATTATTTTTACAACTCTTAATTTATGGATAAGAAGTTAAAACAGTATATATTTTGAAACTAATAAAGTACTAAAATTAACTAAAAGTCCTAAATTTTTATGTTTGTTATTAATGAAAAAATTTGAAAAAAATGAAAGGAGTATGTTGGCAAGTTATCAAATAAGTCAACAGATTTCACTAAAGAAATCAAAAACAAATGAATTGCTTTGTTAAAGATATGGAATGAGAAAAAATAGTAAAAAAAGAACAACATAAAGAATCAAGAAACTGATTAAGTTTGGTGATAAGCACTTGGATCGCTGGTTTTTTTTCCCTGAAATATATAAAATTATATATAACGATCTCATTTTATATTGGAAAATAATATTCTCATTTTATTTATTTTCTTTTTTAATAAATAAATGACTTTTGTACCCATAACAATACCCATAAATTTTCAATGGACTAAATTACCCTCTTTACAAAAGAACAAAAAGAAAAAAAAATCTTTCTTTTCCATGAAAATTTGTATTAAACAAATAAACAAGAATTTTAAATGGACAATCTCAAATACATGAGTTATAATCTTCATATTTCTGCTGCAAATTTCGCACATGATTACATCATCCATAAAATTAAAAATCCTATTTAAAAAGAAAATCCTCTAAAAAAAATATTTCAAGTTTGATAAGAAACATTTATCACAAAATTTAACAATTTGATCATAGAAAGTCAATTAAAACAACTTAAAATGCAAAATATACAATGAGGCCCTTCAACATCATACCAAGACGACCAAAACTCTTTTCCAAACTAGTCTTCATTTATCAAGTTTACTTAATTTATCAACGAATTAAGTAGAAAATAATCAAGGGAATGATGATTTGAGAAGAACCAGAGAAGACAGTATTTAATCATAAAATTTCACATACATAAATGTATGCCTAAGAGCATAACGCTTAGATTAAGTAGTAATTTAATTCATTGAAAGTTTATGGATATGACTATAAGTACTAAAGTCTTTTTATTTTAAAAAAAAGAGTAAAATAGACTGAGAATATCATTTTACTTTTATATTTTCCCTCATGACAATCATTACTAAAGCTCACAATAAATAATTTTTTTAAAAAAAGATTCAATCCCAGTACAGCTTAAAATAAAATTCCAAGATGGTAAATGCCATATGTAAGGTTTCTACCATGAGTGAGTTTAGACCTTTTCAACCTTTTGGATGTGCTAATTAATTCTTTATGGCGAGCAAAAGTAGCATAAAGTTTCTAAAATGAAAATTTGTTCCTTTTTCTCTTTCTTTTTGATGAACAAAAGGAGCATAAAAATGTATTCATTTATAATAAATTCTTGAATCTAACCATAAGGATAAAGTCATTAATTAAATAAACAGTCTTTGAGGGTGAGATTGGATACCATCTACTCTCAAAATCAAACTAGATGGGACTCACATTTTCTCTCATCAACAATTTAACTTAAGGCAAAAATTTTGAAACCAACCCAATCCAATCACACCCTATCAACCATTCAAAATTAAGTAATTATTTAATCAGTGACAAAAAAATTACTTATAACTTGTAATTATTTTTAAATCGTCACTAAAAATTGATGATTATTGACTCAAGAATGAGATAATTTATAAAAATGATTTAAGTTTTATATAATATTCAATAATTTATACTTTTTTAATGATCATTCAAAATTGAGAATTTTACTCACTTAAGAATAAAAAATTCTAAGAAATTCAAGATACGTTAGGTAAATAATATGCACTTTTATCAAATCAGCTACTCGTCTTTTTACTACTTTTTGAGACAAATATTTAATTACTATTGAGTTTAAGCAATTCCAATTTCGTATGTTTAGATATCGAAAATCCCTTTTCCCAAAGAGGAAAAGGAAATATACTATTGCAACAGTGGTAGGACAATTTAGAAAGTGCTGCACCAACAATTTTATCTTCGGATGGGAAATTTCTCCTGCTTCTAAAACTGTCTATCGTTCTCTCACTCTCGTTGATCTCTTAATGTTCGATTCAAGAATTCCACATAGAAAATCAAATCCTTGTTCTTCAGCGTGTGGTAGATTTGATTGCAATGCTGAAATCAATATTTTCACCCATAATTTTACCCGTCTTTCCCAAGAATTTCGAAGGCAGTAATCAATGGGCTAATACAGAGCCCACAAACTGTTCGTCAGAATGCCACAACCTTCAACATCTACGCTGCTATGCACAAGCTTCCCCCAACGTCAGCCTATGTTCATCTTCCATTCTGCAGGAAACGCTACCACTACTGTGATTTCCTTATTATTGCTCTTGGTTTGACTTCTTCACCCCTGGTAATTGACGATGACCCGCGAATCTTTAACTATATTCAGATTCTTTGTAGAGAAATTAAAGCTACCCCGTCTTTTGATCCCAATCCACCTCTTGAAACGGTGTTTTTTGGCGGCGGGAAGCCTTCTTTGGTACCTCCGAGACTGGTTTCTATGGTTCTTGAGTCTTTAAACTCGAAATTTGGGTTGTGTTCGGATGCTGAGATATCAATGGAAATGGACCCTGGCACATTTGATGCTGTGAAGTTGAAGGAGATGATGAATTTAGGAGTGAACAGAGTGTCCTTGGGAGTGCAGGCTTTTCAAGAGGATTTGTTAAAAGCTTGCGGGAGAGCCCATGGTGTCAAAGATGTTTTTGAGACTTTTGAGATTCTGAAATCTCGTGAGGTTGAGAATTGGAATATGGACCTCATATCTTCTCTTCCTCATCAAACTTTGCAAATGTGGGAGGAGACATTGAGGCTTACTATGCAGGCACAGCCTCTCCACATCTCAGTTTATGATTTACAAGTTGAACAAGGCACCAAATTTGGAATACTGGGAGTTTATAAAGTTCTATAGCTTCTGAATTTAAATTTAGTTGCAACTCTTTTACTCTATATGAAGCGGACGACAGTATCATAAGATTGGTCACAACATTCTGTTTCTATCGCTTCAATTGTGGGAATCTGGTTTTCCATTTCCTGATATGGTGGTCTCTTCAATCAATGGAACATGCTGCCTGGGGACTGATTGATACCATTCAACTTTCAATATTGAAAAATTTTTGTTTGTTTTGATAAAATGTTTACTTGGCTACAGAAGGAAAATTTTCAAGGATTACTGCATAAAGGAATACCATAAAAGTGACACATGCTTGGACATTTCAAAAGGAAACAAGGAACAAATGAGGCCATTATGATATTCGAAAGTGGAATTAACAACCACATGTTAGCTTCATTTTTCCCTTGCTTATTATTATTGGCACTCTGCAGGTATACTCCAGGTCAGTTCCCACTTCCTTCCGAGGATCAGTCCGCTGACTTCTACAAAATGGCCTCAAGAATGCTGGCCGATGCTGGTTATGATCACTATGAGATTAGTAGTTACGGCAGAAGTGGTTATGAGTGCAACCACAACCTTACGTATTGGAAGAACAAACCCTTCTATGGTTTTGGACATGGTTCTGCAAGTTTTGTAAATGGAGTGTGCTTTTCTAGGCCACGGAGATTGAAAGACTTCATGGCATATGTGCAGAATTTGGAGGATGGAGAGATAAGTTACAAGGATAGTAGTGTTGATGCCAAAGATGTGGCAGCAGATGTTGTTATGCTATCTCTTAGAACTGCAAGAGGGTTGGATTTGAAATCTTTTACAAAAGCTTTTGGCTTCAGTCTTGCACTCTCTCTTTGCAAGGTCTACGAGTCTTACGTGCAAAGCCGGCACGTAATGTTCTTAGACGAACAAAGAAGAAGTATTGGAGCAGAGGAATTTAGATCCTTGCTATCTGATGAGCAGAATATGAGAGAGGTGCCGGCCTTTGTGCGTCTGAGGGATCCCGATGGTTTTTTGTTATCCAATGAGTTGATATCCCATGCATTTGCGGTCTTAGGTTCTTAGTTCATTGGCATGCTCTGACACGTCGTAGTGTGTCTGAGCTCTGGCACCGGAGCTCATCATGGAAACAGAATGGCATTTCCTCAGAAATCAGTACGAGATAACAGCGATATAATTTCTGGAGAAGTTGGTAAATTATAAGTAAATTCAAAAGTTCTGTCTTGGGCCAGCCACAGATAGTTGCCAGTGGAAATCAGCTGAAATTTTTATGCTATTTGGCATAATAAAACGCATTATGAAGTGAATTGAACGGAATCGGAGATGGTGAACTTCTTCTCAGCTTCACGACAGTCCGATCGTTTGGATTGTCGTGCAACAGTAAGAGGCAAGCAGTGATAGAAGATGCTGTGCTCCATCCAGTAATGTAATAATCATCTTATTCAGAAGGTTGAACAGCAGTGCACAGCCCCCATTCCATGGTGACAGCATCGTGTGTCTCCACAAAGAAAGATCCCTTTGTAGCCTGATCAGTTATGACATAAAGGAGAGGAAAAGAAAAAAAAAAAAAAGGAGGGTGTCGATATTGAAAAATGTATGGATTTGAGTTACCAGCATTTCCGGAAGCACAGTTTCCGGAATGCATCCTACCTGTGAACTCTTCTCAATGGATCCCTTGCCAGCAAGTCTAAAAGAATGAAGCATAGATGAAATAGGAATCTTAGATCCGTATGTAATTGGTAAGATAATCAATTTTTGTTATTTTTTTAAAAGTGAGTAAATTGATGCAATTCAATGATGATCAAATTTTAGTCCTCAATTTGTATACTATTATTTAGGCAAAAATGAAGGTTATAGTAATTTGGCGATCAAATATTATGATTATGATATGTACTTAAAATTTATTCTAAATTAGAAAGGATAATAATTGTACGGTCTAAACTAAAAATTTAAAAATAAACAGTAACTTCTTTATAAATATTTTTGGCATTATAGACCTGAAAAGAATACTAAAGAAGCTTTTATTTCGATGCATATAACAGTTGCAATCAGCTTGAAAATATAGGCAGGTATTTTAACGTGATGAGAGTAAAAAAGGCGTAAGAGACACCGGCAGAAAAAATCATTAATATGCATGAAAGAATGCATTAGAAGTACTCTATTAAATATAACAGTAATGAATAATTGAGAATTAGTTTTTTATTCCATGATTCTTCTCTTCCGCACAGGAAGATCATTTATTTAACTGATCTGTACAAGAATAAAAAAATTAACTTTCTTTTTACCCAAAACCAAATAAATCAATTAGAGACCAGGCAAGAAGGGCACATTGGTGCCTGGCAACCAAGAATTGGCAGCAATGAAGTTCCCGGGTGCAAACATGGATGCCTCTGCTGCACTTGTGATGACATGATAACCACCCCACTTGACCCTATTTGCAGTTGAGGAACCGGGACCTGTGTTCAAATACTCCCCATAGTACAAGGTGTCGAGGGCAAAGTTGCCACTCCATGGCATCCAACCAGCCGGATGAATCAAGCTATCCAGGAAGGTCTTCATGAAAACGGTTCGGGAATACTGCTGCCATGGTCTTCCCAAATATGTGCTGACTGAGCCCTGAACCGGTTTCAAATCTGGAGCTGCTGTAACTCTGGAGTTGTGTATGATGATTCCGGTGGAGTCGCCAGCGACACTTCTGCCTTGAGCAGTTATAGTGTTGGTCTTGGTAGGAGAGTTTCTTACATAAATGTTGCAGTTTTGGAACACAACTGCAGCATTTCCAAATATAAAATCAACTGTGCCATAGATATCACATTCTCTATAAAACTGTTTTCCTGCGCGGACGTAGAGAGTGTCTTGGTACCCTTCAAAACTACATTGGTAGAATACTGAGAATTCCGAATCAGATCGGAAAGCCACTGCTTGTTGATTTTGAGGCCCTGCAGTGTTCTTGAATGTTATGCCACGGGCCATGAATCCATCTCCCTCCGCAGCTGTAATACATTAAGAATAGATATGTTTAATTCTCCGGAAATTTTCATACAATCTTCAATAAGAATTTATGACAGTTTTCAGAATAATTTTAAAACAACTTATCAAGAAAGAATAATAAACTATCTTAAAAAGCAAATATCATTCAGAATAGGACGACTTAGGTAAGTTGATAAATTTTATTTTTTTTGAAATAATAAATTATTTTCTATTTATTGAAACGACGTTTTTTTGTTCAAAACTTATTAAATTTTTGGACAAATTAGAAGGAGAACCGTGGAAAAAGATTAATTTTTCTTATCAAAGCTCGAATATGCGCATCAATTTTTTCTTATATTTACCATTCAATTTTGTTTTCTAAACATTTTATTGGAAATTTTAATAAGAATCATGCGACTGAACGAATGAAACTCAAATTGGTTTGAGAAAAATATTCATAAATAATAGCATGAACATGATTTACTTACCAACTGTTGCAGAATTGTAGGTGGTGCTACCCCCTCCAGCGCTTCTGCTTCCGGTGATTATCGTCTTCCCAATTCCATCACCGAGCAGCATGATATGCCTTAGATTGGTTCCAATATCCACATATTCTTGATACGTTCCGGCCTTAATGTATATTACGTACCTTCCACCATCTTGTCCCCTTTCAGCTGCAGCGGCAGCTACAGCCTGACCAACCGTCTTAAAATTGCCGGAGCCATCTTGCGCCACCACAACGTTTGGCTTTGGCACTGAAGCCTGTAAGAGCTCATGATCACCTGGAGAAACCCAAGACGGGAATCCTTCCTCGTAGCTCGGCATGTCGAAATTGGACTCTTTAGAAATGAAGGCCAACGCGTTACTGATCAAATAGGTCAGGTTATTTGACATCAAGGGCAACACATTGTCCGTGACCCCAAGTTCCTCGAACCCTTGACTGCATGTCTCAAGATTGGTGAGAGCTGCGCTCAGTGATGCCTGTGCATCATCTGGGCTGTAGTTGACGTAAGCATCAAGAGTTCTGTTAATCTTGACGATCGAATTCTCGTACAGCTCCAAGCAATCAGTCCAAGCAGCCTTTTCTCGTGCGTTTCGGCATTTGGAGCCGAGACTATGTGTGTTTGCATGAGCATGCATAGCAACATCTTGAACCCGCTGTAACGACATCTTAAGAAAATCAGGCTTTCCTTCGATTGGAGAACCATACCTAAGGTTGTGCCGCAAAAGGGACTCGCAGTGTTTTGGATAGGGGGTTTTGGCACACCAGAATTTTAGTTCAGAAGGAGAATGGCGAAAAGAGATGGTTGGCGAAACAAAAAGGGATAGCAAAACGAGTGCCAATAAAGGGACTGCCATGGTGAGCTTACTTTAAATCACTAAGATAATAAAAACAGTGTAAGTAAAGAATGCTATTGTTGCATCATTATATATACTTATTTTACATATAGTTTTGGGAAATAGAATTGTTATAGAAACTTCTAAAAATTGGACAACAGAATCACTTTTAGGATTGGATAAGAGGCGGAGACATTAGATAATCAAATTCTATCTGAAATCTAGGGTAAAAACGTTGACTTGATGAAATAAATGGGATCAATACGACTTACTTTAGGTATCACGTTTATTTTAAGAAGTTATAAGAAAATATAAGATTTGAATCGCCAATTGAAAAGGGCTTCCCACTCCAACCCTTTAAAGGAAAATGTGGATTTTTATTTTTTATTTCTCTTTTATTTTTTATTTCTTGGAAAAATGGTCCTTCACGTTTTCCCTTCTTGACTTATGACTGCATTCTTCCATCTTCATGGCTGCACACCTCTCTTTTCTCACTCTAGGCTGCATATTTCCACCGAATTGGATGAATGGATTCGCACGGTTAATTTGTTTCCCTGACCCTGTATAGACCTCATATCTTCTCGTCCTCATCAAACTTTGCAAATGTGGGAGGAGACATTGAGGCTCACTGCCCATGCACAGCCTCTCCACATCTCAATTTATAATTTGCAAGTTGAACAAGACACCAGATTTTGAATACTGTGAGTTTATAAAATTTTATAGATTCTGAAATTAAATTTAGTTGCAACTCTTTTACTCTATATGAAGCGGACGAACAGTGTTATAAGATTGTTCACAACAATCTGTTTCTATTGCTTCAATTGTGGAAATTTGGTTTTCCATATCCTGATTGGTGGTCTCTTCAATTAATGAAACATGCTACGTGGGGCCTGATTGATACCATTCAACTTTCAGTATTGAAAAGTCTTTGTTTGTTTTGATAGAATGTTTACTTGGCTGCAGAAGGAAAATTTTCAAGGATTACTGAATAAAGGAATATCGTAAAAGTGAAGAAAATACATGTTGGGGCACAAAAATGTGACCCGTCAGATCAAAATTCAAATATGATCTGACGGGTCACATTTACACCGTAGCCACAAAAGAATCAGTTTTAGGATGGGATAAGAGGCAGAGGCAGTAGATAATCAAATTTTATCCAAAATCAAGGGCAAAATATTGACTTGATGAAATAAATCAGATCAATAAAAAAGGCTGCCCACTCTAACCCTTTCGAACCATAATTATTATGTAAAACGCTAAAGTTATAAGTTTGCATATTCATGGAAACAAACACTTATTTATGTATGCAGTCTAGCGCTAGATATAGTTTCTAATTTTAAATTATATTATTTTGTATCTTATTATATTTTTGACTGATAATTCAAAGTTGGAGACTATTTGATATTTCAAAGCTTACCAGAATCAAAATAAGATATAAATCTTGAGAGGATTTTGTTGCTAGGAGCAAAAAAGAAGAGAAAAGCTGAAATTAAGAGGATCAAAAAATATATAAAATTATGGCTTTCTCTCACTTTTTTATTTTTTTCCTTAATATTCTTTTGTCTTTCTGTTCCACTTTTTCTGTAATTTCATTGTTCGTATTTTCTCCAAAATATTTCCTATTTCTCTCCAAAAGATCCCTTCATATCCTATTATTTCCCCACTTCAATTTAAACACTTACCTACAACTAATTTTTGTTAGGACCCTAAGGGTGGTGAGGACGGTATATATATATATATATATAATATTAACATATTAACATATTGAAGTACTTTTAGATATATGAAATGTTGAAATATGATTTCAAATAAACTTACATTTCAATATAAGACCTAAATTCAACAAAGGCATCTTATTGTTTTTTTATAATTATAGCACTACAAGAAAAACTGAGATTAGCGACAGACAAATCCGTCGCTAAAATTGGCGTCACTAATTGCGACGGAAACTCATTTCCCTCGCAATCAGCGACGGATTTGCGTCCGAAATAAAAAATGGTCAAAGTTTTGGGCTAACCTATTAGCGACGATTTTTGCAACGAATTAGCGATGGATAAATTGATATTTAAGAAAAACTTTTATTATCGGTTGCTATTTCAACACAACGAATATTCAATTAACCATTGCAAAATTTGACAAAGAAGCTTGTTAAATTAAACTGGAACGATGATAAAAAAACTTTTAAATTTTTAAAAATACGCAAGTTAAAAATACCTTGAATGTTATCCAAATCAAGTAATATTTAAAAATAAATAGCACTTACCTATCACCATCAGGTGTAATCAAAACTCGTGTGTCTGAGATGTCTGGTCCAAGCGCAAATGCAGCTGTGGAAGGTATCGATGTAGGTGTTCGTTGCTGTCCTATTGCTGATGGTGAGTACAATGGTGGCAAGCTGCGTAACTGCAAACCCGGAATTGGAGACGGAGTACCATCATCTCTACTCTCAGACTGCTCTAGTAGTCCTCTGCCAGTAGACATAATCTGGTTTAACACATATGACAATAAAAAAGTTAGAGTCTAAAAATATAAATATGAAATAAATTATTCATCAAATTGTAAAATATTAGCTCACGTTTGAAAGAAACTAATCATATTCATTTTCTTTATTATCTAATAAATCATCTCCCATATCATCATCCGTAAGAGAATCCGTATCCGAATTATCTGCTTCTACAACCACGTCCACATTTTGATGCGGTCTTGATTCTTCAATAGCTACTACTTCACCTTCTCCCGATTCATTTGCAAGTCCACCAATCATCTCGTCTTCAATGGAAATATTAACAGCCATAGAATCATCGGTCTCCTCTTGATATGGTCAATCTACTGTAGGTGCATCAATTACGTGATAAGCCTTTAGTTTGCAGACAGTTATCCAATCAGACTTGTTCTTTTTATAGCCTGGATACGATGCATAATATACCTGACTGGCTTGCTGAGCTAACACAAATGGGTCATATTTTGGGTACTTCCTCCTGCTGTTAATGTCCACCATTCGAAACTGCGGATGCATCTTCACTCCCTTATTAATAGTTGGATCAAACCAATCACACTTGAACAAGGTAACATTTTGACGTAAACCCCACTATTAACATTTTTCTTTCCCATTTCGTGATCGTACGTGTGAAATCTAAAACCATTTATCAAGTATCCATGGAAAGACTTCACCTGCCTCGAAAGGCCCAAGCCAAACTTTTAAGATTTTTGTCACTAATATGATTGTCAGGACGGTTAACGTATAACAAGTAAGTAAGTTAGGCAGATAATAGGAATGGCAAGTTATAAAATACTCAAAAAATAATATAAGAGGGTAACAATTACATAAGTTCTAAACCATGCCGGAAACTCATCTTCTAATCTCCTGTCACTGTAATTCGCCACTGTATTTACTGTATAATAATCACTTACTGTAATATTATTATAACTGACCTAATAAACGGCTGCAGTTCATCTCAATTGAGAAATATATAAATTGTAGCTACCTTAAGTTCCTCGAATGTTAGATATCTGGTTTGGATTTACCCGATCACCCTTCCTGAAATATTTCATATTGACAAACTAGGGCCATGCAAATTTGGTTCACTAACGCCTTCATCATTTCGAGCAATGCTTGTATATCTTGTCTGCATGTGAGGCTCAAAATAATAGGAGAAAAATGTCGATGCTTCTTCAATTAAGTAAGCATTGCAAATCGATCCTTCAACTCTTGCTTTATTCTTAACTTTACTTTTCAAGCGATACAAGAACTTGAAATATCAGTAATAAATTAAAAGTACATTACCTCACACGACAATTAAAGCAAATGAGAATTTAGACATTGTCAAAGGTATATTTACCGTTCGAATGGATACATCCATCGGTACTGAACAGGACCAGCAACCCTCGCTTCATAAGGCAGGTGGACCAAAAGGTGCTCCATCACCTCAAAGAACCCGAGTGGAAAAATCTTTTCTAACTTACAAACCAGAATTGCAATAGTTTTCTCCCATTCCCTCATACGAGATACTGATAATTGAGGAGAACACAAGTCACGGTAGAAAATATCCGTTAGGCTGTTCCATATTGGTATTGGAAGAAGTTCTCTAAATGCAATTGGAAGTAATCTCTCCATGAAGACATGACAGTTATGAGATTTTATTCCTGACATTTTCAGCTCTTTCATATCAACACATCTTCCTAGATTAGAAGCATATCCATCAGGAAGTCAATTATCCTTCACCCACTCAAGAACGATCTCCTCTATTCCGGTGTTAACGAATATTTAACCTTTGGAATGGAAACTTTCCTGTCACTAACACTAATAACATGTAACTCAGGCCTGTCACAATATATCTCAACATCACGACGAGCTTTCACCTTGTCTTTCGATTTACCTTTTACATCCATAACGGTGTTAAACATATTATCAAAGATATTTTTCTCATTATGCATCACATCTATGTTATGGTGAATAATATTAGTTTTCCAATATGGTAAAGTCCAAAAGATGCTCTTCTTGGCCCAATTGTGATAGATTCCTCTGCCCGCGTGTCTCCCAACTTCTACAGCAGTGTCCACTATCTTTGAAACATTGCACACTCTTTCCCACATCTCATCTCCAGAAGCTCGCATTATGGGTAGGGATCTCTCACGGCCCCTATCTTTTATGAATGACATTGTATCCTTCCTGTCTGGGTGCTCGAAGGGCAAGAATCGCCGGTGACAATCGAACCAAGATTGTTTCGACCCATTCTGCAACTGAAACGATTTTGTTAACTCCATGCAGTAAGGACAAGCTAATCTTCCTGCTGTACTCCATCCACTTAGCATGACATAACACTACAAGAAAACAAGGAATTAGCGACGGATTAGCGACAGAACCTTCCCTCGCTAAATAAAGAGTTGCTAATTGCGACGGCATCATTTTCCGTCGCTAATTAGCGACGGATTTGCGGCGGAAAAATTTAGCGATGGATTTGCGACGGAAAATAATATATTTAAATTTTAAAAATAAAAAATTAATGTTAATTCTATGAAATTTAATTTTAAAACTTATTTTTAAAAATCGTCGCAAATCCGTCGCTACTTAGCGACGGATTTGCGACGAATATAAATTATAATTTAAAAATAAATAATAAAAAAATATAAATTATTATTTAAAAAATTTTAAAATAAAAATTTAAAAATAATGTAAATCGGGTTAACCCGGCTCGATTTATTATTTAATTGATAATTAAATTTATTAATTAAAATTTTTGAAGTTAAATTTTAAAAAATAATATGAATTGAGCTAACCCGACCGAACCATATTGGGCCGGGTTAGCCCGATTCAACTCCAATGGATCGGGTTAGCCCGATTCGAATTTAATTTCTTTGTTTTGCTTGAAGAGAGATTCGAACCTTGGTTACCTGAAAGTTGGATGACGTCTTCTTCCGCTGGGCTAAGTCACTTCTTGTGTTTTATTGTATCATATAATAATTTTATATTATAAGTTGTTGTTATCATATATTATTATATTAATAATAATCTATTATATATTATTATAATATTAAATAATATATTATAATATAATTATATTTACTATTATATGTAATTTATAAAAATAATATTGATTTTTTTATTTTCTGTTACTATCCGTCGCAAATCCGTCGGTAATTAGCGACAGATTAGCGACGGAATAGTGTTTTTAAATAAACAATAATAATTTTTTTTAATTTCTTAATTTGTGCGTCGCAAATCCGTTGCTAATTAGCGACGGATTTGCGACTTAGCGACGGATTTGCGACCGAATAGTATTTTTAAATATTAAAAATAAAATTTTTTAATATCTTGCTAAAAATAAAAAAAAATAGTAACGACTTTCTTAGTAAAAATAGAAAAAGTCTTCATAAATACTAATTTAGTCTAACCTCACTTATTTTAAACATTAATTTATTAAGTATTACTTTTTTGAATTGATATTACTTATAGTCTAAAGTATCTAAATATATATTAATTATCATTTCTTCTATTTATGTACATCTGTGTCTATTTCTACACATATATGCTACATATGTATGTTATATTACACTTATGTTATACTTATAAATATTATCTTATATATATGTGTTATTAATAGATTATACTATTAGAAATGCATGATTTATTACATGTGTATTACATAAGAATAATCCTACTTAATAATTGTTATATATTATTCAATATAATTTATTTTACTTCTATTCATATTCTTATGTCAAGTAGAAAAATAATATTACTAAACTAAATAAAAATAAAAAATATCTTAAATTAGAAAACACTATTCCGTTGTTAATCCGTCACTAATTTGTAACGGATTAGCTATGGAACAAATTGAAAATTTTTTAAAAATATTTTTAATATTTAATTTATTTGTCCGTCGCTAATTAGCAACGAAAAAAATTAAAAATTTGAAAAAATTATTTTTAATATTTAAATTATTTTTCCGTTGCTAATTAGCAACGGATTAGCGAGAGAACAGTTTCAGAATTTAAAAAAATTATTTTTAATATTTAAATTATCTGTCCGTTGCTAATCCGTCGCTAATTAGCAACGGATTAGCTACGGAACAAATTCAGAATTTTAAAAATTTATTTTTAATATTTAAATTATTTGTCCATCACAAATCCGTCGCTAATTAGCAACGGATTAGCTACGTAACAAATTGATAATTTAAAAATATTATTTCTAATATTTAATTTATTTGTCCGTCGCTAATCCGTCGCTAATTAGCAACGGATTAGCTACGGAATAAATTGAGAATTTTAAAAATTTATTTTTAATATTTAAATTATTTGTCCGTCGCTAATTCGTCGCTAAGTAGTAACGGATTAGCGAGGGAACAGTTTCAGAATTTAAAAAAATTATTTTTAATATTTAAATTATTTGTCCGTCGCTGATTAGCAACGGATTAGCTACGGAACAAATTGAGAATTTAAAAAAAATATTTTTAATATTTAATTTATTTGTCCGTCGCTAATCAGTCGCTAATTAGCAACGGATTAGCGAGGGAACAGTTTGAGAATTTGAAAAAATTATTTTTAATATTTAAATTATTTGTCCGTCGCTAATCCGTCGCTAATTAGCAACATATTAGCTACGGAATAATTTGAGAATTTTAAAAAATTATTTTTAATGTTTAAATTATTTTTCCATCGCTAATTAGCGACGGAGTCGGGCCGTCGCTAATTAGCAACGGACGTTAGCCGTCGCTAATTTCGGTCGCTAATCGCGTATTTTCTTGTAGTGTAAGCAGGAAAGTCGTTAATAGTCCACAAAAGTGCTGCATGCATCTTAAAATTTTGCTTCAACGAGATGTCATAGGTTGGGACTCCACTACACCATAAATGTAATAATTCATCCACCAAAGGTTGTAGATAAACATCGATCTTATATTTTGGATTCTTTGGCCCCGGGACAATTACTGTGAGGAACATCACTGGATCTTTCATGCACATCCAAGGAGGCAAGTTATAAGGAGTAACAATAATGGGCCAAGTAGAATATTACTTTCCCGACATCCCGAAAGATGAAAACCCATCGGTGCATAGAGCAAGACGAACATTTCAAATTTCTTTGGCAAATTCAGGATAAGTCCCATCGAAATGGTGCCAAGCTTCACAATCTCTTGGATGGCTCATAACTCCCGACTCTGACTGACTTTCTGCATGCCACCTCATATGTTCGGCAATCACTTTAGATGCAAATAGTCTCTGAAGTTTGGGTGTCAAACGAAGGTAATACATCTTTTTGAAAGAAACATCCCTATGTTGTTTATTTTTGACGATCTTCTTCTTTGACATATATCGGGCATGACTACAAAACTTGCATTCTTTTTTGTCTATATCCCCTTTCCAGTAAAGCATACAACTATTTGGATAAACATCTATCTTCCGAACAGGCAAACAAAGTCCAGATACCATATTCTTTGTTTGATATAAGTCATCTGGAAGCTTATTATTGCTTGGCAAGAACTCATTCATCAGTTGTAGCACCTGATTAAAACACTGCTCTGAAATATTATTTTCTGACTTAATATTTAGTAATCAAGAAACAACCGATAACAACGAGTGCGTTGTACACCCGTCCCATACAGGAGAGTCAGCCTTCTCCAACATATCATAAAATCTCTTAGCTTCTACATTAGGTTGTTCCTCGAAATCAGAAGATGACGGTGGGTCTGTCAGAAACTCTCCACCAACTCCCTATATTGCCATCTGTTGCAATTGATTTATTGCAGTCGACCGAACAGAGGTGCCAGCTACTGTGCATATAGGCTGTGTGGCATAAGATCCTTGCCATGACTTGTCCATAAGTAATAATCAGTGACAAAGCCGAACCTATACAAGTGCATCTCTACCTCATCCGGAGATAGGTGAGCTCTAGTTTTTACATTTTGCACATGGACATCTTAGCCGTGATGCCCAATCTTTCGACAAACAATAGGCAATAAAACCCTATACCCCTTGCTCATATTCTAATGTAATCCCCTTGATCCCTTGCACGTGTCTCCTGTACATCCAACTACGATCATCCATCTACAACATTATCTACACATTATCTATTAAGAAATTGCTAAGAAAATTTTGACAGAGTCTCCCCTAAAAAATAGGCTTTTCTAGGCTCAAAGGCCACTCAAAATTCAATCCCACAACAACGGAAGATAAAATTATGACACCACATACCTTTGCTATAATAAATTACCTTAGAAATTATTTGATTAAATATAACCATGGCCCTTAAGGGATAAAAACTGATGATACCAAAATACAAAGGATCTTAAGGAATAAAAACCTAAACATGTGCAAAGGAGTATTTCATTTTCTATTGCTACTATTTTTGGCTATTAACCAAATGATTTATTTATATGTTGATTGCACAAACCTAAGAGAACATTAAATTCCAATCCCTATCTAATTTCAGTTATTTATCAAATTATTTGAGTTTGAGTCCGAGAGGAAATCTTTTCATAAGAGAAGGTCATATATACCCTCATTTGAGAATTGAATCAAGTAAAAAATATGCAAAAGGCAACTCGCCTATATAATCTTTCATTCTCTAGCTTAAATCTAAGTGTAACGTTAAAAATCGATGCTTTTTTCTACTATTTTATACATTTCATTGTAAGGATAAAATCGTGAAATTATGCATTTCTTTTCCAGTAAATAAAATCGTCAAATTAAGAGTGATGAAAGTTTGAGGTGACTATTAATAGAGAAATTAAAAGTGTAAGGAGGGCAATGTATTTCTTAGAGAAATTTAAATTGAATAAGATGTGTTTACCCTAAATATAATGGATAATTAAAATCACAGCATTTCATAATTAAGAAAAATTGTTACTTTTAATTTTTTGTTTCCTCATTAGTATGAAGTTAATCAATGATTATATATATGTAGCTCAAACAAGTCCTATAGTTTCTTATTCACCAAAAAAAAAAAAAGTCCTATAGTTTCTTTGCTCAAACAAGTTAAGAAAATCACTTTCCTCTTGACTCATTTTCTTGCCTATAGTTAAGAAAAGTCCTATAGTTTCTAATTTATTTTATTTTCGCCAATCAATTCATATAGACTAGTTTAATTGCACATGTAAGACAAGTTTAACTTTCAACAATTAAAACAATTGGAGGGAGGTTTATTATCGGCTAGAAGTTAGGCTATTATGGTAGGGAATAATTCCAAACCAAGCAGACAAACACAACGAATTTTGGATTGATTGCTTACATTATAACTAATACAACAGACAAACTGGAACTCATCATATAATGCATTTTGGAGCTCTAAAGTTCACTTCCCAAAATTTGAAACAGAGAACTAGCTTTCCCATTTCGGCTGCTATATTAAAACTAAAACTAACATAGTGGCCAAATTAATCTTCGCAAGAAGAAGAAATTAAAAATTGCCAAAATGTGGAGCATTAAACTAAAACCCCAAATCAACTCTTTCATCGCGAAACTAAAAGTCAAACAAAAACAAAAACTCAGCCACATCTGAAGAAGCAAATAAGCCAACCGAAGCAAGGAGGCTGAAGAAATAACAATGCAGATATTGACAATGCAGCAGAAGAAGTAGCCGGCTCATACCTCACATACACGGCAATTTCACTTCAATCTTCAGTAATGGGCAAGCGGCAATATTCAGAAATGGGCAATCTTCAATCTTCAGAATGCCGACCAATCACCCTTCGATTAGCCAAATGAAGGAGCGAAAATTTACCTATTGAAGCTCCAAAAATTTTTGCTCGGACACAAACAGAGAAGCAATGAACGAAGCGGGGAATGAGGGAGGGAAGGGTTTTTTTCCTTGAGTGTTTTGCAGATAGTAGTTTGTCGAAGGTTCTGCAATTTGGTTTCTAATTGACGAAGGAGAACGCATTATCAAATTGGGCCGGCGTCTATTCAACGCGCAAAAGAACGCATTTCCAGAACACGTTGTACAGGTAAATAATAAGTGTGCATACTAATAATGCGTCCTCCGCGCGGCAGGCGGGAGGCGGCTTTAGAGACAACGCATTTGGCTACCGCGTCAACAACGAACGATCAGAATGCATTCATCAACAAGCGGTCGCTAATCTGTCGCAAACTCCTGTAGAACGCATTCTTATGATGCGTCTTTCATTTTCCTTCTATTGTGTTTTGTTGTCTATGCCTTTATACTCAATTTTATCACAATCCTCAATAATTTGCACACAAACACAAGACAAGTGCACCCATCGTTTAAATTAGTATAATGGTAAGCAAGTTTAAATATCGTATCCACGGGGATGGTTAAATACCATTACTCACTTCTACTCTATCGTTTAGCCTAACAAATTTGTTTGAGAAAATGGTTGGAATAATTACTAGGAAAAGAAATCTAACTTAACTAATTAAACTAGCTTAACTAATCTTTGTTTGCAAGAGAGAAATCAATTGAGAAAACAATACTTGAATGGTTAATCCCCCTAGACTTACCTATGTGATAGAAATGTCCATTGGTTGATAAATTTCACTTCTTATGTTTGATGAAATTCCAATGATAGAACTCACTCTATCTCTAGATGAAAGTTCTCTACTTTTAGATTAATTAGTTGAAATCTCTTTCTAACCAAATCAACCCAAGAATGCATTAAGAATTGTGAATTTCCAATTAGAGAATCAAGAAGATGTTTAGGTTTCTATCTCTAGTCACCTAAATCATCCCCATTGTTTGTGGATGGTCTATTTCACCCTTCCTTTCTCAATTCCAAGTGAAAAAATCCAGATTTTGAATTAATTATCAATCACCCTTCATTTCTCAATTCCAAGTGAACAAAAATTCCAGATTATGCCTCCATAATCCACTCAATCAATTCAACCATTCAAACCCACAAACAATTCACAAGAAATTCAAATTCAATCAACCAATGAAACACTTCATTCACATAGGCAAAATATAGGGTTCATACCCATCCAAGTATTCAAAAGTTTAGCTCATCAATATACTACAAATCAAAGAACATAAACCAATAAAGAAAGAGTAAGAATTGCTCATTTTCATGGTGTAAAATCTTCTCTTCCTCAAGGTTGAAATTCGTCACTGTAGCATGGAGAAAATTGCAGCTTTTTCCATGAATCTTCAAGGTGGATGTTCTCCTTCTTCAAGGATTCAATCTTCTCTCTTGATTTCTCTTGCAAGATTGATGGATTGGAAGAAGAATTTGGTGTGTTTTCTTGGTGTTTTTGCTGTTTTCTGTCCACTCCAATCGGCTGTCTTGTTTCTGCCCTAAAGGGGTATGAAAATCTGCCCCAAAAGAGAGAGAAATGCAGCATAAAAGCAGCTTCAGATCGACATAAACAGCGCCGCTTATATCACACCAAACGGAGCCGCTTGCCCCCAGTTTTGGTGCACGTTTCTGCTGCCCGACTGTGACACTATCTTGACTTCTAGGTGAATTCAGACCACCAAATCCGCTGATCTAGGTCTTGATGTCTTCATAAAAGTTGTAGATCAGGATCTCAGATTTCCACAGAGATTTGAATCACATCCATTGGGCATCTATAACGCAAGATATAAGTATTATAGAAAACTGTGTCAAAAATAGAACCCAATGCAGAACAGGTGACTTTGCAGCATAAGTAGGGTAGGCAAATGAACTCCGATTGACACAAATTTTACCATTATGAAAACTTCAGAATGTCCTATATAATTTTTTAGAATACCACTTTTGCATTTGAAATATTCATAGAGGTCAAAAGCTGACTTGAAATATGTCTACCAGTCTATTTTTCCTCTGCATTTCTCTATTGTTCTTCATTGTGTAAATTTCCCTTATTTGCTTCATTTAATTCCAAATCTTCAATAATATCACCTAAAGCAAATAAGAGATAAAGGGAGTATAAATGGTGATTAAAACACCAAAATTTAACATAAAATCAAGCTCAAAATGATAATTAAATGAAGAACAAATATAGAATATCACCTTCGCTGCTACAAATTATATTTCAATCGAATTAAATTCTAATTTCACAGCTAATACATCCCTCAATCTTCATTGGAATACCCGAGAATAATCTAGAAAGAATTATCAATAACTTTTTGATATTCAAACAAAGTAATATAAACATCTATTCTAAATAATTTATGTTGTACACCATTTTAGAAAAAAGTAATTGAAGTAATGAACAATGAATACTATAAAAATTATAATATATTACACTACACTAATATATCTTATATTTAATACAATATATTTTCTTCTAACATATATAAACAATATATGTTATACATACATATTAACTTTATAAATTATGTATGTATGATATTAATAATAAATTGTGCATTTAATTAGAATAAACATTTATGATATATGGAGATTATAAAATAAAAAACAGTGATTATTCACAGAATTACAACACTCATGCAATATATAAGAAACACTAAAATAGGAATTTTAAGAATATACAATTTCCGTCGCTAATCCCTCGCTAATCAGCGAGGGATTAGTGATAGAAAAGGGTTTAAAAATACAACCAAATTAAAAATTTTAAAAATTTACTATTGTCGTCGCTAATCCATCGCTATTCAGCGAGGGATTAGCGACGGAATAGCTTTTTGAAATTTGCCAAATTACAAAATATAAAAAATTATTATTGCCGACGCTAATCAGCGAGTGATTAGCGAGGAAAAAAGATTTCAAATACAACCAAATTAAAAATTAAAAAGTTACTATTGCCGTTGCTAATCCATCGCTGATCAGCGAGGGATTAGCGATGACATAGGGTTTCAAATTTTTCAAATTTTAAAACTTTAAACAATTATAATGTCTATCGCTAATTAGCGAGGGATTAGCGATGGAAAAGGGTTTTGGATTTTCTAAATTAAAAATTTTAAAAATTTATTATTTTCGTCGCTAATACCACGCTAATCAGCGAGTGATTAGCGACATAAAAGGGTTTCAAATATAATTGAATTAAAAAATTAAAAAGTTACTATTTCCGTCGCTAATCCCTCGCTGACCAGAGAGGGATTAGCGACGGCATAGGGTTTCAAATTTCTCAAATTAAAAACTTTAAAAAATTATAATATCTAGCGACTGAAAAGGGTTTCAAATATAACTGAATTAAAAAATTAAAAAGTTACTCTTTCCGTCGCTAATCCCTCGCTGATCATATTGGGATTAGCGACGGAATCACATCTGTTGCTGTTAGCCCTAAGGGCAAATCATGTAATTTTGATTCATGACAAATATTGATGAGAACTAATATGTTTATATTGTGTGATAGGATTTGTGAAGAAAGAAGTTTGAAGTCTCATTGCCTTCAAGCCAAAGAGCAAGAACAACCTCAATAAGCTATGAGTCTTTTGAGGTTTATCCAAAGATGAACTCAAGGCATTGAAGACTTGAAGTGTAGAGTAGGTATGATGATAGGTAATATCTCTGTAAACTCTACACTTATATGTCTTGGAGTCTATTGAATGCATAAGAGAGCATAAAATTGATTTCTTAAGTTTAAAAGGCTTTGAATGAATTCTTAGTAAATGTGGTTTTGTGTCCTAAAAGTTTTTAAGTAAACTTTATATGATCAAAGGAATTTGATTTTGGTTTTCAAACTGATATTTGTCTAAATAAGTCTTCTATATATATAGCAAATGTATTTCAAATACTTGGAAGATTGATTTCAAATGATTTTACAAAGTTTGAACATAATTCCAAGAAATTCGGTCGTCCGAATTTGGTAGCAAAAGTTTGCTACTATTCTTCTAGAGAAATTAGGAAGAAGATTCGGACGCATGAAGAAAAATTCAGTCGTCCGAATTTTGGTCTTCAGCATGGTCACTGTTCTTCCAGAGAAATTCGGACGAAGATTCGGACGAAGCAGGAAGAATTCGGTCGTCCGAAAAATTCGGACGCAGAATTCGGTCGTCTGAATTTCCTGAAAATAGCCGTTAACTAGCCGTTTTATAGCTGTTTCAACTGATTTTCAAATTCTATAAAAGCTATAAACGTGCAATCTTTTGTAAGTTTTGAATTTTTGAATACTCTAAGCTTTCTAAAGTCTATTACAAACATTTCTCAAGCTCTCTTATGTCTTGTGCATTCAATTGATCAATCAAAAGACATCAAAGTGTGAAGGTGCAACTTTGTGTAATTTCTACCAACAAGTGGTAACATCTACACACTCATCTTTACTTATTCAATTGTGTTGATCTACTAGCTCTAGCAAGGTTATCTTGATAACATAAAACCCTTTAGATAAGGGTGATCCTTGAAGTTGTGATTCAAGGTTGTTTGAGATATAAAACCATAGGTTGGTGAGCCTTGTTTGTAAAAATTACTAGAAGAGGTTATAAGTGTAAAACCATAGTGTGGTGAACCTCTCTTATAATCTGTGAACTTGAACACATAGTAGAGTTATTGAAATCCTTAAGTGTAGGCTTAAGGTAGTGGAGGTAGATCTTGAGGATCGAACCACTATAAATTGCTTGTGTTCATTTGTCTACATTTCTCATATTACTTTGACATAAATTGTTTCTCTCTTATTCATATCATCTGTAATTGGTCTATACATATAAAAGGTTTGAATTTGCAAAAATTATCCAAATGCCTAATTCACCCCTCCCCCCTTAGGTATTTCAATTGGTATCAGAGCTAGAACTTCTTTGTGTGGTTTTACAACCTAGAAGACAAAGATCCTATGGCTAATATTTCAAACCTACCTTACCTAGAAGGATCATCTACAAACAGACCTCCATTATTTGATGGAACAAATTACACTTTTTGGAAGTCTAGAGTTAAAATATATATTTGTTCTATCAATTTTGATTTATGGAAGATAATTGAGAAAGGTCCCTATGTCCCAATGAAAATGAGAGTAGATGGAGTAACCTCAGAGCCCAAATCCACTGATGAATTTGATGAGCATGATTCAAGGAAAATGACATTAAATTATCAGGCCATGAATATATTAAGTTGTGCATTAGATGTTACTGAATATAATAGAGTTAGTGGGTGTGATTCTGCTTATGATATGTGGAGATTACTTCAAATTACACATGAAGGTACTAATCAAGTTAAAGAATCTAAACTTGCTATGCTTGTTAGAGATTATGAACTGTTTACTATGAAACAAGGTGAAAATATTGGTGATATGTTTACAAGGTTTACTAATATTTTCAATGGCTTGAAAGTTTATGGTAAAGGCTATACTATGGGAGAGCAAAACAGAAAGATTTTGGATGCTCTACCAAAATCTTGGCAGCCAAAGACGCTTGCTATTGAGGAGTCCAAAGATCTAAAAACTCTTCCTCTTGAAGAGCTTATTGGATTACTACTTACTCATGAAATGAAGATGAAACGGTTGAATGATAAGGAAGATGAGGAAAAGGGAAGAAATAATTAGCAACGGATTAGTAACGGAACAATTTGAGAATTTTAAAAAATAATTTTTAATATTTAAATTATTTTTCCGTCGCTAATTAGTAACGGAGTCTGGCCGTCGCTAATCGCGTATTTTCTTGTAGTGTGTGTTGTAACGATCAATCTCTAGAATTGTAGGTTCAGTAAACAAAAGATAGTCTCTCAGATAAAGAAAATCTTGCTGACTAACCTCATGTAAGAGAATTTGACGCAAAAAAATAAAAAATAAAAAAAATCAAATGCCATTTTGTTTCCGTGATGAGCTCTGGTGGTAGAATTCGGACACACTACACCATGTCAGAGCATAGCAAAGAACGAGATAATTTATAACAACTATTTAAGTTTTTATATAATATTGAATAATTTATAATTTTTTAATGATCATTCAAAATTAAGAATTTTATTCGTTTAAAAATAAAAATTTTTAAAAAATTCAAGACACGTTAGGTGAATAATATGTACTTGTACTTTTATTAAAAATTCTTTGTTTGTTTTGATAGAATGTTTACTTGGCTACAGAAGGAAAATTTTCAAGGATTACTGAATAAAGGAATATCTTAAAAGTGAAGAAAATACATGTTAGGGCAGAAAAATGCGACCCGTCAGATCAAATTTCAAATATGATCTGACAAGTCAAATTTGGACCGTAGCCACAATATATTTTACATACAGCTATGAGAAAATACATTTGTTATAGAAATTTCTAAAAATTGAACAAAGGAATCAGTTTTAGGATGGGATAAGAGGCAGAGGCACTAGATAATCAAATTTTATCCAAAATCAAGGGCAAAATATTGACTTGATGAAATAAATCAGAGCAATAAAAAAGGCCGCCCACTCTAACCCTTTTGAATCATAATTACTATGTAAAACGTTGAAGTTATAAGTTGGCATATTAATGGAAACAAACATTTATTTATGTATGCAGTCTAACGCTAGATAATTATATTGAATTATATTATTTTGTATCTTAATATATTTTTGGCTGATAATTCAAAGTTGGAGACTATTTGATATTTCAAAACCCTTACCAGAATCAAAATAACATATAATTCTTGAGTGGATTTTGTTGCTAGGAGCAAAAAAGAAGAGAAAAGCTGAAATTAAGAGGATCAAAATATATATAAAATTATGGCTTTCTCTCACTTTTTTATATTTTTTTTAATTTTCTTTTGTCTTTCTTTTCCACTTTTTCTGTAATATCATTGTTCGTATTTTCTCCAAAATATTTCCTATTTCTCTCCAAAAGATCCCTTCATATCCTATTATTTCCCCACTTCAATTTAAACACTTACCCGCAACTAATTTTTGTTAGGACCCTAAGGGTGGTGAGGACGGTTTATATATATATAATATTAACATATTAACATGTTGAAGTACTTTTAGATATATGAAATGTTAAAATGTCATTTCAAATAAACTTACATTTCAATATAAGACCTAAATTCAACAAGGGCATCTTATTGTTTTTTTTAATTATAAAACCTAAATTCAATATAAGACTTTCAAATTAAGCCCAATATAAGAAAGCCTTATTCTACTAAAGAAAAATATTTTAGGCATAACATCTTGATAACACCTAAATTCAATATTAACAAAAGCTTTTATACTAAAGTAAATTTGTAGGATGTAATAAAATCTTAGGTGTATTCTCGACATCTTAATATACTTTGTCTAGATGCATCATATCTTAAGAATCTTAAGATTCTCCGCATCTTAAGATTTGGTCAGTTAGAAACAACTAATAATTATTTATAATAGAAAATCAATTTACCAAGTTGCAAAACTTAATTTGTGTAGATATCATTACAGAAACTAAAATTCTTATATCTAATATTATGTGGAAAAATCAATTTTAATTTTCAAGCACAAATATTTTAAATCTTGGGCTTCTAACTCATTTATCATACCTTTTAGTTGCTAAATATGTTTAGCAAAATTACAAAAACAAAAAAAATTTAAATCATTGTGACTCACAAGTCGGCTCGTTAATCCTAAATCGTCATAGGACGAATATGATTTAAAACTTTCTCAGCTTGTTGGCAAACGAGCCAAGTCCTCACCAGCCCATATAAGATCAGGCTGAACTAGACTAACCCGTTTGATAACATTAGAAAATAATATGGAGGGTGTAATACTTGCTAAACTTTCGAAGGATAATTCTGATCTTTTAAATTAATTTTATGAGAGATTCATTACTCAATTATTTGTTGATTAAAGTAAGAATTTGATTATCACATGATTTGTGTTGTAACGATCCATCTCTAGAATTGTAGGTTCAGTAAACAAAAGATAGTCTCTCAGATAAAGAGAATCTTGCTGACTAACCTCATGTAAGAGAATTTGACGCAAAAAAATAAAAAATAAAAAAAATCAAATGCCATTTTGTTTCCGTGATGAGCTCTGGTGGTAGAGTTCGGACACACTACACCGTGTCAGAGCATCGCAAAGAACTAAGAACGAGGTTTATGCACCTGAGAGCCCAAATGCATGAGATATCAACTCATTGGATAACAAAAGCCTTCTGGATCACTCAGCCGCGTGCACAAAGGCCAACACCTCTCATCTTCTGCTCATCAGATAGCAAGGATCTAAATTCCCCTGCTCCAATACTTCTTCTTTGTTTTCGCCTAAGAACATTACATGTCGGCTTTGCACGTAGGACTTGTAGACCGTGCAAAGATAGAGTGAAAGACTAAACCCAAAAGCTTTTGCAAAATATTTCAAATCCAACCATCTCGCAGTTCTAAGAGATAGCATAACATCTGCGGCTACATCTTTGGAGTCAACACTACTATCCTTGTAATTTATCTCTCCATCCTCCAAATTCTGCACATATCCCCCAAATTCTCGCAGTCTTTCAACCTCCTTGGCCTAGAAAAGCGCATTCCATTTACATAACTTGCAGAGCCAAGTCCAAAACCATAAAAGGATTCGTTCTTCCAATACGTGAGGTTGTGTTTGCACTCACAACCAGTTCTGGAGTAACTACTAATCTCATAGCGATCATAACCAGCATCTGCCAGCATTCTTGAGGCCATTTTGTAGAAACCAGCAGACTGATCCTCAGAAGGAAGTGGGCCAATAATAATAAGCAAAAGCAAAATGAAGCAAACATATGGTTGTTAATTCCACTTTCAAATATAATAATGGTCGCATTTGTTCCTTGTTTCCTTCTGAAAAGTCCTACAATGTGTCAATTTTAGGGTATTGCTTTATTCAGTAATGCTTGAAAAATTTCCTTCTGTGGCGAAGTAAACATTCTATTGAAACAAACAAATATTTTTCAGTACTTAAAGTTGAATGGTATCAATCAGTCCCCATGTAGCATGTTCCATTGATTGAAGAGACCACCATATCAGGAAATGGAAAACCAGATTCCCACAATTGAAGCAACAGAAACAGAATGTTATGACCAATCTTATGATGCTGTCTTCTGCTTCATATAGAGTAAAAAAGTTGAAACTAAATTTAAATTCAGAAGCTATAAAATTTTATAAACTCACAATATTCCAAATTTGGTGCCTTGTTCAACTTGCAAATCATAAACAGAGACGTGGAGAGGCTGTGCCTGCATAGTAATCCTTAATGTCTCCTCCCACATTTGCAAAGATTGATGAGGAAGAGAAGATAGGAGGTCCATACTCCAGTTCTTTTCCACTTTTTCTCTAATTTCATATTTCGTATTTTCTCCAAAAGATTTCATATTGCTCTCCAAAAGATTCCTTCATATCCTGTTATTTTCCCTCTTCAATTTAAACACTTACCGGCAACTAATTTTTGTTAGGACCTAAGGGTGGTGAGAACACTTATATACGTATTTAATATATTAACATATTGAATCACTTTTAGTTTACGAAATGCTAAAATTTCATTAAAAATAAACTTACATTTCAATATAAGGCCTAAATTCAATAAGGCCATCTTATTATTTTTTTCATCCACAATATCTTTATAACACCTAAATTCAGTATAAGACTCTCAAATTAAGCTCAGCATAATAAAGAAAAATATTTGAGGCATAACATCTTGATAACACCTAAATTCAAGATAAGACTTTCAAAATAAATTCAATATAAAAAACCCTTTATGCTAAAGTAAAATTATAGGATAAAATCTCAGGTGTATTCTCGGCATCTTAAGATACTTTATTTAGATGCATCGTTTTTTATATTAAAAAAATTTTTGAAGGCCAAAAACTCCATCATAAGATGGAATCCTAATCTGAAGTGTTAATTAAGTATTTACTCTATTTATATTCATTTAATATTATTTAATTTCTAGGTAAGAACACGAATTAATACCTCTTGATTTCAAGATCATCGAGATATTATAGTGAATATTTTCAAAAATATTTCATGAAACAAAATGATCCCGAGTGTAGTATCAATACTTCAAAGTGAATTAGGTTAATACCTTAATTTATTAAATTTTAGTACATTTTAAAATTTTTTATGGACTCATTGAATTGTATAATATAACCAATGATCTTAGGGGATAGGAATAAAGAGTCTCGTCTTATTCTATCATAGCTGTTGCAATGAAAGAAGCAACTCGGTAAGGATAGAAAAGTAAGATTAACCTACTCTCCCCTTTTTCTCTAGTCGGGCTTAAAACATCAAAAACCTTTTTCTGGATTCTGTACTGGCCAAGTGGATTTGAGCAGATAAGGACATATGTATCTGCCCAAAATGCCTAAATCCAGTCGACATG
This sequence comes from Rauvolfia tetraphylla, assembly GCA_030512225.1. NCBI lineage: Eukaryota > Viridiplantae > Streptophyta > Magnoliopsida > Gentianales > Apocynaceae > Rauvolfia > Rauvolfia tetraphylla. The sequence goes on from JAJQKT010000059.1 coordinate 10,310,100, forward strand.
AAGATGATGGGGGAGGTAATTTTTTAGAGGAAATATTATTTAAGAACACTATTTAGCATACTCAACATTCAATTTTCAGTGAGTTTATCCAAGAAAAGATAACTAACGCCTTCCCCAAAAGGTACATGGAATAATTATTCAAACTTTAAAAGTAATTAATTTTTATATTAAAAAAATAATATTAAATATTATATTAAAAAGATAATATAAGATTTCAATATACCCATGTGGCTTGAATACTCTATTAAAAAATTAGGTTTTGGATTTAACTCTACTTAAAAAAAGTAGAGCAAACGGAAAAGAGTTACCCAAACTTATAAGTAATTAATTCTTGAAGTAAGAAGAAAATATGAGATTTAAAAGTATATTAAATGGTTCGTGCTTTACAACATATCTAATCACGTCTTCCCTCAAATTTCTCAATACAAATACAAACACCAAAAGCAACCTTGGTTAAAATATAGATCCGCTAACGACACCCGAATCTCATCTTTTCTATTATTGCGTTCACACTCAGTCTGAAAACATTTTTTTCTTTCAGCTAAGACTAACAGAACAGGCTACTAAGCAATATGCGATAAATGTCCATAGCCATTATTGCTCGTTATTCTCCCTATATTTGGAGTTCCGTAAATTCAGGAAGTTTTAATTTACACGTGTGAAATGGAAAATGCTTCATTCACAGGAAACAAGTGTTCAAACATGAGATACGATAACCAATCGACCAACTAATTTTCCTTGCATCCTAGCAGGAAGAACGAATTCAGAAGCAAACTCTAAATCCACAAAACACAATTTCTTTGTAATAATTCGAAAATAAGCATTTTATTTCATCCCACAGACCACCATTTCCTATGCAGAATAAACAATGGGTAATCAACAAAATGCGCAAACGACTTTCGACATTTTCCTCTCGGGATTACACAAACTCACCCCGAACAGTTTCTAATACCACTAAAAACATTTTCACATACAAGAAAATTCAAACAAACACGAAGCTGGAGATGCCAAAAGATAGATAAATGGAAAATTGGAAGAGTACCTGAAAATGAGAGAGAGAAGAATACAGGTATATTCTCAGTAGATAAGGTGTGGTAGATTAGCTGACAACAGCGGTAGGTGGCGGACGAAGGAGGATCACCGCAGAGCTGAGCCAGAGGTGGAGTGTGAAAATTATTTATTTAGAATAATTGGCAAAATTAGTCATGTGTTATGAATATATCTATTATGTGGATGTCCATTAAGGTTTTAAAATATGAAAAGTTATGAGTTACAACAAAAATAGTAACATCCATCTTTTATATACCACTAACCCCATTACCTCTATTATATTAGAAAATATAGGAGATCATGAGATGTAAGTTATATAAGTTATAGAGAAGGTGATATTTTATAATTGTGCTTCATATAATGATCATTTTCAGCTCACATTTCTGCTAAATTTTGGTGTTTTAATCACCATTTACACTCCCTTTATCTCTTGTTTGCTTTAGGCTAGTTTGTTCAAGATTTGGAATTAAATGAAGCAAACAAAGAGATTTTACACAATGAAGAAAATAGAGAAATGCAGAGGAAAAATAGCCTGGTAGAGACATTTTTAGTGGGATTTTGACTCTAAATTCTTCAGAATGATAACATTCATGTCAATCGGAGTTCATTTACCTACCCTGCTTATGCTATAAAATCACCTGTCCTGCATTGTGTTCCAGTTTTGACACAGTTTGGTTTAATGATCATATCTTACGTTATAGATGCTCAATTGCGGTGATTCAAAGCTCTGTGTAAAGCTAAGATCCTTATATACAACTTTCATGAAGATACTAAGACCTATGTCAGCCGATATAATGCTTTGAATTCACATAGAATTCAAAATAGTGTCACAGTCGTGCAGCATAACCTTGCACCCAAACTGGGGGCAAGCGGCACCGTTTGGTGTGATCCAAGCGGTGCCATTTGTGTCGATCTGAAGCTATTTCTATGCTGCTTTTCTCTCTCTTTTGGGGGAGATTTAAATACCCCTTTATGGCAAAAACAAGGGGGACGGCTGGAGTTGGAGAAAAACAGCAAAAACACAAGAAAACTTACTCAAATCTCATCCCAAATCTTCATCTTTGCAAGAGAAATCTAGAGAGAGGATTGAATCCTTGAAGAAGGAGAACATCCACCTTGAAGATTCATAGAAAAAGCTGCAATTTTCTCAATGCTACAGTGACGAACTTCAACCTTGAAGAAGAGAAGATTTTACACCATGACAATGAGCAATTCTTACTCTTTCTTTATTGGTTTATATTCTTTGAATTGTAATACGTTGATGAACTAAACTTTTGAATACTTGGATGGGCATGAACCCTAGATTTTGCCTATGTGGATGAAGTGTTTCCTTGGTTGATTGAATTTGAATTTCTTGTGAATTATTTGTGGGTTTGAATGGTTGAATTGATTGAGTGGATTATTGATGCATAATCTGGAATTTTTGTTCACTTGGAATTGAGAAAGGAAGGGTGATATATAATTGATTCATAATCTGGAAATTTTCACTTGGAATTGAGAAAGGAAGGGTGAAATAGACCATACACAAACAATGAGGATGATTTAGGTGACTAGAGATAGAAACCTAAACATCTTCTTGATAATTAGAGAAATCTAATTGGAAATTCACAATTCTTAATGCATTCTTGGGTTGAATTGGTTAGAAAGAGATTTCAACTAATTAATCTAAGAGTAGAGAACTTTCATCTAGAGATAGAGTGAGTTCTATCATTGGAATTTCATCAAACATAAGAAGTGAAATTTATCAACCAAGGGACATTTCTATCACATAGGTAATTCTAGGGGGATTAACTATTCAAGTATTATTTTCTCAATTGAATTCTCTCTTGCAAACAAAAATTAGTTAAGTTGATTTAATTAGTTAAGTTAGACTTCTATTCCTACTAGTAATTTCAATCATTTTCACAGACAAATTTGTTAGGCTAAACAATAGAGTAAAAAGTGAGTAATGATATTTAACCATCCCTGTGGATACGATATTTAAAGTTTCTTGCCATTATACTAATTTAAACGATGGGTGCACTTGCCTTGTGTTTGTGTGCAAATTGTTGAGGATTGTGATAAAAGTAAGTATAAAGGCATAGAAACAAACACAATAAGTTTTTGGCGCCGTTGCTGGGGAACTTTGGTTAATATTAGAAAAGCTTGAAATCTATTGATTTAGTCATTTTACTTATTTGTTGTTATAATACCTATTGCTAGTGTTAGCAATTATTGTCTTGTTTGTCATTTCTTTTAGTTATTAGTAAATTGGAGTTCTTAGCTTATGTTTCTTTGTTTTTTGTTCTGTTTAAAGTGAGTGTTCTTTGAGCTAAACTTTTACTTTATTTGTGGTGAATGTGTGAATTCTTTTTGGTTTATGACCTCAAGTAATTCGGGAGAATTGAATCAACTTAATTCTGAAGTTGAGCAGATTTTTTATTGGGATCCAAGGGGTATAAACCTAGAGGTGATACTTGAAAGAATTGAAGTTGAAGGTGAAAATCCTTAAATTGAAAACACTATGGCACATGACGGAAATGCAAGACCAAGGACAATGGGAGACTATGCACGACCTTCTTTGTTAGGAGCGGAGTCAAGCATTGCCCGACCAAGAGTTGAAGCCAACAATTTTGAGATCAAACCGAATATCATCCAAATGGTTCAACAATTGGTTCAATTTGATGGTTTATCGGACGAAGACCCGAATGCTCATATTACCAACTTTTCAGAGATATGTGATACTTTCAAGATTAATGGGGCTTCCGAAGATGCCATCCGCCGTCGATTATTTCCATTTTCATTGAGAGACCAAGCCAAGTCATGGTTAAATCACTTTCACCGGGTTCCATCACTACATGGAACAATCTTGCCGAGAAATTTCTAGCTAGATATTTCCCTCCGGCAAGGACTGCAAAGCTAAGAAATTACATTTTCTCTTTTCAACAAATAGAGAGTGAAAGTTTATATGATTCTTGGGAGAGATGGAAAGAGCTCTTGAGAAAATGTCCACATCATGGTCTAGATTTGGGGCTGCAAATGCAAACATTCCATAGTGGATTAAATTTCCCTTCCAAGCAACTCATTGATGCTTTTTCGAGAGGTACCACTAGTTTGAAGACACCGGAAGAGTTACATGACCTCATTGAAAACATTGCCATGAACAACTACCAATGGGGGAATCCAAGGCCAAAAACCAAACCTAGTGGAATACACAATGTAGACATGATGCTGGCTTTGGAGGCAAAATTCGATGCCTTAAACAAGAAGATTGAGAGCTTGAGTTTGTCACCTCAAACCACTCAAGTGATGATGTCTTGTGATTTTTGTAGAGGTGGTAATCCAAACCATGAGTGCCAAACCATGGGAACTTCGAATGTATCATCAACGGAGCATGTGGATTTCCTTGGAGGAGGAAGACAACCCAACAATCCTTATAGTAATACCTATAATCCGGGGTGTCAAAATCATCCAAACTTCTCATGGAGCAACCAAGGGCAACAAAGACCATTTCATCCCTCCGGCTTCGAAGTTTCATCAAACTCCCAACCCTAAATATCTCTTCCTTATCAACATCAACCTCCTCTACCTCTTGAAGAATTAATGAGAAAGTTATTTGAGACTACCGAAACCCGGTTCCAAAATCAAGAAGCATCCCTGAGGAACCAACAAGCTTCCATTCATAATTTGGAAAATCAAATAGTTCAATTGGCGAAGCTTGTTTCAGAAAGACAAATGGGCAGTTTACCTAGCAATACAGTTACCAATCGAAGAGAACATGTGAATATGGTGATTTTGGGAAGTGAAAATAAATCAAATGCTTTGGAATGTAAGGTGGAATCCCAAGGCATGGGGGAAATTGAAAATCAAGTTAAAGAAACAGTTCTTGAGAAGAAGGAAGAGCATTCAAGAAGATGGTTCTGGAGTACAAGCCTAGAATTCCACACATCGCCGCACTTCTAAGAGATAGAAAGGATGAGCAACTTGGTAAATTTCTTGAACTATTCAAACAATTGCACATTAACTTACCATTTGTTGAAATTCTTTCACAGATGCCGAGATATGCTAAGTTCCCCAAGGATGCCCTTTCGAAAAGAAAGAGGCTTCAAGAACTTTCAATGGTAACATTGAATGAGGAGTGCTCTGCCATCCTTCAACACAAGGGAAAGCTATCTCAAAAGCTAAAAGATCCAGGGAGTTTTAATATTCCTTACACTATTGGTAGTCTTTCTTTTGATAAATCATTGGCAGACCTAGGTGCTAGCATCAACTTGATGCCATTTAATGATTTCAAACAATTAGGCCTAGGTGAACCAAAACGTACTAAGATGAGTATTCAATTTGCGGATGGTTCAGTTAGACATCCTAGGGGTATTGTTGAAGATGTGCTTGTCAAAGTTGATAAATTCATATTTCCTATTGACTTTGTGATACTTTACATGGATGAGAGTGTTGAGGTTCCTTTGATCTTAGGAAGGCCTTTTCTAGCTACTGTTAAGGCCAATATAAATGTGAGTGAAGGAAAGTTGACCCTTAGGGTAGAAGACGAGGAGGTCGTACTTCAAGCTTTTAAACCTTTGAAATATTATTCAGATCCTAATCATTCTCACGGTAAGATTGATGATATAGATGCTCATGTATCTAATTCTTTACAGGAAACCTTGGTGAAAGACTCTTTGAATCCATCTTTAATCAAAGGCAGTGATGCAAAGAAGAAGAAGAATAAGTTAGTAGAAGAGATTGCGGTTGATGTGAAAGGTTCCAATGGAAATGAGGAAAACTATTGTACAAGAGATTCTTCATTAAAGGTGAAAATAAAGCAAGACCAAAACATTGACCAAAATCAAGATTTCAAGTCGGGAGAGCAAGTTTTATTGAATGACTCGCGATGGCGGTTGTTCACAAGTAAATTTAAATCTAAGTGGATTGGCCCATTTGTGGTAAGTAAGGCACTCTCATATGAAGTAGTAGAAATCTATCATCTGGAAAAGGGAACCTTAATGGTAAGCAAACATAGACTCAAACTTCATCATATTGCAGTGAGAAAGAAGTTGGGACGATCATGTTTGTGCTCCCCTGACTTAGGGGATGAGTAAGCTTCTTCAAGCAACGTTCTTCATTTGTGCATATTTTTTCTTTTGTTTTAATTTCTATTTTATGTTGTTACTTTGTACTTGTGTTTGAGAGTTGTTGTATAATGTTTTTTGTACATAATTGTGTTTAATATGGTTTTGAGTTTGAAAATTTTAATTTCCTTGAATTGTGAAGAGTTTTATAATGTGTTTTTTGGTATGATTTTTATGTTTGTAATAAATTATTTTGTTAAATTTTGTTGTTGAATTTGTAGTTGAGTTTGGAAAAAAAATAAAAACAAATAAGTGGCACCGTACTGTTCATCGCGGGGTTACTATTCATTGGTCGTTTTACTGTTCAAAAAATTTTTTTTTTCCTTCTCCATTTTTGTTGGTTCTTTCTTGCTTTCTTCTATGCCTAACATGTGTTTGATGAAATGCAACAATGAAACTTGTTAAATTTGTAATTTCTTTACTTCATTGTATTCTATTAGCTTATTATAGACTTCTTTTCTTTAATTTAGTAGTTAGTTTATTTAATTTTTTTACTTAGCATGTTTAAGAGTTAATTAGCCTTTGTTTTAAATTTTGAGTGATAATTGTTTTTCTTGTTTAGCAATTTGCAATTTTTTTTTGCGTATACTTTTAATGTTATTTGTGGCATTTGTGTTTTCACATTGGTAGCCTAGTTTCTCTTAACGATTGATTTTGGAAAAGAAAGCATGTCAAAGAAAACCACTGCTCCACCCATAAAGCCTATCTCACCGGGCTTTGGAGGCAACTTTTTCTAGGGCTGTCCCAAGCTCGAGTGGTGGAACTGGCAGTCTGTGAATGAAGGGGAGTTCTTTCTTTTCTATTTTTACCCTTTTATTTATTTATTTTATTGCTATGTTTTTATTCTTCCGCTTTCATTATGTCATTGTTTCTAGCTTTCTTTCATTTCATTTTGTTGTGAAGTATATAGAAGGTGCAGCTTGCTGCTCATATGGGTTCGCCCAGCCTTCACGTACGAAACAACCATGTTTTTCACCGTTTCTGTGTTTGGTGGTTTGGTATGGCGTTCTTCTGTAGTTTATTGCGGACAATGTTGTCTTAAGTGTGGGGGAGTTGGCTTTAGTAGTATAGGTTATTTTCATAATTTTCGTTGAATTCTCTTGTTTTTATTTTTAGAATCTTCAAGGTATTTTAAGACTTGCATGTTTAATCTTTTCTCAAAGAGTAGTTATACAAGCATTCTAAAGGTCATAACTAGTATCTTAAACATAGATTAAGTAAGCACCCCTTGTATTCCTTACTTGCATAGAATTCATCTTTTAAGCACATTTCCACTTTGCTTTTGTTGTGAAGATTATGAAATTGAATCTTGTGTTATTGGCCTTAGAATTCAACATAACTTATACCCTATAACCCGCATTCACTTTCCTTGAGGCGAAATGAGTAAATAACATTAGTTTGATCTTGAAATGATGGTAATAGGCCTTCTTTGTCCCGATTGAGCCTTTCTAACCACCGATCTTTATTTTATCCGTCGTACCCTTTCTTGAAGCCTTTGTGCATAAATTTTTCAATCTATATTCTTGATTTTTCATTCTTTCAAACTTTAAACTCCACTCTTTATATTTAACCCTTCTTTGCGAGAGCTAAATGAATTTTTACCCTTAAGTCGGCAAAGAGTATTGTGGAAATTGAAACAAAGGGTGGAATGGAAGATGATAGAAAAAATAGCTTAATGAAAAACAAAAAACCGAGAGAGGGGGGAAAGAGTGGTGAGATGACCTTATATGATCGGAAATTGGATTACACCTCAATCGAAAAAAAAAAGAAAAAAAGGAAAATTTGTTATAAAATTTGTCTATTATTTAGAAGGCTTCTTACATTTCTTGATGCCTTCAAGATTATATATGTTTTCATTATTATTATTGTAAATTTTGTCATGATTGAGGTTAAATTTATGAGTTGACAAAGATGGGTGATGATGGAAAGGTTGTGGGTTGAAGCTTAATATGTGCAAGTGGTTGAATCCAAAGTAAAGGGATTGCTAGAGAATGGGAGTTTGTGGTTGAATGTAGGGGAATGGTGATATTCCTTGTGGCTAATAAGGGTTATTACTTTTGTTTTGTCTCTCATTCCTTTCTATTTAGCTCTCATTTCTTTGACTTTGAATTCCTTACCTTTCGTTTGGCACCCTAAACTTTCCCTGAGCCTAAAGTTACAAGCATAAAAGTCCTACCTAATCGAGGTAAAATTTTTGTTACCGTATTAATGGAGAGGTTTTGTGAATGCCGGGCTTATGGGGTATTATGCTTTCTTGATGAGAATTCCTAGGCCAATAACATGAAATTCACTCTTATAATTGTTGAACATTTGCATTGACAGGACATATACACACACACACGAATTCTTGCTTGCATTGTAAGACAAGGGGGTGATTATTCAATCTTTGTGATGGGTACTTAGGATGACTTTTAGATTGATTGTGCAGATTGCTCAAGATTTCTCAAGAAGTAATGCTTTCTCTGTTTTGCATTCCTTTGTAATACTTCAAAACTCGTTATTTCTTGTGGATTATTGTTCAAATTTCTTAGTGTTTTGTAGTATTGCTTGGGGACAAGCAATGTCTAAGTGTGGGGGAGTTTGATATTCCATATTTGTGCTCTATATAATTATCATTTTGAGCTTAATTTTATGTTAAATTTTGGTGTTTTGGTAGAGAATGGGAGTTTGTGGTTGAATGTAGGAGAATGGTGATATTCTTTGCGGCTAATAAAGGTTATTACTTTTGTTTTTTCTCTCATTCCTGTCTCTTTAGCTCTCATTTCTTTGATTTTGAATTCCTTACCTTTCGTTTGGCACCCTAAACTTTCCCTGAGCCTAGAGTTACAAGCATAAAGGTCCTACCTAATCGAGGTTAAATTTTGGTTACCGTATTAGTGGAGAGGTTTTGTGAATGCCGAGCCTATGGGGTACTATGCTTTCTTAATGAGAATTCCTTGGCCAATAACGTGAAATTCACTCTTATAATTTTTGAGCATTCGCATTAGCTGGAAACACAACACACACGTATTTTTGCTTGAATTGTAAGACAAGGGGGTGATTGTTTAATCTTTGTGATGGATACCTAGGATGACTTTTAGATTGATTGTGTAGATTGTTCAAGATTTCTCAAGAAGTAATGCTTTCTCTGTTTTGCACTCCTTTGTAATACTTAAAAATACTTTTTATTTCTTGTAGATTATTGTTCCAAATTCTTAGTTGTTTTGTAGTATTGCTTGGGGACAAGCAATGTCTAAGTGTGGGAGAGTTTGATATTCTATAATTGTGCTTCATATAATGATCATTTTCAGCTTACATTTCTGCTAAATTTTGGTGTTTTAATCACCATTTACACTCCCTTTATCTCTTAGTTGCTTTAGGTTAGTTTGTTGAAGATTTGGAATTAAATGAAGCAAACAAAGAGATTTACACAATGAAGAAAAACAGAGAAATACAGAGGAAAAACAGCCTGGTAGAGACATTTTTAGTGGGATTTTGACCTCCATGAAGATTTCAAATACAAAAGCGGTCTTCTAACAATTATAGAGGACATTCTAAAGTTTTCAGAATGACAATATTCATGTAATCGGAGTTCATTTACCTACCCTGCTTATGCTGTAAAATCACCTGTCATGCATTGTGTTCCAGTTTTGACACATTTTGGTATAATGATCATATCTTACATTATAGATGCTCAATTGCAGTGATTCAAAGCTCTATGTAAATCTAAGATCCTTATCTACAACTTCATGAAGATACCAAGACCTATGTTAGCTGATTTAATGCTCTAAATTTACCTAGAAGTCAAAATAGTGTTACAGTCGTGCAGCAGAACCTTGCACCAAAACTGGGGGCAAGCGGCGCCGTTTGTGTCGATTTGAAGCTGTTTCTATGCTACTTTTCTCTCTCTTTTAGGGGAAATTTAAATACCCCTTTAGGGCAAAAACAAGGGGGACGGTTGGAGTTGGAGAAAAACAGCAAAAACACAAGAAAACTCACTCAAATCTCATCCCAAATCTTCATCTTTGCAAGAGAAATCAAGAGAGAAGATTGAATCCTTGAAGAATGATTAATCCAGGATGGCACAATGATCCAAACTTCTCATGGAGCAACCAAGGGCAGCAAAGACCAACACATTCTCTCTATTTCCAAACTTTAAGACCAACACATTCTCTCTATTTCCAAACTTCATCAAGTTCCCAACCCCAAGTATTCCTTCCTTACCAATACCATCCTCTTCCACCTCCTCAACAATCGGTAAAATCTCACCTTGAAGAGTTGATGACAAAGTTCATAGCGAATACTGAAACCCAAGTTCAAACTCAAAAAGATCGTAACCAAAGAATTGAAGCATCCTTAAAGAAACAAGAGACCACCCTTCAAAACTTGGTGAAGCTAGTTTCGAAAAAACAAGTTGGGACTCCAGCAAACAATACCGAGCCAGATTCTAGGGAGTGGGATGAAGCTACAAGTTTGAGGAGTGGGATGGAATTGAATGTCTCACAGCCTAACGTGCAGGAAATAGGAGAAGGGAAGATGGGTGAGAGACTACATGTTGAAGATGAACAAGAAGGAATTGAGAAAAATGATGGGCAGAAGAAAAAGAATGAAGACCCTTTGGAGGTATCTTTGTCTCAAGATGAAGGATCAAAGAAGAAGCATCATGAAATTGGTGAAATCATGGTACATTTGGAGTCATCTCCAGTCACAATTGAAGGGGTAGAGTTTGAGAAAAATGATGGGCAGAAGCAAAAGAATGAAGACCCTTTGGAGATATCTTTGTCTCAAGATGAAGGATCAAAGAAGGAGCATCATGAAATTGGTGAAATCATGGTACATTTGGAGTCATCTCCAGTCACATCTGAAGGGGTAGAGTTTGAGAAAATTGAGAGCGAAAAAGAGAATAGAATGAAGTCTTCCATTGAGGATTCCCCGAAGCTAGAGTTGAAAAAGTTGCCGGATCATTTGGAGTATGTTTTCCTTGCGAATAATTCTAAGCTTCATGTGATCATTGCAACCGATGTGCAAGAAGATCTCATAAAGGTGTTAAAGAAGCATACAAAGGCAATGGCATGGAACATTTCTGATATCAATGGTATTAATCCTTCCTTTTGCACCAAACATATTAATGGAAGAAGGCCTCAAACTAATGGTGCAACCCAAAAGGTGGAATGACCAAAATCAGATTTTCAAGCCAGGAGATCAAGTGTTATTGAATGATTCTCAATGGTTCACGAGTAAGTTTTAGTCGAAATGGACTTCCCCATCTTTGGTAAGTAAAATATTTCCATATGAAGTTGTGAAAAGCTATCATCCAAATAAGGGGACATTAATGGTAAGTAAACTTGGACTTAAAATTTATCATGTTGGAGTTAGAAAGAAGAGAAGATTGTTTCCACACTCCTATGACCCGGGGGGGGGGGGGGGGTAAGCGATTTTCACCATCTTTGCTCTCCTTTACTTGTACATAATTTTGTTTAATGTGGTTTTGAGTTTGAAAATTTTAACGGCCTTGAATTGTGAAGAGTTTTATAATTTGTTGTTTGGTGTGATTTTTATTTTGTAATCAATTATTTTGTTAAATTTTGTTGTTGAATTTGCAGTTGAATTTGGCAAGAAAAAAAAAAGCTAAACGGCGCTGCTTCACTATAGCATTTCAATCTAGTTCTACTGTTCATGGCCCGTTTTACTATTCATCAAACAAAATATTTTTTTTCTTCCCCCATTTTTGTTGGTTCTTTCTTGCTTTCTTCTACACCTACCATGTGTTTGATGAAATGCCATAATGACACTTGTTAAATTTGTGATTTTCTTTACTACTTTGCATTCTATTAGCTTATTATAGACTTCTTTTCTTTAATTTAGTAGTTAGTGAAATACCTAAGGGGGGGTTGAATTAAGTATTTGGCTAATTTTCGCAAAATCAAACCTTTTATGTGTTTAGACCAATAATAGATTATATGAGCAAAATAGAGACAATTTATAGCAAAGCAATATAAGAAAGTAAGATCAAAGAACACAAGCAATTTATAGTGGTTCGGTCCTCAAGATCTACCTCCACTACCTTAAGTCTACACTTAAGGATTTCAATCACTCTACTATATGCTCAGGTTTACAAATTACAAGAGAGGCTCATCACACTATGGTTTTACACTCACAACCTCTTCTAGTAACTTTTTACAATACAAGGCTCACCAAACACAATGGTTTTATATCTCAAACAACCTTGAATCACAACTTCAAGGATCACCCTTATCTAAAGGATTTTATGTTATCAAGATAACCTTGCTAGAGCTAGTAGACCAACACAATTTAATAAATAAAGAATAGTCTGTTGATGTTACCACTTGTTGGTAGATATTACACAAAGTTGCACCTTCACACTTTGATGTCTTTGGATTGATCAATTGAATGCACAAGACATAAGAGAGCTTAAGGAATGTTTGTAAAAGGCTTTAGAATGCTTAGAGTTTTTAAAAATTCAAAACTTGCAAAAGATTGCATGTTTATAGCTTTTATAGAATTTGAAAATCAGTTATAACAGCTATAAAACGGCTAGTTAACGACTATTTTTAGGAAATTCGGACGACCGAATTCTTCCTGATGCGTCCGAATCTTCATCCGAATTTCTCTGAAAAAACAATGACCATGCTAAAGGCCAAAATTCGGACGACCGAATTTTTCTTCATGCGTCCGAATCTTCTTCCGAATTTCTCTGGAACCATATTCAGACTTTGTAAAATCATTTGAAATTTAACTTCCAAAGGTTTGAAAAACATTTGGTATATATAGAAAACTTATTTAGACATATATAAGTTTGAAAACCAAAATCAAATTCCTTTGATCATATAAAGTTTACTTAAAAACTTTTAGGACATAAAACCACATTCATTAAGAAATTTATTCAAAGCCTTTTAAGATTAAGAAACCTATTTTAAGCTCTCTTATGCATTCAATAGACTTCAAGACATGCAAGTGTAGAGTTTACATAGATATTTACCTATTATCATATCTACTCTACACTTCAAATCTTCAATGCCTTGAGTTCATCTTTGAATAACCTTCAAAAGACTTCATAGTTTGTTGAGGTTGTTCTTGCACTTTGGCTTGAAGGCAAAGAGACTCCAAACTTCTTAGTTCACAAATCCTATCACATAATATAAACATATTAGTTCTCATCAATATTTATCATTAATCAAAACTACATGATTTGCCCTTAGGGCTAACAATCTCCCCTTTTTTGATGATGACAAACTTTGATGCAAAATGTGATGGATTTAAACAAAGTAGCACAAAGAAGTATTGATGTCAATGATAGAAATCAACCAATTTAGCATATTGACATACAAAAGGCTCAATATGAGCCTATGACCCAACCAACCTCCATTTACCTCCTTCCTTCCAACAACTAGAATAGAAGATATAGCAATTAAGCAAAGACTTCTAAGAGAGGTTTTAAAGATTGTAACAGTTTAACAATGCTCCCCCTTAGATTGTGCTCACTTTTCAACATATTTGGACTAAACATATCATGCATCCGAATTTTTGCATAGCAAGTCCAAACTTTAAAATAAGATAATCAAAGGCTTCAAATTCTGTAAATAATCTTTCCTAAGTTTGTTCAAACATATTATGAGAGATTAAAACATATTTGAATCAATTTGAACAATAAAGGAGCACATTTTGACAATGAAATATGGATGCATCCGAATTTTTAAACTCATGCGTCCGAATTTTTAAACTCATGCATCCAAACTTTGAAATTTTAAGTCCAAACTGCAATAGATTCAATATAATGGATGTTTAAAGTGAGATAAAGCTTTCATAATGTTGTTCAAACATAATGGAAGAGATTAAAACATATTTGAATCAATTTAAACAACAAAGGAGCACATTTTGTCCACAAATATGGATGCATCCGAATTTTTAAACCTTGCATCCGAATTTTGAATCCAAAGTTTTTGCAACTTAATTTAGCTTTACAAAAATTCAAGACTCATATTGCAGCATCATTGCAGTCATCATATCATCATTTTTCTCCCCCTTTTGTCATCACTCAAAAAAAATAGAGGGATCAATGAAAATGAGACTATCAATTTAGCACATAAAAGAAGCTCTCATCACTGGGATTTCATCATTGAGCTTCACTATTACATAAAATGCAGCAAAATACTTAACAAGTTTAGAATTACAAAAAAAATATAGATAAGCAACTTTAAAAGACAGTAAATAGAATAGAAGGAAAGAAAGCTTAGTCTTGTGATGTTGATGTTGATGGGGAGGCTCGGCTCACTCCTTTCTTGATGGCCAAGTGCTTCACTCTTCCTTGACTGAAAGAGATTATGGATGGAGAGACTATTTCAGCTTGAGCTACTTGGCTGCCTGCTATTGGTGGCTCTTCATGAGCATGTTCTTCCTCTTCTTCTTCTGCCACAGTCTCTTCATCTCCTTCTTGATCATCATCTTCATCATTGTTGTCCTTATTATCTCCTTTATTTTCTTCTTTATCTCTTTCTTCCTCATTTCCATCTTGAGGCTTAGAGGGTCCTTCACCACTTTGAGTGTTTCTCATAAGGATTTCTTCAATGTGCTTTACCCTATTCTCCAGTCCATCTAACTTTCCAAGAACTATTGGAGCAAATGATTCAAAGAACTTATACATCTTCTCCATTTCCTTGACATGATTGTTCAAGGCTTCTTTGAATGCTTTGGCTACTATGGTGTCACCTCTAGTTACTCCTTCACCACTTGAACCAATTCCAGTTTCTTCTTCAAACAATCTCCTTTTTGTTGGAGGTTGCTCCCCCTCACTTGAGGTGTCATGTTTCCTCTTTGTCTTCATTTCTCTAGCAAGGGTTTCTTCTTCATCCTCTTCTTCTTCCTCCTCTTCACTTTCTATCATTTCTTCTCTTTCTATTCTTTTTGGAGGGGTTTCTCTTTTTGTCCTCCATACATTATCCTCATCAAGAACTAATTGCATTCTCCTAAGAGTTTCATTAGTGTAAATCTCCCCACTTTTAAAAGCTTGCCCTCTTCCCGGAAGTTTAATCTTAAAATGCTTAAAGATTCTTTTCAACAACCTTTCAAATGGGAATGCCTTGGTTACTGTTTTTCTTGCAGTAATCATGTGTTTCAAGGCTATATAACCAAAGTTCATTCTCCTATGTTCATGCAAGGCTAACATGATTACCATATGCATATTTCCAACTAATGACTCATGTCCAAAATTAGGAACAATCATAGTAGTTACCATGTGATGCATCACTCTACCTCTAGCATCCAAGTTCTTGATTTCCCTCTCCTTTATAGATCTAAACTCTCTTCCATTGGTAAATACTTCTTCAAATCTAACATATGTAAAGAGTTCACGATCATAGCAATGCATGGAAGGTGAATAATATCTAGCTCCATTGTCACCTACTCCACAAATTCTGTTTATCAATCCTTCACTAAATTCAATGTCAACTTGGGATACTCTAGATGAATACCATTGTATCACATTGTCCCCTACCATCTCAATTCTTTCCTCTTTCAGGTTTGCATAGAATTCATATATCAAGGTAGGATAAAATTCTTCATCAATGAACAACAAACTACTCCAACCAACATCATTGAAACAAGATAGAACAATATCCATGCTAGACAATTTATCAACATCCACCTTATATCCAGGAATAATCTTTCTGCTGCTTTTATTCCATTCATCAAATTGATGAGTAGCTTTAATTGAGACAAACCTGTCAACTCCAGATAATGTTTGAGGGATTCGAATTCTTCTTGGTTGGTTGAGGATTGAGTCTCCATCTCCTTCCTTAGCCTTTCCTTTCCCTTTCTCAACATTTGGCTTCTTTGTTCTCACCATTGATGTTTTCTGTTGAGAAGTATTGATTTTCGATATGGATTTAGGGTTCGAAGTTTAAAAGTGAAGGCAAATCGGGATGAGAATGTGTGGTTTTGA
Organism: Rauvolfia tetraphylla; assembly: GCA_030512225.1. Lineage (NCBI taxonomy): Eukaryota > Viridiplantae > Streptophyta > Magnoliopsida > Gentianales > Apocynaceae > Rauvolfia > Rauvolfia tetraphylla. The sequence continues at coordinate 10,326,192 of JAJQKT010000059.1, forward strand.
AGGGATTTTGATTCGGATGTGAATGGGTATGAGAGGCTTTTAAAAAGATGTGAAATTCGGAAGTTGAAGTGGTGAGAGAACTGTTTAAATTTTCAATTAAACAGACGCGTCCGTAAAATTCGGACGACCGAATTCTCAGGTTTGCGTCCAAATTTTATGTCGAAAGTTTCTGTTTCTTCAGTTCAGAAAATTCTGTCGATCGAATTTTCTGCCCTTCGTCCGAATTCTTGATCAAAAGTCTCTGTTTCCTTTCACTCAGAAAATTCAGTCGACCGAATTTTCTGTAGTACATCCGAATTCTGGATCGAAAATTTCCTGTTTTCATCAAAACTTCAATACACACATTAGTCATTGAATCTTAAAATTCCTAAGAGTCTTCTTAGGTGATTGAACCTTTCTTCAGCCAAAGGCTTTGTAAATATGTCAGCAATTTGATCATTTGTATTTATATATTCTAAGCATATATCTTTCTGAATCACATCATCACGAATGAAATGATGTTTTATCTCTATATGCTTAGTCCTAGAATGTTGAATGGGATTTATGCTTAATTTAATAGCACTAGTATTATCACATAGTATAGGCACACAATTGAATTTAAGACTATAATCAAGTAAGGTATACTGCATCCATAGCAATTGTGCACAACAACTACCTGCAGCTATGTATTCAGCTTCTGCAATGGATAAAGACACACAAGCTTGTTTTTTTTACTAAACCAAGATACAAGACAACTACCAAGAAATTGACATGACCACTTGTACTTTTACTTTCAACTTTGTATCCAGCATAGTCAGCATCAGAGTATCCAATAAGTTCAAAAGATGAAGGTTTTGAAAACCAAAGACCATAGTCATGTGTATCAATCAAATAGCGAAAAATGCGTTTGACAGAAATTAGATGAGATTCTTTAGGACATGATTGGAATCTAGCACACAAGCATACAGTAAACATAATATCTGGTCTACTAACTGTGAGATAGAGTAAACTTCTGATCATACCTCTATATAATTTCTCATCCATACTTTTACCTTTCTCATCTTTATCCAGTTTAGTTGATGAACTCATTGGAGTACCTATTCATTTTGCTTGATCTATTCCAAATCTTTCCAGTAGCTCCTTGGTATACTTTGTTTGATTGATGAAGACTCCATCCTTGGTTTGCTTAATTTGTAGCCCAAGGAAGAAACTTAGTTCTCCCATCATGCTCATCTCAAATTCATTTTGCATGGATTTAGCAAACTCTTCACAAAGGGAAGTATTAGTAGCACCAAAAATAATATCATCAACATAAATTTGCACAAGTAAAATATCATTTTTAGAAGATGTTTTTATAAAAAGAGTTGTATCCACTTTTCCTTTTGTAAAACCTTTTGAAAGAAGAAAACCACTTAATCTTTCATACCAAGCTCTTGGAGCTTGTTTCAGTCCATATAGAGCTTTGGTTAACTTGAAAACATGATTTGAAAATTTTTCATGAATAAAACCAGGAGGTTATTCTACATAAACCTCTTCTTCAATAAAACTATTTAGAAAAGCACTTTTGACATCCATTTGAAATAGTTTAAAATCTTTAAAACAAGCAAATGCCAAAAGTATTCTTATAGACTCTAATCTGGCCACTGGAGCAAAAGTTTCATCATAATCAATGTCTTCTTCTTGGTTGAAACCTTGAGCAACAAGTCTAGCTTTATTTCTAACAACTTCTTCTAATTCATTTAACTTATTTCTAAAGACCCATTTTGTACCAATAACAGAATCATCATGAGGTCTAGGAACAAGAGTCCAAACTTTATTTCTCTCAAACTGATTTAACTCTTCTTCCATAGCAATAATCCAGAAATTATCACACAATGCATCATCAATATTTTTCAGTTCAATATGAGATAAAAAGGCAAAATTATCAATAAAGTACCGCCTTGTTTTAACTCCTTGTGAGACATCACCAATGATTTGCTCCTTAGGATGACTTCTTGCATATGTGAGATCCTTTGGAAATTCTTGATTATTGCTTAATTGCCCATCTTGTTCTTGCTCCATTATTTCTTCTTCTTTGGCATGATCTTCCAATGTAGGTACTTGGTGTTGAGTTTGATTTTCAACCATTGAGGAACCTGCATCATCCTCATTTCTTCTTTGAAGATAAATGTTAGATTCATCAAAAGTTACATGAATAGTTTCTTCAACACATAATGTCCTTTTGTTATAGACTCTATATGCGTTTTTATTTGATGAATAGCCAAGAAATATGCCTTCATCTGATTTTCTATCAAACTTACCAAGATTGTCACTAGTGTTTAAAATAAAGCACTTACAACCAAAAACTTTAAAATAGACAATTGATGGAGTTTTATCAAATAGAAGTTCAAAAGGTGTTTTTCTGATAAAAGGTCTTAGTAAAACTCTATTCATTACATAGCAAGCTGTATTTATAGCTTTAGCCCAAAAATATTTTGGTAAGGAATTTTTACAAAGCATTGATCTAGTCATTTCTTGTAATGTTCTGTTTTTTCATCTCAACAACACCATTTTGTTGAGGTGTTTTGGCAGCTGAAAAATTATGAGTGATGCCATACTCATCACAGAATTTTGTAAAATCTTGGTTACAAACCTCTCTTCCATTATCACTTCTAATAGAAATCAGTTTGCAATCAAGAGAAATTTGAACCTTTTTGAAAAGTTTTGAAAATTCAAAAAATGTTTCATCTTTTTGTGATAAGAAGATTACCCATGTAAATCTTGAAAAATCATCAACAATCACATAAACATATCTTTTACCACCAAGACTAGTAGTCCTCATAGGTCCAAATAAATCCATGTGAACTAGTTCAAGAGGTTTTGAGGTAGAAACCATTTTCTTTGGTTTAAAAGATGTTTTTGATTGTTTTCCATATTGACAAGCATCACAAAGACGGGTTTTATCAAAATGCATTTTTGGTAATCCTCTAATTAATTCTTGTGTAGAAAGTTTGTTCAATAAATCCATACTCACATGTCCTAATCTTCTATGCCATAAAAATCCATCATTGTCATGAATGGCAAGACATTTAATATCATTAGTAATAAGCTCATCAAGATATAACACGTATACATTACTAACTCTTTTAGCAACAAAAATAGTTTTATTACTTGCACTGTCAAGAATAGTACAAGTATCACATTTAAACTCAACTTTGCAACCATTGTCACATAATTGACTAATACTAAGTAAATTGTACTTTAAACCATCAATAAGTAAAACTTTCTTGATAAGAGGGAAAGAACCTTTACCAATGTTACCTATTCCAAGTATTTTCCCTTTCTTCTTATCTCCAAATGTGACAAAACCTTCACTTGTAGCTTGAAGCTCACTAACAAGTGATGCATTTCCAGTCATGTGCCTTGAGCAGCCACTGTCAAGAAACCATTTAGTGGCACTTGATCTTGAGACAAATTGTACCTATACCAAATTGGAAAGAGTGATTTTTGGTACCCATATCTTCTTGGGTCCAAGGGGGTTAGTAATAGTTCCTTTGACTTTCCAAATGGTCTTAACACCATTTTCTATCTTTCTTTTTATAAAACACTTAGAAACCTTGTGTCCATGCCTACCACAATATATGCAACAAGTATGAGACCTATAATGAGAAGATTCTTTAACAAATAACCCTTTTTGTTTTGGATCAAAACAATCATGTGTAAAACCCAGACCGTGCTTTACAAATGAGGATCTTTGATAACCAAGTAATTTATTTAAATTTTCTCTTCCATTTGTAAATCTCTCAATGCATAAAGTAAGATCATTTACTTTCCTTTTTAAAGACTCATGATCTTTTAGCATTGATTCAAGAGAAATAATTCTTGAACAAAGATTTTTGTTTTCAAAAGATACATTTTGTATGGTAGTATTCAAAACGTCTTTTTCAATGGTAAGAGAATTAATGGTCTCAAGAAGTTTATCATTTTCAACACATAATTTTGAATTTTCATTTGAAAAATTATTGATTTTGGATTTCATTTCTTTGTTTCTTTTTTAAGCCTTTTTCAACTCTTCATACAGTTCTACAATTAAATCACTAGAATCAATATCATCATCACAGAAATTTGAAATAGAAGGTGAAGATTGTACCTCATCATCAATGGCCATAAAACATATGTTGGCCTTCCCTTCACTGTCATCCTCGCTTTCTTGTTGATCCCACGTTCCAGCTAATCCTTTTCCTTTCTTGGCAGATTTCTTTCTGTTTTTACTGTCTCTTTACCTCTCTAACACTTTGGGACAGTCAGCAATAAGATGCTCTGTGCTCTTGCATTCAAAGCATTGAGGTTTATAGGATGAGGATTGTCCACTCTTCTTGACTGGCTTTCTTCCTTTCTTTAGAAACTCCTTTTTGTAGAATCGCTTGAACTTCCTCACTGCCATTGCAATCTCTTCTTCTCCACTGTTTCCTCCTTCTTCTTCACTTGAAGATTGTTCTTGTTCACTCAAGTGATTTGAAGCATTGAGTACAACTCCTTTTCTTCCCTTTTCTTCATCTTCCTTATCATTCAACCGTTTCATCTTCATTTCATGTGTGAGTAGTGATCCGATAAGCTCTTCAAGTGGAAGAGTTTTTAAATCTTTGGACTCCACAATAGCAAGCGTTTTTGGCTGCCAGGATTTTGGTAGAGCATCCAAAATCTTCCTGTTTTGCTCTCCCATAGTATAGCTTTTACCATAAGCTCTCAAGCCATTAAAAATGTTAGTAAACCTTGTAAACATATCACTAATATTTTCACCTTGTTTCATAGTAAACAGTTCATAATCTCTAAGCATAGCAAGTTTGGATTCTTTAACTTGATTAGTACCTTCATGTGTAATTTGGAGTAATCTCCACATATCATGAGCAGAATCACACCCACTAACTCTATTGTATTCAGTAACATCTAATGCACAACTTAATATGTTCATGGCCTGATAGTTTAATGTCATTTTCCTTGAATCATGCTCATCAAATTCATCAGTGGATTTGGGTTATGAGGTTACTCCATCTGCTCTCATTTTCATTGGGACATAGGGACCTTTCTCAACTATGTTCCATAAATCAAAATTCATAGAACAAATATATATTTTAACTCTAGACTTCCAAAAAGTGTAATTTGTTCCATCAAACAACGGTGGTCTGTTTTTAGATGATCCTTCTAGGTAAGGTAGGTTTGAAATATTAGCCATAGGATTTTTGTCTTCTAGGTTGTAAAACCACACACAGAAGTTCTAGCTCTGATACCAATTGAAATACCTAAGAGGGGGGTGAATTAGGTATTTGGCTAATTTTCACAAAATCAAACCTTTTATGTGTTTAGACCAATAATAGATTATATGAGCAAAATAGAAACAATTTATAGCAAAGCATTATAAGAAAGTAAGATCAAAGAACACAAGCAATTTATAGTGGTTCGATCCTCAAGATCTACCTCCACTACCTTAAGTCTACACTTAAGGATTTCAATCACTCTACTATATGCTCAGGTTTACAAATTACAAGAGAGACTCACCACACTATGGTTTTACACTCACAACCTCTTCTAGTTACTTTTTACAATACAAGGCTCACCAAACACAATGGTTTTATATCTCAAACAACCTTGAATCACAACTTCAAGGATCACCCTTATCTAAAGGATTTTATGTTATCAAGATAACCTTGCTAGAGCTAGTAGACCAACACAATTTAATAAATAAAGAATAGTCTGTTGATGTTACCACTTGTTGGTAGATATTACAAAAAGTTGCACCTTCACACTTTGATGTCTTTGGATTGATCAATTGAATGCACAAGGCATAAGAGAGCTTAAGGAATGTTTGTAAAAGGCTTTAGAATGCTTAGAGTTTTTAAGAATTCAAAACTTGCAAAAGATTGCATGTTTATAGCTTTTATAGAATTTGAAAATCAGTAATAACAGCTATAAAACGGCTAGTTAACGGCTATTTTCAGGAAATTCGGACGACCGAATTCTGCGTCCGAATTTTTCGGACGACCGAATTCTTCCTGTTGCGTCCGAATCTTCATCCGAATTTCTCTGAAAAAATAGTGACCATGCTAAGGCCAAAATTCGGACGACCGAATTTTTCTTCATGCGTCCGAATCTTCTTCCGAATTGCTCTGGAAGAACAGTAGCAAACTTTTGCTACAAAATTCGGACGACCGAATTTCTTGGAAGCATATTCAGAATTTGTAAATCATTTGAAATTTAACTTCCAAAGGTTTGAAAAACATTTGGTATATATAGAAAACTTATTTAGACATATATAAGTTTGAAAACCAAAATCAAATTCCTTTGATCATATAAAGTTTACTTAAAAACTTTTAGGACATAAAACCATATTCATTAAGAAATTTATTCAAAGCCTTTTAAGATTAAGAAACCTATTTTATGCTCTCTTATGCATTCAATAGACTCCAAGACATGCAAGTGTAGAGTTTACATAGATATTTACCTATTATCATATCTACTCTACACTTCAAGTCTTCAATGCCTTGAGTTCATCTTTGAATAACCGTCAAAAGACTTCATAGTTTGTTGAGGTTGTTCTTGCACTTTGGCTTGAAGGCAAAGAGACTCCAAACTTCTTAGTTCACAAATCCTATCACATAATATAAACATATTAGTTCTCATCAATATTTATCATTAATCAAAACTACATGATTTGCCCTTAGGGCTAACAGTTAGTTTATTTAATTTTGTTACTTAGCATGTTTAAGAGTTAATTAGCCTTTGTTTTAAATTTTAGTGATAATTGTTTTTCCAGTTTAACAATTTACAATTTTTATTTTTTTTTATTACTTTTAACGTTATTTCTGGCATTTGTGTTTTCACATTGGTAGCCTAGTTTCTCTTAGCGATTGATTTTGGAAAAGAAAGAATGTCGAAGAAAACCACTGCCCCACCCATAAAGCCTATCTCACTGGGCTTTGGTGGGAACTTTTTTCAGAGCTGTCTCAAACTCGAGTGGTGGAACTGGTGGTCTATGAACGAATAGGGGTTCTTTCTTTTTTTCTTTTTTTATTTTTTGCCCTTTTATTTATTTATTTATTTTATTGCTATGTTTTTGTGCTTCCGCTTTCCTTATGTCATTGTTTCTAGCTTTCTTTCTTTTCCTTTTGTTGTGAAGTATATAGAAGGTGCGGCTTGCTGTTCATATGGGTTCGCCCAGCTTTCACATACAAAACGACTATATTTTTCACCGTTTTTTGTGTTTGGTTGTTTGGTGTGGCATTCTTGTGTAATTTGTGTTATATATTTCTATTTATGCAATATTTTGTTTATCTCTCCCCCAACATTGCGGACAATGTTGTTTTAAGTGTGGGGAAGTTACTTTTAGTAGTAAAATGATTTGAGATTTAACTTTAATAAGTTTGAAAACATTTTGTACGTATATATAAGTTATTTAGACATATCTAAACTTAAGAAACATAATCCAATCTCTTTGATCATGCAAAGTTTACTCAAAATCTTTTAAGATACAAAAAAACATTTATTAACAAAAAGTTCATTCAAAGCAATTTAAGATTAAGAAAAATAATTTTATGCTCTCTTATGCATTCAATAGATTCCAAGACACACAAGTGTAGAGTTTACAGAGAAATATACCTATTTAGCATATGTACCCTATACTTCAAGTCTTCAATGCTTTTTAACCATCTTTGAACAACCTTCTTCAAACTTCAATCACTTAGACTCATTGAGGTTGTTTTTTTTCACTTTGGCTTGAAGGCAACAAGACTTCATACTTCTTTAATCCACAAATCCTATCACACAACATACAAGCATTTTAGTCCTTATCAATATTTGTCATAAATCAAAAGTAATCATAACTACATGATTTGTCCTTAGGGCTAACAATTATTATTGTGAATTTGGTCATGATTAAGGTTAAATTTATGGGTTGATAAAGATGGGTGATGATGGAAAGGTTGTGGGTTGAAGCTTAATATGTGCAAGTGGTTGAATCCAAAGTGATGGGATTTTGTAGAGAATGGGAGTTTGTGGTTGAATGCAGGGGAATGGTGATATTCCTTGTGGCTAATAAGGGTTATTACTTTTGTTTTATCTCTCATTCCTTTCTCTTTAGCTCTCATTCATTTGACTTTGAATTTGTTACCTTTCGTTTGGCACCCTAAACTTTCCCTGAGCCTAATGTTACAAGCATAAAAGTCCTACCTAATCGAGTTTAAATTTTGGTTACCGTATTAGTGGAGAGGTTCTGTGAATGCCAGGCTTATGGGGTATTATGCTTTCTTAATGAGAATTCCTTGGCCAATAACATGAAATTCACTCTTATAAGTTTTGAACATCCTCATTGGCCGGACATATATACACACACGGATTCTTGCTTGCATTGTAAGACAAGGGGATGATTGTTTAATCTTTATGATGGATACTTAGGATGATTGTTAGATTGATTGTGTAGATTGCTCAAGATTTCTCAAGAAGTAATGCTTCCGATGTTTTGCACTCCTTTGTAATACTTCAAAACACTTTTTATTTCTTGTGGATTATTGTTCAAATTTCTTAGTTGTTTTGTAATATTTCTTGGGAACAAGCAATGTCTAAGTGTGGGGGAGTTTGATATTCTATATTTGTGCTTCATATAATGATCATTTTGAGCTCACATTTCTGCTAAATTTTGGTGTTTTAACCACCATTTACACTCCCTTTATCTTTTATTTGCTTTAGGTGAGTTTGTTGAAGATTTGGAATTAAATGAAGTAAACAAAGAGATTTTACACAATGAAGAAAAACTGACAAATGCAGAGGAAAAACAGCCTTGTAGAGAAATTTCATGAAGAGTTCAAATGCAAAAGTATTCTTCCAAACAATTATAGAGGACATTCTGAAGTTTTCAAAATATAAAATCTATGTCAATCGGAGTTCATTTGCCTACTCTGCTGATGCTGCAAATTCACCTGTCCTGCATTATATTCTAGTTTTGACACATTTTGGTATAACGATCATATCTTGAGTTCTTGGTGCCCAATTGAGGTGATTCAAAGCTCGGTGAAAAACTAAGATCTGATTACAACTTTCATGAAGATACCAAGACCTATAGTAGTCGATTTAATGCTCTAAATTCACCTAAAAGTCAAAATAGTGTCACAATCGTGCAGCAAAATCTTGCACCAAAACTGGGGGCAAGCAGTGCCGTTTGGTCCAGACCAAGCGGCACCATTTGTGTCGATCAGAATCTGTTTCTCTGTTGCTTTTCTCTCTCTTTTGGGCTGGATTTAATTACCGCTCTAGGGCAAAAACAAGGGCAGACGGCTGGAGTTGGGAAAAAACAGCAAAAAGACACCAAAACTCACTCAAATCCCATCCCAAATCTTCATCTTTGCAAGAGAAATCAAGAGAGAAGATTGAATCTTTGAAGAAGGAGAACGTCCACCTTGAAGAATCATGGAAAAAAGCTACAAATTTCTCAACGCTACTGTGACGAATTTCAACCTTGTGGAAGAGAAGATTTTACACCATGAAAATGAGCAATTCTTACTCTTTCTTTATTGGTTTATATTCTTTGAGTTGTAATACGTTGATGAACTAAACTTTTGAATACTTGGATGGGTATGAACCCTAGATTTTACCTATGTGAATGAATTATTTCCTTGGTTGATTGAATTCAAATTTCTTGTGGATTGTTTGTGGGTTTGAATGGTTGAATTGATTGAGTGGATTAATGATGCATAACATGGAATTCGGACAGGAAAGGTGATTGAAAATTGATTCATAATCTGAAAAGTTTCACTTGGAATTGAGAAAGGAAGGGTGAAATAGACCATACACAAACAATGAGGATGATTTAGGTGACTAGAGATAGAAACCTCTACATCTTCTTGATAATTAGAGAAATCTAATTGAAAATTCACAATTCTTAATGCATTCTTGGGTTTAATTGGTTAGAAAGAGATTTCAACTAATTAATCTAAGAGTAGAGAACCTTCATCTAGAGATAGAGTGAGTTCTATCATTGGAATTTCATCAAACATAAGAAGTGAAATTTATCAACCAAGGGACTTTTCTATCACATAGGAAATTCTAGGGGGATTAACCATTCAAGTATTGTTTTCTCAATTGAATTCTCTCTTGCAAACAAAAATTAGTTAAGTTGGTTTAATTAGCTAAGTTAGACTTCTATTCCCAGTAGAAATTTCAACCGTTTTCACAAGCAATTTTGATAGGCAATAGAATAGAAAGTGAGTAATGATATTTAACTATCCCCGTGGATACGATATTTAAACTTGCTTGCCATTATACTAATTTAAACGATGGGTGCACTTGCCTTGTGTTTGTGTGCGAATTGTTGAGGATTGTGATAAAATTGAGTATAAAGGCATAGAAACAAAACATAACACTTTTGCTCCAGTAGCTAGACTTGAATCCATAAGAATACTTTTAGCTTTTTCTTGTTTTAAAGGTTTTAAATTATTTCAAATGCATGTCAAAAGTGCATTTCTAAATGGTTTTATTGAGGAAGAGGTTTATGTGGAACTACCACCGGGTTTTATTCATGAAAAGTTTCATAATCATGTTTTCAAGCTAACTAAGGCTTTATATGGATTGAAACAAGCTCCTAGAGCTTGGTATGAAAGACTAATTGGATTTCTTCTTTCAAAAGGATTTTCTAAAGGAAAAGTGGACACAACACTGTTTATAAAAACTTCTAGCAATAATGATATTTTACTTGTGCAAATTTATGTGGATGACATTATTTTTGGTGCTACTAATACATCTCTGTGTGAAGAGTTTGCCAAATCAATGAATTTGAAATGAGCATGATGGGAGAACTGAATTTCTTTCTTGGGCTGCAAATCAAGCAAACTAAGGATGGAGTCTTCATAAATCAAGCAAAGTATACCAAGGAGCTATTGAAAAGATTTGGAATGGATCAAGCAAAAGGGATAGGAACTCTAATGAGCTCATCAACTAAACTTGATAAAGATGAAAAAGGTAAAAATGTTGATGAAAAGATATATAGAGGTATGATTGGAAGTTTACTCTACCTCACAACAAGTAGACCAGATATTATGTTTGTTGTATGCTTATGTGCTAGATTCCAATCTTGTCCTAAAGAGTTTCATTTAATTTCTATTAAACGCATCTTTCGTTATTTGATTGAAACACATGATTATGGTCTTTGGTTTTCAAAATCTTCATCTTTTGATCTTGTTGGATATTCGGTGCTGATTTTGCCGGATGTAAAGTTGAGCGTAAAAGCACTAGTGGTCATTGTCAACTTATTGGTAGTTGTCTTGTATCTTGGTATAGTAAAAAACAAGCATGTTGTTGTGCTCAAGTGCTTTGGATGAAGCGCACTCTACTTGATTATGGTCTAGAATTCAATTGTGTGCCTATATTATGTGATAATACCAGTGCTATCAATTTAAGCATAAATCTCATTCAACACTCTAGGACTAAGCATATAGAGATTAAACATCATTTTATTCGTGATCATGTAGCTAAAAGAGATATATGCTTGGAATATGTGAATACAAATGATCAAATTATTGATATATTTACCATGCTTTTGGCTGAGGAAAGGTTTAGTTACCTAAGAAGGCTCTTAGGTATCTCAAAATTCAATTACTAATGTGTGTGTTGAAGTTTGGTAGAAACAGGGAATATTCAGACGCATAATTTGGATGCATTGAGAGAAATTCGGACGTCCAAACTTTCTCTAGAAAATTCTGGACAGAAAGATTTGGAGGTATGTTCGGACGCATGACAGAAAATTTGGTCGTCTGAATTTTCTAAAACTGAAGAAACAGAGAAGTTTGGACGCAGACTTGAAAATTCGGTCGTCCGAACTGAGCAGTTGCAGCGATTTAAATGAATCCGAATGGTCATATTTCATATCTTTTAACTTCCAAACTCTCTTCTCTCTCGAAACCCACATAACCCTCTTGCGTCCAAACACAAATTCCTCGGAAATTTCACCACCTTCACATCAAATCGACTGAATTTTTGAGTTTTGAACCCTAAACACTCGCTACAAATCACTCTCTTGCAAAAAAAAAAAATGGTGAGAACTAAGAGAGCGAATTTTGAAAAAGGAAAAGGGAAGGCAAAAGAAGGAGATGGTGGACTGATTATAAACGAACCAAGGAGAATCAGAGTCCCTCAATTATCATCTGGATTGGATAGATTCATCACCCTCAAGGCAGCCTCTGATTTTGAAGACTGGAATAAGAAAAACAGAAAGATCATTCCTGGATACAAGATGAATTTGGAAAGGCTCTCCAACATGGGTAATGTTTTTATCTCTTTTTGGTGATATTGTTTGGAGTAATTTGTTAGTAGTTGATGAGGAATTTTACCCTACACTTATTTATGAGTTTTATGCAAATCTCAAAGAGGAAAGAATAGAACATGTGGGGGAAAATAATGTAGTGCAATGGTATTCTTCTAGAGTATCCCAAATAGATTTTGAATTCAATGATGCATTGGTTAATAGAATTTGTGGAGTAGATGATAGTGGGACAAAATATTACTCACCTGGACAGCATTGTTATATACATGAACTCTTCACAAATGAAAGATTTGAATAGGCCTTCACTAATGGCAGAGAATTAAGGTCTATTAAGGAAAGGGAAATTAAGTCATTTGATGCTAGAGGAAGAGTAATGCATCACATGATTACTACTATGATTATCCCTAATTTTGGACATAAGTCATCTGTTGGTAATATGCATATGGTGGTTATGTTGGCCTTGCATGAGCATAGAAGATTGAAATTTGGATTTATGGCATTAAAGCACATGATTAGTTCAAGAAAAACAGTCAACAAAGCTTTACCATATGGGAGGCTGTTAACAAGAATTTTCAAATATTTTCAAGTTAAACTTACAGTAAGAGGACAAGCATTTAAGAGTGGAGAGATATGACTCTCTTAGAAGGATGCAATTAGTTCTTGATGAGGATGGCACATGGAGAACTAAAAGAGAAACTCCTTCAAAAAGAGAAGAGGTTGAAGAAAGTGAAGAGGTTGAGGAAGAAGAGGATGAGGAAGAAACACTTGCTAGAGAAATGAAAACAAAAAGAAGACATAACACTTCGAGTGAGGGGGAGCATCCTCCCTCAAAAAGAAAACTATTTGAAGAAGTTTCAACTCCTTAATCTCAACAAAATGTTAGAGAAGATCCTAATGGTGAAGGAATTACTAGAGGTGACACCATAGTGGTAAATCTATAAGTTTTAGGGTAAATCTATAAATTATAAAAAAGTTGAAGGGTGATTTTACAATATGTTAAAAAAAAGATGAGCGGCTAAGCCAACCCTCTTCCCATTTTCCTCCATTTCTCTTCTCTCTTCTCTCTTCTCCATCTGCCACTTCAATTTTTAACTAATTCTTCATATACAAATTAAATCCTTTAAACCCAAGTTTAGAGCTACATCAAAAATCTCCAAATCCAGGTAAAATCTTCAATTTTTTTGTATTATGGTTGAGTTTAATTATTTTAAAAAATTATTGTAGCAGTAAGTTTATGTGAATTTCAATAAATTATTGGCAGCTTTGATTTTGTTCAATTTTGGAACAAAGGTGCTTGTTATCATATTCCACCTACAGAAATATTTTTATTAATTTGTAAGCATGTTTGATACATTTTCTGAATTTTTGAAAAATTTGAGTATTAAAAAGTTTATTAGATTTTTATAATGCAAAAGGAGTATGAAAATATGTAAATGGAATAATTTTTCTAAATTGGTATACTAGGAATAAAATAGAATAATTGACATTTTTGTAGAGAATGGTGGATTTTTTTAAAATTAATCATTTTATTATTTTATTACCTTAAAAAAGGGTTAGTTCCTATTTTAAAATAATTTTATAAAATTCAATAATTTTTAGTTCTAATTAATATTAATCATACATTCATTCATGTACTATATATATATATATATATATATATATATATATATATATATATATATATATATATATATATATGCCAATATTTAAGCATTTTAGAGTGACATTAAATTTATTTGTTACTACGTAATTATATGTTAGGTCTTGAGATTGCCAAGATAGAACCATGGATGGAGTAGCATAGGTTTATGTTTTTTGTTTGAGGTGAGATTTCTAACTTACTTGTAAAGGTTGAGGACCACAAAATCTTGTCATTTTAAGTTATGTTATTTTAATATATTTTTATTTATTTATTTTACGTTAAGTAAAGTATATATTTATTATACCGTGGCTTGGCTTTGTGAATATATGTTGTGGCAACTTTGAATTGTTATTTTACTATGGCTCGGCTTTATGAATAAATGTGTTATTAACTTTGAATTGCTATTTTGCCTTGGCTCACCTTTCGTGAATAAATATGTTGTTAACTTTAAATTATTATTTTATTGTGACTCGACTTTTGTTAAATTATATAGTACTAATATAAGTTGTTGTTTTGTTGTAGCTCAGCTTGTATATTTATATAATATACTAAACCATGAGAATTGATTAGTTTTTGATGAATTATAAATGTGAATTATGTGTAAACTCTGTCGTCGGGATATGAATTGACTCCCCTGCAGGATGAGATTATTGATTTGTGTGGAGAGTCCCTTTGCGCCATGTGTGAGAAGGCCATTGGGAGGTGTTGTGTGGAGAGTTCCTCTGTGGCGCGTGTGAGATGGCCATTGGGCTATCTTGTTGTACTAAACGAAGTAATTCTCATAAAAAGTCGAAGATAACTTATATCTATTTTAAAAGTATTATAAACTCAATACAATATATTTACTCTCAAACTGTACAAGTACATAGAAATTTCACAGGGCTTCGTAGTTCATTATTCTCTCATCATATTTCAAGACTTTTATAGTTGAATTAAGAGTATAGTTCTTCTTCTACGTCGCACGTAACAATTGATTCATCAGCAGCAGCTAATATTGTAGAGGCGTCTATCATTTGTAACAATTCTTGATATGTCAATGCATTGTAATATTTTAAATGGTTATTTATTTAATTAGTATATTAGAGAGAGATCTCAATCTTTCAAAAATAATTATGCTTTGTATAAACTATTTTATATAATATTTCAGTATAGAACGGCCGGTGCGCCTTATATTGTTCTTGACCGTTATTTGTTTAGAAATTATTAGAATATATTTGTATCACATAATAGTATTATAGGTTGCATTGTACCTATAGAACAGGAAAATGATGATTCACTCCCAGGTAGAACCTACCTGGGATTGGGTCGTTATAATGGTGTCACAAATAAATGTTGAGCTCCTTGCATTAACATTGGCGTCAAATTCGTTCTTGAGCATTTATATCTCGTTATTCTTGCCTACAAACCCTGAAGTACTTTTGATTCCTCCTTGAATTGTCACATTCTCATGGCTAATTATATCCAATGAATTATATTGATAACATACTTTTTATAAATGATTTATGCTATGTATTACCTATTCTTTATATTGTTTTTTGAATATTACCTAAAAAATATTTTATATAGTAAAAAGAGAGAAAATCACGATTTCAGAAAAAAATTCTTAAGCAAAATAAAGAGTAAAACGTTGATTCATTGAAATAAATTATATAAAAATAGGGATATTAAAAGAAAGATAAATATAACTTAATTGAAGCACCATGTTTTTCCTAGGAAGGTATCGCAATTGAATCAAGAATAGCCAAAGGCTGCTTGCTCCAAAATTTTCCGATCATAATCACAATTTAAACCACTAAAGTTATTTTAGTAGCGAAATATTTCCAGCAACATTATAGCCATGATTTTAAAAACTATAACTAAAGTTGTTTCAAATGCCGAAAAGTTTTGAATAACATGTTTACAATTCAAACCTTCATTTGAGTTTCCTGCTTTGCCAAATGTGCAATAAGAAAAACTATAGTTGGATCTGTTTATCGTTTTATATGCTTTGAGCCTTTGCATCTTAAAGAGAAGAGCCAGATTGTCTTGCAAAAAGGAGCGGTTGTGATTATTTTCTTACTTATATTTGTTTGCAATAGGAGATGAGGGAGAGGAAACGAGTAGAGGAGATACAATAAATTACTTTTTTTTGCAGCTTAAGAAATTACTCCATTTTTTTGTACTAGTATTTCTCTTAATGAATTTTTCAAATATCACTACTGCAATTCATCTTTTGCAAAATACTTTTTTTCTCCTAATTACGCTTCTCTTTCTTTCTCTCAGTCTCTATAAGTTGTTTTAAATTTGATCCTTAATCCCTTAAACTATGAGCGGGATACTTTATTATCCTAATGATGACGTCAATGGACAATCGATAAATTCCTAATTTACTTCTGCTCCACTTTATAATCTTAATAAATGACGTTAATAAATTTTTTATATAGATATTTACTTCTCACCCTATATAAATCCACATTTCACCCTACTCTAGTTACTCCTAAGCTTTGCTGGCCCTCAAAATTGGCTTTTTACTTTTCTTCTCTCGCTGATAAACATTCACATCCATTTCCTAAAGCGAAAAAATTATATATGTTCAAAGAGGAAGATAACAGTTCGAAACACGTTGAAGGACGAATATACCTATTATCACTTGAAACATTTCTTCCAAATGTGCTCTCTCTCTCTCTATGTATGTATGTATGTGTGTATATATATATATATATATATATATATATATATATATGATCAATAGAAGAATTTAATTGACCACAATCTACCAGAAAAAGAGAATTATTGCGGTTGGCACTTAGATGCCAAACGGCATTATTTATAGTCTAAACTATTTTTACTTAATTTTTTTAAGAGTGAATAATTATACTTTTACCCTTAAAATTTGTCCAAAGTATGTAATAAACCTCTTGGCTTAGAAAACTATAAATCTTCCTCTAATTTATGAACCATAAATGGTTAGCTGATAAATCTTTTATAAAATTGACCTGAAAGATAAAAATCACCTTTTCAAAATCTGTAAAAGCTCTTATATGTTTTATATTGTGCCTTCATTAATTTTTTAACATCATTATGTTTTACAAAATGTTTTAATTTTTAAAAATATGAATATGTTATTTCGGATAGAGACACTATTCATCTATATAGTAATAGATAAGACAATTATGTATCGGACTCAATATTTATTTATTTTATACTTGCGTAGCATGCTGTCATGGACGAAGTCACATCCTATAGCAGATCTATAGGACATCATATATCTAAGTCAAAATATAATCACCAACCGGTAGATAGAATGATATGATTCTTCTAAAATAAAATTGAATAAGGAACATTGTACCTGAATATTTAACATTCAAGCTACAAAGTCTAACGATTAATTTTATATATACAGCAATTGGCTACTCAGGTCCCCTAAACTAAGGTACCTTTTCAATTCATTTCGCCTCAAGGCAAGTGAATGCGGGTTTTAGGGTAAAAGTTATGTTGAATTCTAAGGTCAATAACACAAGATTCAATTCCATAATCTTTACAACAAAAGCAAAGTGGAAATATGCTTAAAAGATGAATTCCATGCAAGTAAGGAATACAAGGGGGTGCTTACTTAATCTAAGTTTAAGATACTAGTTATGACTTTTAAAATGCTTGTATAACTACTCTTTGAGAAAAGATTAAACATGCAAGGTTTAAAATACCTTGAAGATTCTAAAAATACAACAAGAAAATTCAATGAAAAATTATGAAAATAGCCTATACTATTAGAGACAACTCCCCCCCACTTAAGACAACATTGTCCCCAATGTTAGGAGGAAGATAAACAACAGATTGCATAAATAGAAATATATAACACAAACTACACAAGAACGCCACAGCAAACCACCAAACAGAAAAACGGTGAAAAACATGGTTGTTTCGTACGTGAAGGTTAGGCGAACCCATATGAGCAGCAAGCTGCACCTTCTATATACTTCACAGCAAAAGGAAATGAAAGAAAGTTAGAAACAACGACATAATGAAAGTGGAAGCGTAAAAACATAGCAATAAAATAAATAAATAAAAGGACAAAACAGAAAAGAAAGAACTCCCCTTTTAGTCATATACCGCCGGTGCCACTACTCGAGCCTGGGACAGCCCTGGAAAAAGTTACCGCCAAAGCCCGATGAGATAGGCTTTATGGGTGGGGTAGTGATTTTCTTTGACATGCTTTCTTTTCCAAAATCAATTGTTAGGGGAAACTAAGCTACCAATGTGAAAACACAAATGCCACAAATAACGTGAAAAGTAATACACAAAAAAATGAAACTTGCAAATTGCTAAACAAGAAAAACAATGATCACTAAAATTTTAAAACAAAGGCTAATTAACTCTTAAACGTGATAAGTAACAAAATTAAATAAACTAACCACTAAATTAAAGAAAGAAAGTCTATAGTAAGCTAATAGAATACAAAGTAATAAAGAAAATTAAAAATTTAACAAGTTTTATTGTGGCATTTCATCAAACACATGGTAAGTATAGAAGAAAGCAAGAAAGAACCAACAAAAATAGGGAAGAAAAAAAAAAGTTTTTTGAACAGTAACCCGGCTTTGAACAGTACCCCGTGGTGAACAGTACCGGCGCCTTTTTTTTTTTTCTTGCCAAACTCAACTACAAATTTAACAACAAAATTTAACAAAATAATTGATTACAAACATAAAAATCACACCAGACAACACATTATAAACTTCTTCACAATTCAAGACGATTAAATTTTTCAAACTCCACTACAAGAAATTTTCATTTTTGCGACGGACTATTCCGTCGCAAATCCATAGAAAATCATAAATTGCGACGGATGTCATTTCCGTCGCAAATTTGCGACGGATAGACATCCGTCGCTGATTTGGGACGAAATATTCCGTCGCTAATCTGCGACAAAAAAAGTTCGTCGCGGATTTGCGACGGATATATTCCGTCGCGGTATTGCGTTCCGTCACAAATCTGCGACACAAAAATTCTGTCTGCAACCGAAATATTCTGTTGCAAATCTGAGACCGAATATATCCGTCGCGGATTTGCAACGGAATATTGCCGTCGCAAATCCACGACGGATTTACGACGGATATAATTCGTCGCAACTCAATTTATAATTTAATTTTGAATTAAATATTTTAAAATTTTTAAGTGATAATTTTCAATAATTTTTAAATAATTATTCTTAAAAAATAAGCATAATCAATAGAATAATTAAAAATAAAATATTAAATTAAAATAAATATAATGAATCCGTTAAATGTCAATATTTTATGTGTACAACAATGAAAAAAAATGAAACAAAATCTATGTAACTATAGAAGGCGGTGCTGTAGACAGTGGAGGAGGCAGAGGTGGATCTGGAGGGCCAGTCGTTGGAGGATGGTCGTCAGGCGGATCGATCGTGTAATCCTCACCAGCCCCGTCTGTCTGCTCTTCAGAATCTGGGATTGGAAAAGGAGGTGGAGGTGGAGGTGGAGAAGGCGGCGGAGGCAGATGTAGTGCCTCAGACATAACTCGCAAATACTGGTCCAAACTAGCAAAGCGTTAGTGGAAATAACCGCGCAATCGACCTCTCTCTCTGCAACTGACTGTGAAGAGATGCGTACTCTGGATACGATATAATTGAGCAAGCTGTTGGAACAGAAGGTGACATGGACTGACATAACCTTCGTCGCATATGAACTGCCTCGGAACCCAATCCAAAAATCCGATTCTTCGAAGTACCGCAAGCAACCTCCATAAATAGGGACTTCTCATCCGGTTGTTGCTGAGAAGTCACCGAATCCTGAGACTCCACCTGAGAATAGCGCTCCTTCAAAGTGTTGACGCTATCCTGCAAATTGCATACATCGTAAATTTATAACGATGTCTAACAATAAAATAATTAATATAAAATACGGAGTAATATAATCTATAAACTTACCAACGTATGTTGTGATTTCTCACTGACAAACGTGCCCTTTTTTGGGCCACTCTTATATGTGTGTGTCGCCTCGTACATATCGGTGAAAGGGAAGTCATCTCCGCGCTCCTTACGCTACAAATATATTAATATAAATATTTAGTAATTATATTAGAATTAAATTACATGAAAAAATAATCATTACCATCCGACGCTCGTGCTCGCTGAAGGAAATGCATCCTCCCGTATGAGTCGGTCCAGGCACGGCTGCTCTGTTCCGCTTAGCAGCGGCTGAAACACGCTTGAATTATTCTGTGCTCTAGTGATCCTGCCAGAGTTGGCTCCAAATGTTAGGAGATATCCACGGTGGACATTTCCCTTTACACCGAGCCTTTGAGAGCTGATCCGATAGACGACGAGTGTATTTGTCGTCCCAAATTCATCATATCTGATCAGCATGCTCTGGAAGCCATCGATAAAGTGTCTGCAAAGTTATTTAAAAAAATCAAATATATAGAGAATATATAGATATATATATTAATGTGGATATATATTTTATAATTTGTTACTTACACTCCACATCTGGAACCACATGTCCCGAAGCTCTAATGGGACCGCCTCAAAATTAGGAAAACGGTCCAGTGAAATGCCGGTGAAACGTATCCGATATCGAATGCACCGTCCCCTCCGCTGGGAAGAAACTGTTCCATTACACAGATGAACAGTTAGTTATTGAACAAAAAATTTGAATACATTTTTGCAAAAGTAAATAGAAACTTACTCGTTGCCACTCGGGGCTATCAGAATGCGGACTTCCTCTATCTAAGTCTCACCTGTAGAAGCAGCCGTAGAGGGTACCATAGAAGTTGGGGTCAAAGGCGTATGATCGGACTCCGCTCCACGTGTGTCATCCTCACTCGGTAAAGACATCGGGCCGGGTAAAGATGGAGAAGGGGTACGATCACTCATCCCAATCGAACGTGATCTACGTGGAGGCATCTGAAAAAGAATAAAATTTTCGTTAGCTATGTAATCATTAGTAATATGTAAAAAATAATATAAATTAAATTTTAAAAATAAATAAGTGACGTAGTATATGTAAGGAAATGCATACATACAATAAATTATTCACTATTTTCGTCCTCACTCGGATCATCTTCTGATTCCCATTCACTTTCAACTTCAGTATCAGAATCAGTCAGGTCATCATATTCCGTATTTCCTGGTTCATTATCATCCAAAATCTCCCCTTCACCTGTTTCATGCACAAGTTCGCCGATTATGTCATCTTCACCACGTACACTAAATGTCATCGATTCATCTACATCTTCTTGGTATGGTCTCTCAACAACAGGTGCATCGATGACATGACGCGCCTTCGATTTGCATACTCCCATCCAATCAGACTTATTTCTTTTACTTCCAGGATAAGTGGCATAGTATACTTGCTGAGTTTGCACAGCTAATACAAATGGATCATATTTGGGGTACCTTTTCCTGCAATTAACATCCACAGTTTGGTAATGTGGATCAATCCTGACGCCCCTGTTAAGCACAGGATCATACCAGTCACACTTAAATAAAATAACATCCCTAGATGGAATCCCCGGAAACTGCACTTCAATGATCTCCTTCAAAATCCCATAATAGTCGCTCCTGCTGCCAATATCTTCGTCCTCGCCCTTAACCCATACGCCACAATTAATACTCCTCTTTCCGACTCCATGATCTTGCGTATGAAATCTGAAACCATTTATTATATATCCCTTACAAGATTTCACCTGCCTTGAAGGTCCCCAGGACAAACTTTTAATATTTTCATCTGTTACGTTATTTTGATGATCTTGCATCTACAACATATAAACGGTGTTATTCACTGTTTAGAATAATATTTCTTAACCATTGTTGTTTACTACTCGACAAACAAAAACATACATAAGCCCTGAACCATATAAGAAACTCATCCTCAAATCTCCTATCAATTTCCTCCTCCGTTGTACAGGGGTCGGCATACCGCAATTCGGCTCTGAATTTCCCGTTTCGTAGGCATTATATAAGTCGAGTGCTGTCAACCACGAAGAATCAGTAAACCAACGAAAATATGAAAAAAAGACGTACGTTACCAATGGTTGTATCTCTTCACAATTGAGATATTTGTAATTAACAGCTGCCTTAAATTCCTCGGGAGAAAGGTATCTGGTAATTGTATTCCCGATCACCTTGCCTGCTGCATTACATATGGACAACCCACATCTTTCTGAAACACCTTCGTCATTGCGAGCCAGATTTGTATATCTAGTCTGGACATGCGGCTCGAAGTAGTAAGAAAAAAACGTAGACGCCTCTTCAATCAAATATGCATTGCAAATTGATCCCTCGACCCTTGCCTTATTTTTTACTTTCAACTTCAAGCGATATAAGAACCTGCACTTGGTCATTTTAACGGTGTTAGAAATTCTACATCGAGTAGCTAAAATAAACATTTTAAATGCTCATGTCAAAAGGCCTAACCTCTCAAATGGGTACATCCATCTATATTGAACCGGACCAGCAATCCTTGCTTCATAAGACAAGTGAATCATTAAATGCTCCATCACATCAAAAAATGCAAGAGGAAATATCTTTTCCAACTTGCACAGTAGGATTACTATGTTCTTCTCCCACTCTCTCATACGAGATGTTGACAGTTTTGGAGCACATAAATCCCGATAGAAAAAACTTAATTCCGTTAGCACATTCCAAATAGCGCCGGGGAGGAACTCTCTAAATGCAATAGGAAGCAATCTTTCCATAAATACGTGACAGTCATGCGTCTTCATGCCCGACATCTTCAACCCGTTCAAATCAACACATCGACCTAAGTTAGACGCATATCCATCTGGCAACCTCAAATCCCTAACCCACTCCAATACAACCCTTTTTTGTTGATTCATTAGAGAGTACTTAGCTTTTGGCATAGAAACTTTACCATTTCCAACACAGGTAATATGTAACTCCGGCCTATTACAATACACCTCCAAGTCTCGCCGAGCCTTTATATTATCCTTTGATTTGCCCTTCACGTCCATTAGAGTATTAAACACGTTCTCGAACACATTCTTTTCATTGTGCATGACGTCAACATTGTGGCAAATTAAATTTGATTTCCAATACGGTAAGTCCCAGAAGATGCTACGCTTAGCCCAGTTGTGGTAAACCCCTCTACCATCATCCTTGCCAACTTCCGCCGCAGTATCAACAATTCTCGGCAAACTGCTGACTCTATGTCACATCTTTTCCCCGCACGATCGGTTAATAGGTTGAGATGTCTCACGACCGCGATCCTTTCGAAATGATTTTCCATCTCTTCTGTATTGATGATCTAACGGCAAGAACCGGCGGTGACAGTCAAACCAAGATTGCTTTGAGCCATGTTGTAGATGAAATGACTTTGTTTGCTCCATACAGTAGGGACAAGCCAGTCTTCGGGCAGTGCTCCAACCGCTCAACATACCATAAGCTGGAAAATCATTAATGGTCCATAGGAGAGCAGCTCGCATTTGAAAATTCTATTTTTTTGAGACGTCATAAGTCGGCACTCCAACTCTCCACAAATTTTGTAATTCTTCCACCAACGGCTGTAGATAGACATCGATCTTATGCTTCGGGTTCCTCGGCCCTGGAATAATTACTGTCGAAAATATCACAGCATCCTTCATACACATCCATGGTGGTAAGTTGTACGAAGTAATAATGACAGGCCAACTAGAATATTGCTTTCCCGACATTCCAAATGGTGAGAACCCATCAGTACATAGCGCTAAACTTACGTTACGAACCTCTTTCGCAAATTCCGCATGCACACAATCAAAATGAGGCCATGCTTCACCGTCCCGTGGATGACTCATCAATCCCTCATTCTGTACTGTTTCAGCGTGCCACCTCATGTGTTCTGCAGTCGTTTTTGATGCATACAACCTCTGTACTCTCGGAGTCAAGGGAAAGTAGTACGTTTTCTTAAAAGGGACCTCTTTTTGCTGTCTATTCTTTCGAAATTTCCTCCTCTGCATGTACCGGGGACTCCCACAAAACTTACATTCCCGCAAACTAACATCTGCCTTCCAATAAAGCATGCAACTGTTTGGGCAACAATATATTTTCTCCACAGGCAAACCGAGTCCAGAAACCATCTTCTTGGTATGGTACAAGTCCTCCGGAAGCAGATTATCATTTGGTAGAACCTCCTTAATCAGCTGCATTACCTGATTAAAACATCTTTCTGAAATATTATTCTTAAATTTAATATTCAGCATCCGAGCAACAAATGATAACTGCGAGTGGTTTGTGCATCCAGCCCACAAAGGAGTATCGGTAGCTTTTAACATATCATAAAATTTCTTGGCTTCTACATTAGGAGGTTCTTCATCGTCGATACCCGCCGCCGGGTCTAATTGATGGTCCAAACCAACACCCTCCATTACCATCTGCTGAAATGGATTAATAGGGGTAGATTGGGATTGAGAGGTGGTTGGAATCATCCCTGGATGCAACGGAGTAAGACTCTCACCGTGACTGGTCCAACGGTGATAATCGGCGACAAATCCAAATCTATACAAGTGCACCTACACTTCATCCGGAGAAAGGTGCACCTTGTTCTTACACTTCGCACAAGGACAACTCAACCACGAAGTATGCCCATTCGACAAACAGTACGCTATAAAACCCTTAACCCCATCTTTATATTCATTTGTAATTCCCTTAATCCCTTGCATATGTCGCTTATACATCCAACTACGATCATCCATCGGCATGTCTTGTTAAAATAGAGTCGGAAACTTAGACAAGTGTTAAGCAAGAAAAAAAAAATTTCGGCAGAATCTCCGCTGTAAAATGGACGTTTTCCAGGCACAAGGCCACCACAATCAATCCCCAAAGCCAAATTTAGTTCTCCCAACAATTAATTCCAACTAAATATATCCAAAAATTCATAACGCCGCCTCAAAAAAATTATAAATATCTTCGTAAAATTTAAAAACATTAAAACCATGCTCAATTAAAAAAATTAAAAAAGCTGCCAAAAAAAGCCAAAGTAGAAAAAAAAAGGTGCAAAAATTACAAGAAAAATAAAAAATCTATAAAAAAGACGAAAAAAATACAACAAATAAGAGAACATAAAAAACAAAAAAATAAGCAAACTTCTAAATTAAAACAAAAAAGAAAAAAACAGGTAAAAACAAAACCAATTTACCAAAAAAACGAAACATTTATACCCCATCTGCAATAATAAATTGCCATTTAAAAGCAGTAAAAAAACTGAAAAGAAATTGAAAAACTGGAAAAACTTACCTCGGTAGGCAGGCGGGCTGGGCGCGGCAGTGACGGCTGGCGAGGGGCAGAGGCTCCATGCGGGCGGGACCGGCAGGCTGAGCGGGAGATTGGCCGCGGCAGTGGCGGCATGCTGGCTCGCGACGCTGGCGGCCATCGCGGTCGCGTGCAGGGTCAGGGCGGGCAAACTGATCGTGGCGGGAGGCTGGGCTGGGCAGAGGCACGGTAGGCGGGCAAAGACGCCCTGGGCGCTGGGAGGCTGAAAGCGGCAGCTGGCTGTGGCGGGGAGGCTGGGCGGCACGCAGGTCACGCGGCTAGGGGAGGCAGGCGGGCTGGGCGGCACGCGGGTCGCGCGGCGAGGGGAGGCAGGCGGGGTGGGCAGAGGGAAAGAAATTATTGAGATTCTGAACAAGAAGTAGCTAACTCCAACATGATAAAGTTTAAGTCTATGTTTTCTTACCATTAATGTTCCCTTTTGCATATGATAGTTTTTCACAACTTCAAATGGAAGTATTTTGCTTACCAAGAATGGAAAAGTCCATTTAAACTTAAGCTTACTCATGTACCATTGAGAGTCATTTAATAACACCTGATCTCTCGGCTTGAAAACTTGATTTTGGTCATTCCACCTTTCGGGTTGCACCACCAGTTTGAGGCCTTCTTCCATTAATATGTTGTGGCTGCAAAATGAAGGGCTAATACCATTGATGTCAGAAATCTTCCATGCCATTGCCTTTGTATGCTTCTTTAACACCTTTATGAGCTCTTCTTTCTGCTCTTCTTAGACATCGGTTGCAATGATCCCAGGAAGCTTAGAATTATCCGCAAGGAAAACATACTCGAAATAATCTGGCAACTTTTTCAACTCTAGGTCTGGGGAATTCTCAATGGAAGACCTCATTCTACTCTTTTTTTCCCTCTCAATTTTCTCAAACTCCACCTCTTCGGTTGTGATTGGAGATGACTCTAAATGTACCATGATTTCACCAATTTCATGATGCTCCTTCTTTGATCCTTCATCTTGAGACAAAGATATCTCCAAAGGGTCTTCATCCTTTTTCTTCTGCCCTTCATTTTTCTCAATTCTTTCTTGTTCATCTTCAACATGTAGTCTCTCATCCATCTTCTCTTCTCCTATTTCCTGCATGTTAGGCTGTGAGACATTCAATTCCATCCCACTCCTCAAACTTGTAGCTTCAGCCCACTCCCTAGAATTTGGCTCGGTATTGTTTGCGGGAGTCCCAACTTGTCTTTCTGAAACTAGCTTCACCAAGTTTTGAAGGGTGGCCTCTTGGTTCTTTAAGGATGCTTCAATTCTTTGGTTACGGGCTTTTTGAGTTTGAACTTGAGTTTCGGTATTTGCTATGAACTTTGTCATCAACTCTTCAAGGCGAGATTTCACCGATTGTTAAGGAGGTGGAGGAGGTTGGTATTGGTAAGGAAGGAATACTTGGGGTTGGGAACTTGATGAAGTTTGGAAATAGAGAGAATGTGTTGGTGTTTGCTACCCTTGATTGCTCCATGAGAAGTTTGGATAATTATGCCACCCCGGATTATAAGTATTGTTGTAGGAATTGTAGGATTGTTTGCTTTCTCCAAGATAATTCTCTTGCTCCATTGACCATGCATTGGAAGTTCCCATAGCTTGGTACTTATAGGTTGGATAATTACCTCGACAAAATTCATAAGACATCATCACTTGAGAGGGTTGTGGTGACAAATGATAATCCAAAATGCTCATTCTTTAAGTATAAATACAAACAAAAATTCAACGTAAAAAAAATTGCTAACTAAAAATTCAACCCAAGGTTTTCTCACTAAAATAGGGCAAACACACAAAAACACAAAATAAACACTTGAATTCACTAATAATTAACAAAATCACAAATAACAAAATGAATACTAACACTAGTCACAAGTATTAGAACAACAAATAAGTAAAAGAAATGACTAAATCAATAGAGTTCAAGCTTTCCTAATATTAACCAAAATCTCTCCGACAACGGCGCCAAAAACTTGTTGTGTTTTGTTGTCTATGCCTTTATACTCAATTTTATCATAATCCTCAACAATTTGCACACATACACAAGGCAAGTGCACCCATCGTTTAAATTAGTATAATAGCAAGCAAGTTTAAATATCGTATCCACGGGGATGGTTAAATATCATTACTCACTTTCTACTCTATTGTTTAGCCTAATAAATTTGTTTGTGAAAATGATTGGAACAACTATTAGGAAAAGGAATCTAACTTAACTAGTTAAACCAACTTAAATCTTGCTTGCAAGAGAGAATTCAATAGAGAAAACAATACTTGGATGGTTAATCCCCCTAGAATTACCTATGTGATAGAAATGTCCCTTGGTTGATAAATTTCACTTCTTATGTTTGATGAAATTCCAATGATAGAACTCACTCTATCTCTAGATGAAAGTTCTCTACTCTTAGATTAATTAGTTGAAATCTCTTTCTAACCAATTCAACCCAAGAATGCACTAAGAATTGTGAATTTCCAATTAGATTTCTCTAATTATCAAGAAGATTTTTAGGTTTCTATCTCTAGTCACCTAAATCATCCCCATTGTTTGTGTATGGTCTATTTCACCCTTCCTTTCTCAATTCCAAGTGAAAATTTCCAGACTACGAATCAATTGTCAATCACCCTTCCTTTCTCAATTCCAAGTGAAAAAATTCCAGATTTTGCATCATTAATTCACTCAATCAATTCAACCATTTAAACCCACAAACAATCCACAAGAAATTCGAATTCAATCAACCAAGGAAACAATTCATTCACATAGGTAAAATCTAGGGTTCATACCCATCCAAGTATTCAAAAGTTTAGTTCATCAACATATTACAACTCAAAGAATATAAACCAATAAAGAAAGAGTAAGAATTGCTCATTTTCATGGTGTAAAATCTTCTCTTCCTCAAGGTTGAAATTCATCACTGTAGCATTGAGAAAATTGCAGCTTTTTCCATGAATCTTCAAGGTGGATGTTCTCCTTCTTCAAGGATTCAATCTTCTCTCTTGATTTCTTTTGCAAGATTGATGGATTGGAAGAAGAATTTGGTATGTTTTCTTGGTGTTTTGCAGCCTTTCTTCCCACTCCAGCCGTCCCTCTTGTTTTTGCCCTAAAGGAGTATTGAAATCTGCCCCAAAAGAGAGAGAAAAGCAGCTTCAGATCGACACAAACGGCGTCGCCTAGACTGTGACACTGTTTTGACTTCTAAATGAATTCAGAGCATTATATCGGCTGATCTAGGTCTTGATGTCTTCATAAAAATTGTATCTCAGGATCTTAGATTTTCACCAAGATATGATCATTCTACCAAATTGTGTCAAAAATGGAACACAATGCAGAATAGGTGACTTTGCAGCATAAGCAGGATAGGCAAATGAACTCCGATTGACACAAATTTTACCATTCTGTCAGAATATCCTCTATAATTGTCTAGAATACCATTTTCGCATTTGGAAGCTGTATAGAGGTCAAAATCACACTTTAAAATTCTCTACTAGTCTATTTTTCTCTTCATTTCTCTGTTTTTCTTCATTGTATAAATTTCCATTGTTTGCTTCATTTAATTCCAAAACTTCAATAATATCACCTAAAGCAAATAAGAGATAAAGGGAGTATAAATGGTGATTAAAACACCAAAATTTAACATAAAATTAAGCTCAAAATGATAATTATATAGAGCACAAATATGGAATATCACTTATATTTAAATTTATAGAGTAT
Source organism: Rauvolfia tetraphylla (assembly GCA_030512225.1). Classification (NCBI taxonomy): domain Eukaryota; kingdom Viridiplantae; phylum Streptophyta; class Magnoliopsida; order Gentianales; family Apocynaceae; genus Rauvolfia; species Rauvolfia tetraphylla. The sequence goes on from JAJQKT010000059.1 coordinate 10,355,054, forward strand.
ACTATATACTATATACAATATATAGTGCGCTAATTACATAATAAACCTATATACTATATACACACTTTACATATACTATAGTATACGGTATGTGTCTACTACACTGTATATTCTATGCATATGTGTTAATAAAAGTATTTCTCTTACATTATGAATCTTAGGATAAAGGTAATGTTGCCACATTGGAAAATATTGAAAAAACCTTCATAAAGAATTAATATTTAGTTTAACAACAATTAATTTTTAAATTATACTAAAGAGGTACAATCATATTTAACGCATTTATTAATTTTTCAATGTTACAAATGTATACAACGACTTAAGAGTAGTTATAGATTACGCATTATTTTCAACGACTCTGAGATTGTCGTAAATAATAAAGCATTTGCAACAGTCTCATCATATGTACTACATTATACATAATAGTTCAAAAATCGTCGTATATAATGTATTATTTGCAACAGACGGTCATAAATAATCATTGTTTGTGACGGCATTTGGGCCGCTATGAATAATGGCATCCTAATTATTTTTTTGTTGTTGTAGTGAATGAATTATTTATATTTATAATTTAAAAGACAAGAAAAAAAGGCCCACCTACACAGTCAGAAGTACGACTATACCCTACACTACCATGATGAAACAAAAGAAAACAAGAAGAATAAAAAAATAACCACTTGAACGAAAGACCCTCATTCAACAGATCTTTTAAGGATATACAGTCAAAGAACCAAAACCATCCTCAGGAATAGGGAAAATTCCGTAGTGGCGGAAGTTGTTTTTCCCCCCTGCAAAGAAAGTCTGATCCAAGGGCCAGGCATCGGACAACAAAGTTTGAAAAAGTACCAAGGTTGTTTTGCGAAACCACTGCAGCCGGTATTCCGGACATAAGGCAACCGGATGGCATGAACGTAATGACGCTTTAGGAGCAGGAACAACTATTAAGCACATTATCGTAGCACAACGTATGTTTATTACAGGATAAATTTTCATTAGATGATAAAGTAATTCATTGAAATCGCATGAATTTAGCAGAAATAGTAGTAAACAGACTGTAAATATAGTATATCAAGTGCCTTAGAACTCCGCCACTGCTTGTAGCTTCGCTGCAATTGTCGCTCTGCAAATACTGCGAACCTCAAAGATGCAAGGCAAGGAGTCTCCATACATTTATTGCTTTACTTATTAGAAATCCTGTTAGACGTTGGACTATGTACAAGGACTCTCACAGATGTAGTATAGAGTATGAGGGTAGTTAGGTGATAATATTTCTGCTCTAATTTTCTCTCCACGTACGTAAATTGAGGTCTACATTCAAAGCACATGGGTGCTTGTTTCCAATATGGAGATTAAGTTCAAACCAGTAGGGTAAGTATAGATAAAGAATTTTTAATGAATTTATTTAATTAATATTAAATAATTTTTTTTTTTGGATATTAAATTTTGTTGGCGGAGGAAATCCTTTAAATAATCTCTAAATTTATTTGAAATAAAGTCTACTAAATATTTCACTGGGCCTTATAAAATTGAGTCAAAAGTCAAGTTAAATTGAAATTGAAGTCTTTCAAACAACAAATTAAATTTATTGCGCGGCTTCACATAAATAATTGGACTAGCCCAATTTGAGTAACAATATATAATTAGTATAATTGCATGTTGCAGGCCATCTTTTTTGTTGTTCATCTTTGATAGTATTTTTCCCCATATTCATGTGTTTTTCTACAAGTAATTCGATGCAATTGTATAACTTCAGTTAACTTAGCATTCATTTGAAGGCATAACATACACATGATTTGAGACATCCTAGAAGCAACTAGTTTCTTCATTGCTACTAACTAGGAAAGCTTTACAGATTCACCAAAATAAGTCCACCTTTCCTATGCCTCCTAAGCAAAATACATAAAAGAAGTGAAGAGTGCAGTGGTCACTGCATACACTACTACTTCTCATGGTGCCTCAAAAAGCAGTTTGCATAGCATAAACACCATGACCAAAATGACGAACCACAAATGCCTTTCCCTTCTTCTTCTCCTCTCCACTTCAACCTCTTGACTAACCTCCTTAGTATAGCAGGGATTATATTTTTGCTGCTTGTACACGTAGCTGGATCAATCCATACAAACAAACTGACATCCACTAGGTTTTTGCAATACTTGAAGAATTACAAGGAATTAATTGCAGTCACTGAAGCTAGGAAAAAAAATAAAAGATTCAATCTTTTTTAGGGCTCAAGCAATCTTACACCGAATTCTTCACAAGCTTGTTTCTTCTTCTTGGGTTGTTATCTGTCCAAGATGTTGTCTGACTTACTCTCTTGTTACAGCGATAGTAATTAGCACACCCCATTTTCTCTAAGTTGGATAAAGAGTAAGCTTTCAACGTCTGCTATTATGACGAGTTTTTGGAGTGAGTTGAACTACTTATTTGGATATTTCACCGGCAGAGTTGATCAAGGGCAAATTTTAATACAACTACATTCATTCCATACATCATACACTCAAAAACAGACGTGTTTGACATTCACTGTTAAGATAACAAACGGCTATTTGCGTAAGCGTTGTTTTGATACTTTCATTCCAATTTCAAGGACTAAAGTGATGCGTTGCCAATTCTAGACCCTTGATTGAAAAAGTCATCTAATTCTAGGGACTAAATTGAATTTAATCCTATTTATAGACCTAAAAGAAAATTTTAAATAAAATTTTTAAATTAAACTCAAACTTATAGTAAATGATATTTCATCTACGAGGACTATAAACATATACCATTACCTGGAATACATAAACTAAGGTTAGAAATATTGACCATCACTAAAAATATTTATTAAATATAAAAAAAACAATTTCTGAAAATTTCAAACCACTCCGGCACCCCGGAATAAATTTTTATAACCAACTTTTTGGTGTACTGGCCCCAAATCATAGAGATCCTTATCGTGCCTTGTGTCTCTTTCAATCTCTCTCTTCACAACAGTAATCATTCTTTCCACCGTCTCTGCAAGTCTTCATATTCTTTAAACCTCTAATATCACTGTTCTTTTGTTAAATAAAGCATTCCCAATCTATTGACGCCACTTTTCTTTTGTTATTAAAAAAAGGACTGACTCATGGATCAAATAGACTCACATTTAAAAGATTGGCTTACGGTACAAGATCGGTCGCAACTTACTACTCCTTCAGTTTCATTTTTTATAATATTCTTATTATATTAAAATATCTCAAAATATTAAATATTTTTTATAAAATAAATATTTTAATATATTATATATTATCAATCAATCATTAATCTTACTATATATTATTTTTATATATATTATCTAAATTTGACATAAAGTGCTCGTTGACTCACATATTTCTTATATTTTATTACGCTATATTTTTTCATAATATAAATTAAATTTTTACATAAAACTTCACCTAGTTAAACACTTTTCTAAAAGAAAAAGGATGAAAAGAGTACTTTTTCTAGGTGATTCCTTGACTTCATGGAAAGCTTTAAAGCAATGCACCATTTTAAGAAGTTCCTCCAAGTTAGAATATTGGGATGTGGGTACTACACAGTGAAATCTTTGAGCTTCTTTATTTGCATCATCATCTCTGGATTGCTCATGATCAAGACCATTCCTCGTTTTGTGACAATTATAGTGCTCAAGTTTCGGTTTATAAAACCCATGTCTCTTCTCTCTCATTCTCAGTTTGGAAAAAATTTTCAGAAAGGTTCTTTCTCCTTCTCGTTCCAATTTCTGGTCCGATTACGACCTTGGTAGCGTTAATTCAAATACATGCTAAATGAACCCATGTGCCTTGAAATGTGAAGGCACCAAACATGAATCATAAGAAATCAAGAGAGTATTACTATTTATTACAATATAAAGGAAATTGATCTTATTCTAATCGATATAATCTATATTTTTGCTTACCACCCTTCATTAGAAAGATATGAAGCCCTTCACTGACAATGCAACTTTAAACCTTAGAGGATAAAAAGAACGAACGTTTTCTGTCCAATCTGCAGCCTTAATATCCTGTTAACACCCACAACTGCCAATTACAAATTTCAATTGTCACTAAATTTCGAACGTTAAAAATATAAATGATGGAAGTAGAGTGGTTTCCTATTCCGATCAACAAAGGAAAATAATTACCTCGACGGGAAGAGGTGTCAACCAGCTAACACAGTCAGCTGAAGAAGAAAACCAGGCCGGAAAGACACTATTACATATCTTGTGCAATACTTTTTTCTCCTGTGACTTCAAAGATTGCTCCGAGGGAGAAAGATTCCGGCAGGCATGACAGGAAAATTATTGCAGCACCGGGAGCTGCCACCGGAACCGTCTCGCGAAAGAACTATTCTTTTTGAATGTTTAAATAGGAACTAAATCAGAAATCGAAACGAAAATAATCATAAAACAACCAGAAAATAGACTAGCCAAACTCTATGTCATATATAGGAAGAAAACCTTTTCTTTGTCTTGAATGTGTTCTATGCACTGAATGGTGAAAACCAAATCAAATGCTCCATCTGGATATGGCCTATCTAAGGCATCTCCAACATCGAAAGAAACCTGATCGTTCAAGAACTCGTTAGAAAAAGAAATTGGCTTCAATACCCAAACAAAGTGATTCACAACGAGCTTGAAGCGTACCTTGCTTTCTAGTCCTTGGGCAGCTGCTAAACCTTGAGCAATTTTGACTTGTTCAGGGCTTATGGTGATACCTTTAGATTGTATATCATACTTCTTTGCTAAGGAGGGACATGTGCCACCCATTCCACATCCAACATCAAGCATGTTTCTTGGTTTGTTTGCCGGATCATCTAAAAATTATTTCAAAGCAACAAGAAAAATATTTAAGCAAACACTATGAGATGAAAGAATTCAAAATGACTAATCGGAATGGTTGGCGAGACGGAGGGCCTCGTGATCAGTCGAACTACAGCTGCTTGGCGAGCGGGAAAGGTAGGAGTGGCTCCAGGTTCATAATATTTGTTGCGGAATTGGCGTGGTAATGGATAAATATTTAGTTCGGGTAGTTGATGATAAAATGAGAAGTAAAATAATAAATGGAAGAGACACAAGATTTACGTGGAAACCCTCCAATGTAGAGGGAAAAAACCACGGGGCAAGAGAGGAGTAAATGCACTATGAAAAATATGGAGAAGATACAAATGGTTTTACACCCACACAAAGAATACACTCAAGATAACACCTCACTACACTCAATAAATATAACAAGAGTGTGTATATATATGAAGAGGTAGTATATGAAAAAGAGAGAGGATAGTTTAGGGAGAAGCTTTTGGAGGATTTCTCTCTTGGATGAATTCCTCTCTTTTGGATGTCTTATGGATGTCTTATGGATGTCTTCTTTGGTCCAAGCAAGATTGCCTTATATAGAGATATATCACCATGTGAACAAACTTCAAGTCTTCCTACCATTGTTGAAAATGTGTTAAGTTAGCTCACCAAACATAGCCAACCAACATTGTACCATCTTAGTCCAAGTTAGGTCACCAAACATAGCTAACCAATATTGAATTTTCTTAGCCACCCAAAGACTAAGATAAATCATGAAAAACATGTGGCCAACCAATATAGACTTTGAAGTGTGAATCTTAGAATTGTAAGGCAATTTTAACAATCTCCACCTTGACTTAAATTCTAAGATGATCTCCTTATAAAATGATGTGCATATTCCTCTTTTGCCATGCCCTAAAAGGCCTTTAGAATTGGTGAACACCAATCAAGTCCAAGCAATGCTTAAACTTGATATTTGGAACTGGTTTCGTGAGCATATCCGCAGGATTATGAGCTGTCGCAATTTTCTTCACAATGATCTTCCCATTTGCTACAACATCCCGAATAAAATACTGCCTCACATCAATGTGCTTGGTCCTTTCATGATACATCTGATTTTTGGTTAAATGAATAGCACTTTGACTATCACAAAATACAGTAACAACATCCTGTGTTAAACCAAGATCAGTAACCAAGCCTCTTAACCAAATTGCTTCTTTGATACCTTCAGTGATTGCAATATATTCTGCCTCCGTCGTTGATAGTGCCACAATAGACTGTAGGCTAGCTTTCCAGCTAATGGCAGAATTGCATAAAGTAAATACATAACCTGACAAAGACCTTCTCTTATCAAGATCACCTGCATAATCAGAGTCAACATATCCAACAACAATATTTGGTGTCACCTTATTCCTATCAAAAACCAATCCAGTTTCTGCAGAACCTTTCAAGTACCGAAATATCCATTTAACTGCTTGCCAATGTTCTTTACCTGGATTACTCATGTACCTGCTCACAACACTAACTGCCTGTGCAAGATCAGGTCTAGTGCATACCATAGCATACATAAGACTACCAACTGCACTAGAATAAGGTACATATGACATTTGCTCTTTCTCTTCATTAGACTGAGGGCAAGAATCAGATGATAATTTAAAATGAGCTGCAAGAGGAGTACTCACAGGTTTTGAGTTATTCATGTTGAATCTCTCAAGAACTTTCTCAATGTAATTTCTTTGAGATAAATATAATTTTTCAGCTGATCTATCTCTATGAATCTCCATACCAAGAATTTTCTTTGCAGCACCAAGATCTTTCATCTCAAATTCACTGCTCAATTGATCTTTCAATTCTTTGATTAGTGACTTATCACGAGCAGCAATTAGCATGTCATCAACATATAACAATAAGTAGACAAAAGATCCATCTGAAAACTTCTTGTGATAAACACAATTATCATACTGACTATGACAATACCCATTTTCAACCATAAAGGAATCAAACCTTTTGTACCATTGTCTTGGAGACTGTTTTAGTCCATAAAGAGACTTCTTCAAGTGACAAACGTAGTCTTCTTTTCCAGGAATAACAAATCCTTCTGGTTGTTGCATATAAATCTGCTCCTCGAGCTCTCCATGTAAGAAAGCGGTCTTGACATCAAGTTGTTCTAACTCAAGATCCTGCAAGGCAACAAGGGCAAGAAGTACACGTATAGAAGTGTGACGAACAACAGGAGAAAACACTTCATTAAAGTCTACACCATGTTTTTGAGTATAGCCTTTAGCAACTAAACGTGCTTTATATCTTGCATCTTCAACTCTGGGGTTGCCTTCTTTCTTCTTATAGACCCATTTACAGCCTACAACTCTTTGGCCTTTTGGCAATTTCATCAACTGCCAAGTATCATTCTTGTGTAGAGATTCAATTTCTTCTTGCATCGCAACCTGCCACTCAGAAGAATTAGGACACAAGATTGCTTCAGAGTATGTGTGAGGTTCTCCACCTTCAACTGTATCCTCTGCAACTGCAAGAGCATAAGCAATTAAATTTTCTCCATTATATCTTTCAGGCCGTTTGATTTCTCTTCTGGGTCTATTTTTGGCAATAGAATAATTTTCACGATGATCTGGTTCAATGGAATCGTGAATCTCCGATGTGATTGGAGATGAGGAAATATTCTCTTCACTAGGAGTTGGTATTTCAAACTCAAGCTCCACCTTCTCGTTGGTATTCTTTAAATCACCTGTGTCAAAAGATCTGACAATTTCTTTTCCAGGGAGAATTAGCACATTTTCATTGAAAGTAACATCCCTACTGATAATTACTTTCTTAAGTTCTGGACACCACAAGCGATACCCTTTCACACCGGATGCATAACCCATAAATATGCATTTTCGAGCTCTAGGCTCTAATTTTCCCTGGTTTACATGTGCATATGCAGGACATCCAAAAATTTTCAAATTTGAATAATCAACAGGATTACCTGACCAAACTTCTTCTGGAATCTTGAAGTCAAGTGATGTGTGTGGGGAACGATTCACCAAATAACATGAGGTAGATGCAGCTTCGGCCCAAAATTCTTTAGGCAAGGCAGCATTAGAGAGCATACAACGAACTCTCTCCATCAATGTCCTGTTCATCCGTTCTGCAACGCCATTTTGTTGAGGCGTACCGACAACCGTATGGTGTCTCATAATTCCTTCATTTTCGCAGAACGTGTTGAAATCACCTCCACAAAATTCTAGACCATTATCGGTCCTGAGTCGCTTGACCTTCTTCCCTGTCTGGTTTTCTATCAAAATCTTCCATTTCTTAAAAGTGGAAAAAACTTCATCTTTGTGCTTTAAAAAATAAGCCCAGACTTTACGAGAAAAATCATCAATAATGGTCAGCATGTAACGATGTCCTCCTTTTGAAGGAACACGTGAGGGTCCCCAAAGATCTGAATGAATATAGTCAAGAGTACCTTTGGTTCTATGAATTCCGGTACCAAAACTTAATCTTTTCTGCTTACCGAGAATGCAATGTTCACAGAACTCCAACTTACCGGTATTCTGACCACACAAAAGACCTCTCTTGCTCAGGATGGTCATTCCTTTTTCACTCATATGGCCAAGACGCATATGCCATAAGTTTGTGACTTCTGAATCTGACATAGATGATGATACAGCTGCGGAACCTGTAACAGTATATCCTTGCAACACATATAAAGTCCCAAATCTGTTAGCTTTCATTAAAATAAGAGCACCTTTAGAGACCTTTAGAACTCCACCTTCAGCTGTATATTTACACCCAAGGGACTCCAGGGTGCCAAGAGAGATAAGGTTCCGTTTCAAATCAGGAACATGTCTAACACCGGTTAAAGTTCTAATCATGCCATCATGCATTTTAATTCTAATTGTTCCTTTTCCAACAGCTTTACACTGAGCATTATTCCCCATTAAGACAACACCACAATCAACTGATTCATAAGTGGTAAACCAATCTTTATGAGGACACATGTGATAAGAACAACCAGAATCTAGAATCCATTCCGTTTTAGATCTAGTTCCAAAATCAGTAACAGATAAAACTTCACCTTCAGACTCTTTTTGAGCAATACTTGCTTCAGCTGAATTTTCTAAATTCTTTTGATTATTGTTTTCGCCTCTTTGCTGCTTATTCTTCAACTTAAAGCATTCTGAAATCACATGTCCCTTTTTCTTGCAATAGCGACAAAATTTCTTATTATCTCGGCCTCTAGACTTTGATCTGGATTTACTTTTACTGCTAGTACCATGATCCATAGTTCTCCCTCTAACAATTAACCCTTCAGCTTCATCCTTTGAATTATTCTCATAGTCATATTTTTCTTTAGACAAGAGATTTTGTTTGACTTCATCAAATGTTAGGGTCTCATTACTACCGTATAACATAATATCCTTAAAGTTACGGTATGACCGGGGGAGTGAGCATACTAACAAAATAGCTTTATCTTCATCACTGATTTCAACATCCAAATTTTCCAAATCAACTATGATGGAATTAAACTCATTAAGGTGAGTTTGAATGTGTGTACCTTCGACCATCTTAATGGTAAAGAGGCGCTCTTTGAGACGAATCTTGTTTGCAAGATTTTTCGTCATATACAATGACTCCAACTTGAGCCACATACCTGCAGCTGTATCCTCCTTGATAACCTCTCGCAGAACTTCTTTGGATAAACAAAGTTGGATTGCTGACAAGGCTTTTTCATCCAACTCTTCCCAATCTTCATCCGATATAGTGTTTGGTTTTTTCGCCTTTCCCGCAAGGGCCTTTTTCAACCGATGCTGGGTAAGAATGGCCATCATCTGAACTCGCCAAATGCCAAAACTAATTTTTCCATCAAACTTCTCAACATCAAATTTCATGATAGAAGCCATGTTGTGAAACCCAAATAAATATTACAACGCTCTGATACCAGTTTGTTGCGGAATTGGCGTGGTAATGGATAAATATTTAGTTCGGGTAGTTGATGATAAAATGAGAAGTAAAATAATAAATGGAAGAGACACAAGATTTACGTGGAAACCCTCCAATGTAGAGGGAAAAAACCACGGGGCAAGAGAGGAGTAAATGCACTATGAAAAATATGGAGAAGATACAAATGGTTTTACACCCACACAAAGAATACACTCAAGATAACACCTCACTACACTCAATAAATATAACAAGAGTGTGTATATATATGAAGAGGTAGTATATGAAAAAGAGAGAGGATAGTTTAGGGAGAAGCTCTTGGAGGATTTCTCTCTTGGATGAATTCCTCTCTTTTGGATGTCTTATGGATGTCTTATGGATGTCTTCTTTGGTCCAAGCAAGATTGCCTTATATAGAGATGTATCACCATGTGAACAAACTTCAAGTCTTCCTACCATTGTTGAAAATGTGTTAAGTTAGCTCACCAAACATAGCCAACCAACATTGTACCATCTTAGTCCAAGTTAGGTCACCAAACATAGCTAACCAATATTGAATTTTCTTAGCCACCCAAAGACTAAGATAAATCATGAAAAACATGTGGCCAACCAATATAGACTTTGAAGTGTGAATCTTAGAATTGTAAGGCAATTTTAACAATATCCTTCGTGTAAATGTTCTCCAAAAAGCCCTTCCCATGCTCCAGTTGTGTTGTCATAAAACTCCGCTGTTGCCTCCGGCTTCTCTGCCATCGTTGTTCTGCAAGCACTTTTCAGCCTCTAATATGAGAAGTGAACGAGTGTGTTGTTATCGTTATTACAGTGCTCACTCCTAGCAAATTATTGAATGAACTTAATCTTATTCTAGTGGTTAAAAAATATTACATTAAAATTTTTGTGTTAAATTTTATAAAAATAAATTATTTTTTTAAAAAAGTGTGTAATTAAAAGTAAAAATTTTATATTCAATTCTAAAAAAAAGTATTTATGAATTTTCTTATGTTTTCTATCCTTAAATATTTTAATCAAAGGACCACAAAGTTATTGCTGAGAGCCGATGATGAATAGATATTTGATACATGTTGTGTTTTGTTTCTATACCTTTATACTACATTTTTATCACAATCTCTAACAATTTGCACACAAACACTAGGCAAGTGCACCTATCGTTATTAGTAGTACAATGGCAAGTAAATTCAATGTCGAATCTACTGGGGTGGTTAAATATCAATACTCACTTTCTATTCTATTATTTAGCCTATCAAAATTACTTGTGAAAATGGTTGAAATTACTACTATGAATAGAAGTCTAACTTAGCTAATTAAACCAACTTAACTAATTTTTGTTTGCAAGAGAGAATTCAATTGAGAAAACAATACTTGGATGGTTAATACCCTTAGAATTACCTATGTGATAGAAATGTCCCTTGGTTGATAAATTTCACCTCTTATATTTCATGAAATTACAATGATTGAACTCACTCCATCTCTAAATGAAAGTTCTCTACTCTTGGATTAATTAGTTGAAATCTCTTTCTAACCAATTCAACCAAAAAATTCATTAAGAATTGTGAATTTCTAGTTAGATTTCTCTAATTATCAAGAAGATTTTTAGGTTTCTATCTCTAGTCACCTAAATCATCCCCATTGTTTGTGTATGGTCTATTTCACCCTTCCTTTGTCAATTCCAAGTGAAAATTTCCAGGTTATGAATCAATTGTCAATCACCCTTCCTTTCTCAATTCCAAGTGAACCAAAATTCCAGATTATCCATCAATAACCCACTCAATCAATCCAACCAATTCAAACCCACAAACAATTCACAAGAAATTCAAATTCAATCAACCAATGAAACACTTCATTCACATAGGCAAAATCTAGGGTTCATACCCATCAAAGTATTCAAAAGTTTAGTTCATCAACATATTACAATTCAAAGAATATAAACCAGTAAAGAAAGAGTAAGAATTGCTCATTTTCATGGTGTAAAATCTTCTCTTCCTCAAGGTTGAAATTTGTCACTGTAGCATGGAGAAAATTGCAGCTTTTTCCATGAATCTTCAAGGTGGATGTTCTCTTTCTTCAAGGATTCAATCTTGTCTCTTGATTTCTCTTGCAAGATTGATGGATTGGAAGAAGAATTTGGTGTGTTTTCTTGGTATTTTGTTATTTTCTGTCTACTCCCATCGACTGCCCTTGTTTTTTCCCTAAAGGGGTATCAAAATCTGCCCCAAAAGAGAGAGAAAAGCAGCTTAAAAACAGCTTCAGATTGACACAAACGGTACCGCCCTGTTCACACCAAACGGTGCCGCTTGCCCCCCGTTTTGGTGCAAGGTTCTGCTGCATGACTGTGATACTGTTTTGATTTCAAGGTGAATTCAGAGCATCAAATCGGCTGATCTAGGTCTTGATATCTTTATGAAAGTTGTAGATCAGGATCTTAAATTTCCACAAAGATTTGAATCACCTCAATGGAGCATCTATAACTCAAATATGATCATTATACCAAACTGTGTCAAAAATAGAACACAATGCAGAACAGGTGAATTTGCAGCATAAGCAGGGTAGGCAAATTAACTCTGATTGACATGGATTTTACCATTTGGAAAACTTTAGAATGTCATCTATAATTGTCTAGAAGACCACTTTTGCATTTGAAATCCTCATGGAGGTCAAAATCGTGCTTGAAATATCCTATTGTTCTTCATTGTGTAAAATCTCTTTGTTTGCTTCATTTAATTTCAAATCTTCAATAATCTCAACTAAAGCAAATAAGAGATAAAGAGAGTATAAATGGTGATTAAAACACCAAAATTTAACATAAAATTAAGCTCAAAATGATAATTATATAGAGCACAAATATGGAATATCAAACTCCCCCACACTTAGACATTGCTTGTCCCCAAGCAATACTACAAAACAACTAAGAATTTTGAACAATAATCCATGAGAAATAAAGAGTGTTTTGAAGTATTACAAAGGAGTGCAAAACAGAGAAAGCTTTACTTCTTGAGAAATCTTGAGCAACCAACACAATCAATCTAAAAGTCATCCTAAGTATCCATCACAAAGATTAACCAATCACCCATTGTCTTACAATGCGAGCAAGAATCCGCGTGTGTGTATATGTCCATCAATACAAATGTTCAACAATTATAAGAGTGAATTTCATATATTGGCTAAGGAATTCTCATCAAGAAAGCATAATACCCCATAAGCTCGGCATTCACAAAACCTCTCCACGAATACGGTAACAAAAATTTAACCTCGATTAGGAGTACTTTTATGTTTGTAACTTTAGGCTCAGGGAAAGTTTAGGGTGCCAAACGAAAGGTAAGGAATACAAAATCAAAGAAATGAGAGCTAAAGAGAAAGGAATGAGAGATAAAACAAAAGTAATAACCCTTATTAGCCACAAGGAATATCACCATTCTGATACATTCAAACACAAACTCCTATTCTCTACCAAATCCCTTCACTTTGGATTCAACCACTTGCACATATTAAGCTTCAACTCACAATCTTTCCATCATCACCCATCTTTGTCAACTCATAAATTTAACCTCAATCATGACAAAATTTACAATAATAATAATGAAAACATATATACATCTTTTTCTTTTTTTCTTTTTTTCTTTTTTCTTTTTTTTTTCGATTGAGGTATAATCCAATTCCCAATCATATAAAGTCATCTCACCACTCTTTTTCCTTTTTTTTATTTTTTTTATAAAGCCTATTTTTTCTATCATCTTCCATTCCACCCTTTTGTTCTAATTTCCACAATACTCTTTGCTAATCTTAAGGGTAAAAATGCATTTAGCTCTTATAAAGAAGGGTTAATTATAAAGAGTGGAGTTTAAAATTTGAAAGAAGGAAAAATATAGAATATAGATTATTTTTATGCACAAAGGCTTCAAGAAAGGGTACTACGGATAAAATAAAGAGCGGTGGCTAGAAAGGCTCAATCGGGACAAAGAAGGCCTATTACCATCATTTCGAGATCAAACTAAGGTTATTTACTCATTTCGCCTCAAAGCAAATGAAAAGTTATGTTGAATTCTAAGGCCAATAACACAAGATTCAACTCCATAATCATCACAACAAAAGCAAAGAGAAAATGTGCTGAAAAGATAAATTTCATACAAGCAAAGAATACAAGGGGTGCATACTTAATCTAAGTTTAAGGTACTAGTTATGGCCTTTAGAATGATTGTATAGCTACTCTTTGAGAAAAGATAAACATGCAAGTCTTGAAGTACCTTGAAGATTCCAAAAATAAAAACAAGAAAATTAAAAAAAAAATCATAAAAATAGCCTATAGTACTAAAGGCAACTCCCCCACACTTAAGACAACATTGTTCGCAATGCTGGGAGAGAGATAAACGAAAGACTGCATAAATAGAAATATATGACATAAACTACAGAAGAACGCCACACCAAACCACCAAACACACAAACAGTGAAAAACATGACTGTTTCGTATGTGAAGGCTGGGTGAAACCATATGAGCAGCAAGTTGTACCTTCTATATACTTCACAACAAAAAGAAATGAGAGAAAGCTAGAAACAATGACATAATGAAAGCGGAAGCATAAAAACATAGCAATAAAATAAATAAATAAAAGAGAAAAAATAGAAAAGAAAGAACTCCCCTTCGTTCCTATATCGCTGGCTTCACCACTCAAGCCTGGGCTGAAGGAGTGTTGCGTGAGATTCGACAATGCCAGCACATTGATGGCCCAATATTTGTTGTTGCTCAAGGATTTGTTGTTGGGCTATATGGAGTTTCTCGAGCTGCGGTTTTCTTTGGCATGCTTTCTTTTTGTAAATCAATCGTTAAGAGAAACTAGTCTACCAATGTGAAAACACAAATGCCACAGAGAACGTTACAAATAATGCATATAAAAAAAAGTACAAATTGGCTGAACAAGAAAAACAATTATCACTAAAATTTAAAACAAAGGCAAATTAACTCTTAACCATGCTAAGTAACAAAATTAAATAAACTAACCACTAAATTAAAGAAAGGAAGTCTATAGTAAGCTAATGGAATGCAAAGTAATAAAGAAGATAACAAATTTAACAAGTTTCATTGTGGCATTTCATCAAACACATGATAGGCATAGAAGAAAGCAAGAAAGAACCAACAAAAATGGGGAAAAAAATTTTTCTTGATGAATAGTAAAACGACCAGTGAGCAGTAACCCCAACGATGAACAGTACCTCCTGTCTCTTGGAGCACACCAAGCGACACCGTTTTAATCCAGTTCTGTAGACTGGATTGAAAACGTTACAGTGAAACGGCACCGGAACAGTAATCCGACGCCGTTTAGTTTTTTTTTTCTCAAACTCAACTGCAAATTCAACAAAAAAAAAATTAACAGAATAATTGATTACAAACATAAAAATCACACCAAAAAACACATTATAAAACTCTTCACAATTCAAGACAATTAAAATTTTCAAACTCAAAACTACATTAAACACAATTATGTAAAAGAAAAATTGTACAACAAGTCTCAAACACAAGAACAAAGTAACCACACAAAATAGAAATTAAAACAAAAAAAATGTACAAATGAAGGATGTTGCTTGAAGAAGCTTACTCATCCCCTAAGTTAGGGGAGGGCGAACATGATCATTCCAACTTCTCTCTCACTGTAGCATGATGAAGTTTGAGTCTATGTTTGCTTACCATTAAGGTTCCCTTTTTTGGATGATAGATTTCTACTACTTCATATGAAAGTGCCTTACTTACCACAAATGGGCCAATCCACTTGGACTTAAATTTACTTGTGAACAATCTCCATTGCGAGTAATTCAATAAAACTTGCTCTCCTGACTTGAAATCTTGATTTTGGTCAATGTTTTGGTCTTGCTTTATTTTCAAATTTAATGAAGAATCTCTTTACAATAGTTTTCCTCGTCTCCATTGGAACCTTTCACATCGACTGCAATTTCTTCTACTAACTTATTTTTCTTCTTCTTTGCATCACTGCCTTTGATTAAAGATGGAATCAAAGAGTCTTTCACCAAGGGTTCCTGTAAAGAATTAGAGACATGAGCATCTATATCATCAATCTTACCATGAGAATGATTAGGATCTGAAGAATATTTCAAAGGTTTCAAAGCTTTAAGTAGGACCTCCTCGTCTTCTACCCTAAGGGTCAACATTTCTTCACTAACATTTATATTGGCCTTAGCAGTAGCTAGAAAAGGTCTTCCTAAGATTACAGGAACCTCAACATTCTCATCCATGTCAAGTATCACAAAGTCAACAGGAAATATGAATTTATCAACATTGACAAGCACATCTTCAACAATACCCCTAGGATATCTAACTGAACCATCTGCAAATTGAATACTCATCTTAGTACGCTTTGGTTCACCTAGGCCTAATTGTTTGAAAACATTAAATGGCAGCAAGTTGATGCTAGCACCTAGATCAGCCAATGATTTGTCGAAAGAAAGACTACCAATAGTGCAAGGAATATTAAAACTCCCTGGATCTTTTAGCTTTTAAGGTAGCCTTCCCTTGTGTTGAAGGATGGTAGAGCACTCCTCATTCAATGTTACCGTTGAAAGTTCATGAAGCCTCTTTCTTTTCGAAAGGACATCCTTGAGGAACTTAGCATATCTTGGCATCTGTGATAGAATTTCAACAAATGGTAAGTTAATGTGCAATTGTTTGAATAGTTCAAGAAATTTACCAAGTTGCTCATCCTTCATTTTTCTCAAAAACTGTTTCTTTAACTTGATTTTCACTTTCCCCCAAGCCTTGGGATTTCACCTTACATTCCAAAGCATTCGATTTATTTTCACTTCCCAAAATCACCATATTCACATGTTCTCGTAGATTGGTAACTGTATTACTAGGTAAACTGCCCATTTGTCTTTCCGAAACAAGCTTTGCCAATTGACCTATTTGATTTTCCAAATTTTGAATGGATGCTTGTTAGTTTCTCAGGGACGCTTCTTGATTTTGGAACAGGGTTTTGGTAGTCTCAATGAACTTTGTCATTAATTTTTTAAGGCTAGGCGTCACCAGTTGTTGAAGAGGTGGAGGAGGTTGATGTTGACAAGGAAGAGATATTTGGGGTTGAGAATTTGATGAAACTTGGAAGCCGGGAGGATGAAACGGTCTTTGTTGCCCTTGGTTGCTCCATGAGAAGTTTGGATGATTCCGCCACCTCGGATTATAGGTATTACTATAAGGATTGTTGGGTTGCCTTCCTCCTCCCAGGAAATCCACATGCTCCGTTGATGATGCATTGGAAGTTCCCATGGTTTGGCACTCATGGTTTGGATGACCACCTCCGCAAAAATCACAAGCCATCATCACTTGGGAGGTTTGGGGTGACAAACTCAAGCTCTCAATCTTCTTGTTTAAGGCATCAAATTTTGCCTCAAAAGCCGTCATCATATCTACATTGTGTATTCCACTAGGCTTGACTTTCGGTCTAGGATTCCCCCATTGGTAGTTGTTCATGGCAATGTTTCCAATGAGGTCTTGTAACTCTTTCGGTGTCTTCAAACTAGTGGTGCCTCTCGAGGAAGCATCAATGAGTTGCTTGGAAGGGAAGTTTAATCCACTATGGAATGTTTGCATTTGAAGCCCCAAATCTAGACCATGATGTGGACATTTCCTCAATAGCTCCTTCCATCTCTCCCAGGAATCATATAAGCTCTCACTCTCCATTTGTTGAAAAGAGAAGATATCATTCCTTAGCTTGGCTGTCCTTGCCAGAGGGAAGTATTTAGCGAGAAACTTCTCTACAAGATCGTTCCATGCAGTAATAGAGCCCGATGGAAGTGACTTCAAACATAACTTGGCTCGATCCCTCAATGAAAATCGAAATAGTCGAAGGCGGATAGCATCTTCGGAAGCCCCGTTAATCTTGAAAGTATCACAAATTTCCAAGAAGTTGGCAATGTGAGCGTTTGGGTCTTCGTCCGGGAAACCATCGAATTGCTCCAATTGTTGAACCATTTGGATAATATTTGGCTTGATCTCAAAATTGCTTGCTTCAACTCTTGGCCGAGCAATGCTTGACTCCGTTCCTAACAAAGAAGGTCGTGCATAATCTCCCATTGTCCTTGGCCTTGCATTTTCGTTATGTGCCATATTGTTCACTTGTTGAACATTTTCACCTTCAATTTCAACTCATTCAAGTACTACTTCAAGATGGATACCCCTTGGATCCCAATAAAAAATCTGCTCAACTTTGGAATTAAGTTGATTCAATTCTCCTGAATTACTTGAGGTCATAAACCAAAAAGAATTCACACCTTTACCACAAAAACCGAACAAAAACAGAGAAACATAAGATAAGAACTCCAATTCACTAATGACTTACGAAATTACAAACAAGACAACAAATGCTAACACTAGCAATAGGTTTATAACAACAAATAAGTAAAATGACTAAATCAATAGATTTCAAGCTTTCCTAATATTAACCAAAATCTCCCTGGCAAGTGCACCTATCGTTATCAGTAGCACAATGGCAAGTAAATTCAATGTCGAATCCACGGGGGTGGTTAAATATCAATACTCACTTTCTATTCTATTGTTTAGCCTATCAAAATTACAAGAGAGAATTAAACCAACTTAACTAATTTTTGTTTGCAAGAGAGAATTGAATTGAGAAAACAATACTTGAATGGTTAATCCCCCTAGAATTACCTATGTGATAGAAATGTCCCTTGGTTGATAAATTTCACTTCTTATGTTTGATGAAATTTCAATGATAGAAGTCACTCCATCTCTAGATGAATGTTCTCTACTCTTAGATTAATTAGTTGAAATCTCTTTCTAACCAATTCAACCCAAGAATGCATTAAGAATTGTGAATTTCTAGTTAGATTTCTCTAATTATCAAGAAGATTTTTAGGTTTCTATCTCTAGTCACCTAAATCATTCCCATTGTTTGTGTATGGTCTATTTCAACCTTCCTTTCACAATTCCAAGTGAAAATTTCCAGGTTATGAATCAATTGTCAATCACCATTCCTTTCTCAATTCTATGTGAACCAAAATTCCAGATTATCCATCAATAACCCACTCAATCAATCCAACCATTCAAACACACAAACAATTCACAAGAAATTAAATTCAATCAACCAATGAAACACTTCATTCACATAGGAAAAATCTAGGGTTCTTACCCATCAAAGTATTCAAAAGTTTAGTTCATCAACATATTACAATTCAAAGAATATAAACCAATAAAGAAAGAGTAAGAATTGCTCATTTTCATGGTGTAAAATCTTCTCTTCCTCAAGGTTGAAATTTGTCACTGTAGCATGGATAAAATTGCAGCTTTTTCCATGAATCTTCAAGGTGGATGTTCTCCTTCTTCAAGGATTCAATCTTGTCTCTTGATTTCTCTTGCAAGATTGATGGATTGGAAGAAGAATTTGGTGTGTTTTCTTGGTGTTTTGCTATTTTCTGTCAACTCCTATCGGCTGCACTTGTTTTTGTCCTAAAGGGGTATCAAAATCTGCCCCAAAAAAGAGAGAAAAGCAGCTTAAAAACAGCTTCAGATCGACACAAACGGTTCCACTTGGTTCCCACGAAATGGCGCCGCTTGCCCCCAGTTTTGGTGCAAGGTTCTGCTGCACGACTGTTTTGACTTCTGGGTCTTGATGTCTTCAAGAAAGTTGTAATCAGGATCTTAGATTTCCACAGAGATTTGAATCACCTCAATTGGGCATCTAGAACTCAAGATATGATCATTATACCCAAATGTATCAAAAATGAAACACAATGCATAACAGGTGACATTGTAGCATAAGCAGGGTAGGCAAATTAATTCCGATTGACATGGATTTTACCATTCTAAAAACTTCAGAATGTGAATACCACATTTACATTTGAAATCCTAATGGAGGTCAAAATTGCACTTGAAATATCTCTACCACCCTATTTTTCTTCTGCATTTCTCTATTGTTCTTCATTGTGTAAAATCTCTTTGTTTGCTTCATTTGATTCCAAATCTTCAATAATCTCACCTAAAGCAAATAAGAGATAAAGGGAGTATAAATGGTGATTAAAACACATAAATTTAACATAAAATTAAACTCAAAATGATAATTATATAGAGCTCAAATGTGAAATATCAATACATCACACACGAGGTGGTCAAAATGAGAAACCATGCAGAGCAAACTGTGGACCCTGCAAGGCTCCTGGATACTAGCATTTCATTATCCTTGGGGCCTTGGGCTGTGTACACGTCTGTGCCATTTTTTTTGAGAATTACTTTGAACTTCACAAAAATTGCCGACAGAAATCTTGAGCTACCATTCTTGAGCTCCTTCAGAATTGCATTTCGTTAGCATGAAATCTACATTTCTCTGCCATTCTTTTTGAAAAGAACTCAGAACTTTAAGCAACACAAATTGCGTGTGCATGTGCCTGAGGGAATTTTTATATAATTAAAATTATTATTTTTCATATTTAGTAAATTGATATACTATACTTTTTAATTATTTGTAAATCTAATTATGAAATTATCACTTTAAGATCTTTATATGACCTATTTTTCAACAACTTTAATACTTTTTCCCCAACAATAGTTATTTTTCTCTTTAGTACGTGAAGTTTTTGTTTTTCATTTCTATAATATTTCTATTTTGTTATTCACTAAAACTATAAGAAGACATGTATGTCCTCTGTCCCATCTCCTACATTGGGCAACCATTGAAGGAGAGAAAAACACTTCCCATTTGAAAGCAAATAAAAATATTTACTTCACATTTTATTAATTTGTGAAATTACTAATTCAATATGTTTTTCTCTTCTTTTTAGGAAAATCTTTTTCCTTCTCCAGCAATAGTTATTTTGTTTATCTCTCCTGGCATTAGCGTGGCATTATCCAGCTCATCTCCTAGCTAGAATTGCTACTTTTGCTTCAGGCACTCTTGTACAGATTCAATGGGTGACAAACACTGCAGTTGTAGTTGTGGATGCTGATAGCTTATAATACTAAATTACTTGTGGATGCTGATATCTTATAATATTAAAAAAAGAAAGGATAAAAAAAAGGTTCACCATCACAGTTAGATGCAGAATACACCCTACCCTACCATGATGAAACAACAGAAAACAAGAAGAACAAAAAATAAAAAAAACCACGAAAATGAAAGACCACTGTTCAAGAAGAATAAATTATTGTGGATTAAATAGAGTTTAAGATTTTGTGTCTTAAGTATTATAAAAATGAATTATCTATGAGAAAAAATTGTGTGATTTAAAGTAAAAAATTTACATTAATTTTATAACAAAACCTGAACTACATACACCCTTATTTATGATTAAAAATAGACAGAAAAAATGCACACCAACACAATCGAAGCAGAATATATCCTACCCTACCATGACGAAACAAAAAAATGCAGAATACAAATAAATCTCGTGAATGAAAAACCACTATTTAACAGATTTTTTAGGCATAAACTATCAAAGAACCAAAATAATCCTCAGAAATATGAAAAATTCCGTGGTGGCGAAAGTTGTTTTTCGTACTGTAAAGACAGTCAAATTCGAGGGCTCTGCTTTGGATAACAAAGTTGGAAAAACTACCAAGGTTGTTTTGAGAAACCACTTTAGCCGATATTCCGGATATATAAGGCAACTGGATGCATGGTGATAATGACCTTTAGGAGTAGGAACGACTATTAAGCACATTATCTTAGCACAAATGTTTATTACTAAATGGTGAATTCTCTGTTAAAAATCAATGAAGTGATGAATTCAATTCTATGCAAGAATTAAGGAAGAAGAAGTAGCTGTGAGAATCAATCAAATGATGATCACAATGCTCTCCTCATTGAGCTCAAATAAACCTCCAGATGGAAGAATAATAGAAAGAGAAATATTGCATTTGGAAGAAAAGTATGAATTGAATTCTCTAACTCTGTACAAGATGCTCAAAGCTATATATACACTGATCAGCCACACCCTTCCTATACTAAGTAATGTTACATAAATAACCGGCTATCTTAGAGATATTCCATGTCAGCAACCGACTTCAAATTCTCAACTGGCAATTCATTTATCTTAGCTGGCACTGCTATGCTTGCTATTTTATTCTGCATTGTTGCTTCATCAACTTCATTACAGATTCATTAACTTGCATTGCAGTTGCATGTTGCTCAATGCAGCTTCAATAACTTCCATTATGTATGCATGCAGCTCAATTCATCATCAGTAATTAACATTGCATGCATGTACTTCATCCTGTATTCTGCAATTTCCTGTAATGCTGCCTGACTTCAATGACAACATTCTGTTTCTGCAATTCTGCTTATTGTCTCTGCTTGTTTCAGTCTTCATTCTTCAATACCCCTCCCTCCCCTCGCAAGCTGGACTAGGATATATATTCTGCAGACCAAGACTAGCAACCAAATGTGAAAATTGAGAGAAAGGCAAAGCCTTGGTGAAAATATCAGCTAACTGGAGTGAAGAAGAAATAGGTAAAGGCTTAACTATGCCAGATTGATACTTCTCTCTGGTAAAATGACAATCAAGTTTAATGTGTTTTGTTCTTCCATGAAACACAGGATTTTTCAGAATATGAATAGCTGCTTGGTTATCACAATAAAGAGGAACAACACTAGAAATGGGAACATGTAAATCTTGCAAAATATAGGACAACCATTGCAATTCACAGACTGAATGAGCCAAAGCTCTATATTCTACCTCTGCAGAGCTTCTGGACACTGTGGATTGTTTCTTTGATTTCCATGAAATCAAGGCACCTCCTAAGAAGAAAACAAAAACCAGTAACAGATCTTTTGGTTTCTATACAACCAGCCCAATCAAAATCAGCAAATGCTTTCAATTGTAAATCAGAGTTGGCTGGAAAAAACAATCCTTGACCTGGAGCTCTCTTCAAATATCTCAAGACTCGATGAGCTACCTATAAATGATGCGTTGTAGGCTGATCAAGAAATTGGTTTAACTGTTGAACTGCAAAACAAATATCAGGTCGTGTAATAGTCAAAAACAGCAATTTTCCAACAAGACTTCTATAACCAGTATGAGTAGACAAGGCAGGAGAATCATTATGCTCTAACTTAACATGAGCTTCCATTGGAGTAACTATTGATTTACTACCCAAAAAACCAAATTCTGTAAGCATATCAAGAGTATATTTTCTTTGAGATAGATTCAATGCTTTGCTGCTTCTTGCCACTTCCAATCCCAGGAAATATCTCAATTCCCCCAAGTCTTTAATCTTGAACTGATCATGAAGGAAATCTTTGACACCGTTAATGGCATTAAGTCATTGCTGGTAAGCACAATATCATCTGCAAAAACCAGTAATGCAATGAAAACCTTGTCATCTACTTTGACAAATAACGAGTAATCACTTTTATATTGTGTAAAGCCAAGACCAAGCAATGCTGAGGTTAGCTTAGCATTCCACTAGCTGTTAGCCTGCTTAAGTCCATAAAGTGACTTATTTAACTTGCATACTAATGAATTATTTCCAGCATCAAATCCAGGAGGAAGAACCATACAAACCTTCTCTTCAAGATCACCATGCAAAAAAGCATTATTGATATCACATTGATGTAAAAACCAGCCCTTAGCCACTGCAACAGCTAACACAGTTCTAATTGTAGTCATTTTTGCCACTGGTGAAAATGTCTCTATGTAATCCACCCCAAGCTGTTGATTATAACCCTTGGCCACTAACCTGGCCTTGTGTCTCTCCACTGTACCATCAGAATGAAATTTAGTTTAGTATACCCACTTACAACCTATAGGTTGCTTTCTAGGAGGTAAATGAACCAGAGACCATGTATTGGTACTTTCAAGTGCTTCAATTTCCTTTCTCATTGCCTCCTGCCAAACTGGGATTCTTGCTGCTGCTTTATAACATTTATGTTCAATATTAAATGAAACATTCGATGCAAAAGATTTGTAAGCAGGAGATAACAAATCATAGGAAAATACATTGTCAAGAGTAAGACTGTCAATTGGACCGGGCCAGCCCGCGCCCGGCTCGTTCGGCCCGTCTAATTACGGGCTCGGGCTGTTTTTTTCAGCCCGAATAACGTTTCGGGCCGAGCTCGGGCTGAGGTAGGCTCAGCCCGTTTTTAGCCCGGCCCGTAGAATAAATATAAATAATATATTTATATATATTTTTTTATAATAATAATATTATTATATTATTAAAAATATATTATTTTTATATAAAAAATTTAAAAAACCGGGCTCGGGCCCTCGGCCCGGCTGAGCCCGGGCTCACATTTTTTCAGCCCGCTGTCAATCGGGCCGAGCTCGGGCTTAGCAAAGCCCGGCTCACCCAACCCGATTGACAGTCCTAGTCAAGAGTATGTGTTGTAGTAAGGATTGTATTGCAATCATAGTCTTAGAGATAGATTAGGGCAGTTTTGGATCTTTGAGATCTTCTAAGAACAGGATTACCAAGTGAAGATGTTGCGGAAGAAATGTTATCAGAAGACATAACAATTTCAATTGGTATTGAATCTGAAGATGCTGGAGAATAAGTTCCTAAAGAAACAGAAGGAAGTACAGGATTGGAAGAATCAAAAGACTGATTATGGAAAGGAAAGACATCTTTATGAAAAAAAACATTTCTGGACGCAAACACAGACTTGGTTGTCCAGTCTAGGAGTATATAAGCCTTGCTGGTAGAAGAAAGGCCTAACAAAATAGACTTTCTGGATCTAGGATCAAATTTTAATCTGCCTTGTTCCAGAGTTGAAGCAAAAGCTAAACAACCAAAAACTTTGAGATTGATAAAAGAAGGATATCTGCCATAAAGAATGGAATAGGGAGTTTTGTTGTGTAATATAGGTGGAGGAAGTCTATTTATTAGATAAACAGCATGTTGAACACAAAATCCCCAGTAAGAAATAGGAAGATTACACTGCAATTTTAAAGCTCTACTAACATTCAGAATATGCTGATGCTTTCTTTCAACTAATCCATTATGTTGTGGTGTTTCAACACATGAAGTTTGATGGATAATGCCCTTAGATTGAAACAACAAAGGCATATGAAACTCAGAACCATTATCAGTTCTGATTATTTGGACAGGTGTGAAGAATTGAGTTGAAACAAAAACACAGAAATCTTGAACAATTTTCCTAACTTCTGATTTATCTTTCATCAAGAAAAGCCAGGTATATTTACTGAAATCATCAACAATGCTCAAGAAATATCTTTGTTTGTATATAGTTTCATGCTTCTAAGGACCCCAAATGTCCATGTGAAGAATTTCAAAACATCTAGAGGTAGTAGATTCTTTCAAAGGAAAAGATAGTTTTTTTTGTTTTGCTAAAGGGCAAACAATACACTTGCAATCATTGGATACAGAAACATCAAGCCAAATGCCTTTCAATAATCGCAATCTTTGATCAGATGGATGAGCTATTCTAAAATGCCAATTGACATTTTTGGCAGAACTAGAACAAGAATGAAAAACAATAGCAGAAGAATCAGGAAAAGAAGCATCAGAAACTTGACTTGTTGGAAGAGGATGATGAAGCTGATGTCTTGGAATATCACAAGTAACTTCAAAATGATATAAGCCATTGCAGCATTTAGTTGAACCAATCCTTTCAGGGTTATATTGTCTTGTATAAGACAACCAGCATAATGGAAAAGAATGTTGCATGATTCTGTTGAATCAATTATCAACTGGGATTAAATTGTACTTGAAAGAAGGGATGTAAAGAACTTCTAACAACTGTAATCTGTTAGAGAGAACAACATGACCTTTATGAGTAACATAAATGGTCTGGTTATTTGGCAACTTAACAAAAACATTTTGAATAGGAGTCAAAGAAGTAAAGAATGTCAAAGAGCACACTATATGATCTGTAGCTCCTGAATAAAAAATCCAATGCTTCGTAGTTTCATAAGAAATTGTACCTGTGAAATTGACTGGTTTGTCAAAATTAGCTGTCAAAACTGTAGACTGATTAACTCCATGAGATTGACTATGACCAATTTCTGCACCTTGCAATTGAATATTCTAGAGCATGTTCATCAGATTAGCATACCATATTTTCTATTATCTGCATTAGCACCACCACTGAAACCTCCTTCTCTGGTTCTGAATTTAAAATTTGGAGGATATCCATGCTTCCGATAGCATTTATCCACTGTATGCCCTGACTTACCACAGAATGTGCAAATAATACTTTTCTGCCCAAAATTCTTTTTATTATTTCCTCCTATAGCATTTATCTCATATTGAACATTTCCACCAAAACGAGCACCAACAGTCTCTTTGTTTACAAATGTAGTTTGCATCTCCTGATTACTAGACTTTGTTACAGGCTGAGTTAACATCACTTGCACCTTTTGACTTTGATTAGAAATGTAATTCAACTTTCTTTCATGTTTAATAGTGAAATACCTAAGAGGGAGGGGGTGAATTAGGTATTTGGATAATTTTCATAAATAAATTTCTTTCACAGTTCTAAGCAAAATCAGATTGCACGTGCTTAGTTCAATGAGAAAATAAGTCAATTAATAGCAAAGCAATAAAGCAATGTAAGATCAACAAACACAAGCAATTTATAGTGGTTCGATCTCTTCCTGATTTACGTCCACTACCTTAAGCCTACACTTAAAGATTTCAAACAATCTTCTAAATGCTCAAGTTCAAAAATTACATAAGAGGCTCACCACACAATGGTTTTACACTCACAACCTCTTTAGCAATTCTATAAACAAGGTTCACCCTACCAAAGGATTTTATATCTCTAAACAACCTTGAATTAATATCTCAAGGATCACCCTTATCTAAAGGATTTTATGTTCTCAAGATAACCTTGCAATGAGCTAGTAGAAAACACAATTGAGAGTGAAAAGGAGAATGTGTAAGATGTTACCACTTTGTTGGTAGATGATTACACAATGTTGCACCTTTACACTTTGTTGTCTTTGGAATCTTGAATGATCAATTGAAAGCACAAGACAAAAGAGAGCTTTGATGTTTGCTAAAGACTTTGGAATGTTTAGAGTTCATAGAGATTCAAAACTTACAAAAAATCTGAAGTTTATAGCATTTATAGATTTGAAAAATTGAATGCAACAGCTCTAAAACGGCTAGTAACGGCTAGTTTCAAAGAAGTTCGGACGTCCAAACTTTCTGCTATGCGTCCCAACTTGCATCTGAACTTTACTGTGCCAAGCTGTCTGGAAAAGTTCGGACGTCCGAACTTTTCCTTTTGTGTCAGAATATTCGTCCGAAATTCTCTGGAAAAATAGTAAACATGCTATCATAGAAAGTTTGGATGTCCGAACTTTACTCTATGCGTCTGAACTTGCGTCCGAATTTCTCTGGAAGCACAGTAACTATTTCTAAAGTTTGGACGTCCAAATTTGCATCCAAACTTATCAAACTTTGTCAAATCATTTAAAAATCATCCTTAATAACATTGAAATCTTTTTGCATAAATAGATAAGTCATTTAAGCACTTTCAAACACAACCGTTACCAAAAACATTTTAATCGTCCAAAGTTTGCTTAAGATTTTTTAAGATTTCGAAAACATACGCCATTAGTTTACGCCATTAGACGTCAACTCAAATGTGCAAGATATTAACCAAGTTTACAAACCTAATTTTTAAGATTCACGGTGCCTCCAAAGTTTACGCCATTAGACGTCAACTCAAATGTGCAAGATATTAACCAAGTTTACAAACCTAATTTTCTTTACCAGCAACCTTGTATCCATCTAGCTGAGTCATGTAGATTTCCTCATTCAAATCACTGTGTAGAAACGCGGTCTTCACATCAAGTTGAGCTAGCTCCAAATTCAACTACACTAGCAATGCCAAAAAAATTCTAATGGAGGAATGTTTAACAACTGGAGAAAATATCTCATTATAATCAATTCCCTCCTTTTGAGCTTAGCCTTCAGCCACCAACCTTGCCTTGTAGCGAACCTCATCTTTATCATGAAATCTTTCTTTCTTTGCAAATACCCATTTGCATCCAATAGCCTTCTTGCCCTTCGGTAGTTGTGTTAGCTTTGATGTCTTGTTCTTCTCAAGAGATTGCAATTCTTCTTCTATTGCACCTGCCCATCTACGACTTTCTGAACTTCGTATGGGTTCTGGGTAGGTGGATGGAACATCATCAACAATTAGAAGTGCATAAGCTACTATGTAAGTAAAACGAGCATGTTTTTGAATCTCTCGTCTTCTTCTTCAAACGGAAATTGGCTTTCATTGCTGTAGAGGTGATATTCCATATTTGTGCTCCATATAATTATCATTTTGAGCTTGATTTTATGTTAAATTTTGGTGTTTTAATCACCATTTATACTCCCTTAATCTCTTATTTGCTTTAGGTGATATTATTGAAGATTTGGAATTAAATGAAGCAAACAAGGGAAATTTATACAATGAAGAAAAACAGAGAAATACAGAGAAATAATAGACTGGTAGAGAATATTTACGTGTGATTTTGACCTTTATACAGATTTTAAATGCAAAAGTGGTATTCTATAAAATTATAGAGGACATTCTGAAGTTTCCAGAATGGTAAAATTTGTGTCCATCAGATTTCATTTGCCTACCCTACTTATGCTACAAAGTCACCTATTCTGCATTGGATTCCATTTTTGACACAGTTCGGTATAATGCTCATATCGTGAGTTCTAGATGCCCAATGGATGTGATTCAAATCTCTGTAGAAAGATAAGATCCTGATATACAACGTTCATGAAGACATCAAGACCTAGAGCAGCCGATTTGGTGGTCTGAATTCACCTAGAATTCAAAATAGTGTCACAGTCGGGCAGCAGAAACTTGCACCAAAACTGGGGGCAAGCGGCGCCGTTTGGTGTGATATAAGCGGCGCCATTTGTGTCGATCTGAAGCTGCTTTTAAGCTGCATTTCTCTCTCTTTTGGGGGAGATTTCAATACCCCTTTAGGGCAGAAATAAGAGGAGCCGAGAGAGTGAAAGAAAAACAGCAAAAACTCATCAAAACTCACTCAAATTCCATCCCAATTCTTCATCTTTGCAAGAGAAATCAAGAGAGAAGATTGAATCTTTGAAGAAGGAGAACATCCACCTTGAAGATTCATGGAAAAAGCTGCAATTTTCTCAACGCTACAGTGACGAATTTCAACCTTGAAGAAGAGAAGATTTTACACCATGAAAATGAGCAATTCTTACTCTTTCTTTATTGGTTTATATTCTTTGAATTGTAATATGTTGATGAACTAAACTTTTGAAAACTTGGATGGGTATGAACCCTAGATTTTGCCTATGTGAACCCTAGATTGAATTTGAATTTCTTGTGAATTGTTTGTGGGTTTGAATGGTTGAATTGATTGAGTGGATTATGGATGCATAATCTGGAATATTTGTTCACTTGGAATTGAGAAATGAAGAGTGATTGACAATTGATTCAAAATCTGGAAATTTTCACTTGGAATTGAGAAAGGAAGGGTGAAATAGACCATACACAAACAATGGGGATGATTTAGGTAACTAGAGATAGAAACCTAAACATCTTCTTGATAATTAGAGAATCTAATTGGAAATTCACAATTCTTAATGCATTCTTGGGTTGAATTGGTTAGAAAGAGATTTCAACTAATTAATCTAAGAGTAGAGAACTTTCATCTAGAGATAGATTGAGTCCTATCATTGGAATTTCATCAAACATAAGAAGTGAAATTTATCAACCAAGGGACATTTCTATCACATAGGTAATTCTAGGGGGATTAACCATCCAAGTATTATTTTCTCAATTGAATTCTCTCTTGCAAACAAAAATTAGTTAAGTTGGTTTAATTAGCTAAGCTAGACTTCTATTCTTAATAGTAATTTCAATCATTTTCACAAACAAATTTGATAGGCTAGTCAATAGAATAGAAAGTGAGTAATGATATTTAACCATCCCCATGGATACGATATTAAATTTACTTGCCATTATACTACTCATAACGATAGGTGCACTTGCCTTGTGTTTGTGTGCAAATTGTTGAGGATTGTGATAAAAATTTAGTATAAAGGCATAGAAATAAAACACAACAAGTTTTTGGCGCCGTTGCCGGGGAATTCGGTTAATATTAGGAAAGCTTGAAATCTATTGATTTAGTCATTTTACTTATTTGTTGTTATAATATCTATTTCTAGTGTTAATATTTGTTGTCTTGTTTGCAATTTTGTAAGTCATTAGTGAATTTGAGTTCTTAGCTTATGTTTCTCTGTTTTTTGTTCTATTTTAAGTAAGTGTTCTTTGAGCTAAACTTTTACTTTATTTGTGGTGAAGGTGTGAATTCTTTTGGTTTATGACCTCAAGTAATTCGGGAGAATTGAATCAACTTAATTCCGAAGTTGAGCAGATTTTGTATTGGGATCCAAGAGGTATAAACCTAGAGGTGATACTTGAAGGAATTGAAGTTGAAGGTGAGAATCCTCAAATTGAGAACAATATGGCACATGACGGAAATACAAGGCCAAGGACAATGGGAGACTATGCACGACCTTCGTTGTTAGGAGCGGAGTCAAGCATTGCCCGACCAAGAGTTGAAGCCAACAATTTTGAGATCAAACCGAATATCATCCAAATGGTTCAACAATTGGTACAATTTGATGGTTTATCGGACGAAGACCCGAATGCTCATACTGCCAACTTTTTGGAGATATGTGATACTTTCAAGATTAGTGGGCCGAAGACCCAAAACCTCTTCCTCATCTAACTCTTCTTCTACCCTCGGGGAGTCACCACTATCTGCTCAAACTCCACCTGCTGTGGATTGTGTTCTGTTTTGTTTCTATGCCTTTATACTCAATCTTTTCACAATCCTCAACAATTTGCACACAAACACAAGGCAAGTGCACCCATCGTTTAAATTAGTATAATGGCAAGCAAGTTTAAATATCGTATCCATAGGGATGGTTAAATATCATTACTCACTTTCTATTCTATTGTTTAGCCTATCAAAATTGCTTGTGAAAATGGTTGATATTACTACTATGAATAGAAGTCTAACTTAGCTAATTAAACGAACTTAACTAATTTTTGTTTGCAAGAGAGAATTCAATTGAGAAAACAATACTTGAATGGTTAATCCCCCTAGAATTACCTATGTGATAGAAATGTCCCTTGGTTGATAAATTTCACTATCTTTGCTCTCCTTTACTTGTACATAATTTTGTTTAATGTGGTTTTGAGTTTAAAAATTTTAAATACCTTGAATTGTGAGAAGTTTTACAATGTGTTGTTTGTTGTGACTTTTATGTTTGTACTCAATTATTTTGTTAAATTTTGTTGCTGAATTTGTAGTTGAGTATTTTTCAAAAAAACAATTCTGTAGCTAATCCAGTTTTGTAGAACTGAATTAAAATGGCGCCGCTTACTGTGGACCAAGCTGCGCCGTTATACTATTCATTAAGGGGTTACTGTTCATCACATACTGGATTAAAATGGTGCCACTTTGTGCTTCATATAATGATCGTTGTGAGCTTAAATTTCTGGTAATTTTTGGTGTTTTAATCACCATTTACACTCGCTTTATCTCTTATTTGCTTTAGGTGAATTCGTTGAATATTTGGAATTGAATGAAGCAAACATGGAGATTTTACACAATGAAGAAAAATAAAGAAATGCAGAGGAAAACCAGGCTGGTAGAGAAATTTTAAATGGGTTTTTGACATCCATTAAGATTTCAAATGTGTTAGCCTTAAGGGCAAATCATGTAGTTTTGATTAATGACAAATATTGATAAGGACTAATGTGCTTATATATTGTGTTACAGGATTTGTGAACTAAGAGTATGGAGTATCATTGGCTTGAAGCCAAAGTGATTGAACAACTTCAATGAGAAGTTTGAAGAAGTTTGTTCAAGATGTTTGAAGGCTTTGAAGACATGAAGTGTTGGGTACATATGCTATATAGGTATATTTTTTTATAAACTCTACACTTGTGTGTCTTGAAATCTATTGAATGCTTAAGAGAGCAACAAAAACTTGTTTTGAATCTTAAATGACTTTGAATGAACTTTTGATTAATAAGTGTATTCTTGAGTCTAAAAAGCGTTTTGAGTAAACTTTGTATGATCAAACAGATTTGATAATGATTCTTGAATTTAAAAGTGTCTTAATAACTTATCTTTTCATACAAAATGTTTTGAAACTTATTCAAGTTGAGTTTCAAATGATTTTACAAAGTTTGAGAAACAAACTTTGAAATGGTTGTTGTGCTTCCAAAAAATTCGGTCGTCCGATTTTTGTATCCAACAATGGTTACTGTATTTTCAGAGAAATTCGGAAGCAAGTTCGGACGTATGAAAAAAATTCGGTCGTCTGAATTTTTGTTTTCAGCATGTTACTATTTTTCCAGAGAAATTTGGACGCAAGTTCGCATGCATGAAAAAAATTCAGTCATCCAAATTTTTGTTTTCAGCATGTTACTGTTTTTCAAGAGAAATTCGGACACAAGTTCGGACGCATGGAAAAAATTTTGTCGTCTGAATTTTTCCAGAAACATGCAACAATAAAATTTGGACGATAAGTTCTGACGCACCAAAAAAATTCGGTCGTCCGAATTTTCTGAAACTAGCCGTTACTGGCCGTTTTATGACCGTTTTAACTGATTTTCAAAATCTTTAAAAGGCACAAACTCCAGATTTTTGTAAGAACTTTTGAACTTAAGAAATCCTTGAAGCTCTAACTTCGTTTTACATCAAAATTATTTGAAAAGCTCTCAAATTGCCTTGTGCTCAAAGGTTAAAATTCAAGATTCCAAAGGCAAGAATTGAAGTGGTGATAGCTGTTGTATTTATCTACCAAGAAGTGTTGGTAACATCTAAACTCGCTCTTTATATTATTGTTTTGATTGATACAAGGTTGTCAAAAGACTTAAAACCCTTGTGGAGGGTGAGC
Source organism: Rauvolfia tetraphylla (assembly GCA_030512225.1). Lineage (NCBI taxonomy): Eukaryota > Viridiplantae > Streptophyta > Magnoliopsida > Gentianales > Apocynaceae > Rauvolfia > Rauvolfia tetraphylla. Next base: position 10,387,689 of record JAJQKT010000059.1, read on the forward strand.
CATAGACTAGATTAATCAAGATTGTTGTGTAAAACTCATTGGTGAGGGTGAGCCCTGGATTAGATTGGTCTAGGTTGTCTAGTGAGATAAAACTCTTTGTGATAAGGGTGAACCTTGTTTATTAGATTGAAAAGAGGTTGTTGTGGTAAAACCCATTGAAGGGTGAGCCTCTTGTGTAATTGCTTGGATTGAGCATATAGTGTAGACTCAAGGTAGTTGATGTAGATCTTGGAAAGATCGAACCACTATAAATCGTGTGTTCATTTATTTATTTATAGCTTTACTTGTTTACATACTTGTGCTATTATTGTTTGTTCTTAGTTGTTGATTCATTGGTTGTGGTTTTATTATTTGATCATCTTGTCTCAACTATTAAATCACATATAAACTTAGAGCTTGTGAATTTGAAGAAGAGCTTTTGTTACGCAAAGGATTTGTAGAATTGCAAAAGATTTTGATAATTAGCCAAAGACCTAATTCACCCCCCCCCCCCCTCTTAGGTCTTACAATTGGTATCAGAGCAAGGTCTTCTTTTTAAGGTCTAACAACCTAGAAGTATAGATTATATGGCTAGTTTATCAAATTTTCCTTATACAGAAGGTTCCTCCACTAATAGACCTCCATTGTTTGATGGTTCTAATTATACTTTTTGGAAGTCTAATATTGAGATTTACATTTGTTCTATTAACTATGAATTGTGGAATATTATTGAGAAAGGTCCCTATGTGCCATTGAGATTGAAAGCCGATGGAGTTACAAGGGAACCAACGCCTAGGGAGGAGTATGATGAGAGCAATTCAAGGAAGATGACATTAAACTACCAAGCAATGAACATTCTTTGTTGTGCGTTGGTCGTCAATGAATACAATAGAGTGATGGAATGTGATTTCACTCATGAAATGTGGAAGCTACTTCAAGTCACTCATGAAGAAGAAAGAGCAAATATGTGTTTCATGGCAATGGAAGATGAGGTACAACCTACTCTATCTACCTCTACTTCTTATGATGATTATATTGATGATCCTAGTGAATTACTTATTGAGATGTATGGAGATTTAAAAAAGGCTTCAAAAAGGAATAAGGAAATGAAACCAAAATTAATGATTTATTGAATGAGAATTCAAAATTATTTTGTGAAAATAAAAAGCTTCTTGATTCTATTGAATGCTTGAATATTGAAAAAGAAGTTTTAAGTATCTCTTTACAAAACATGTCCCTTGAAAATAAGATTCATTGTGAAAAGATTTTGTCTCTTGAAAGAATGCTTGTTGATCATGAAACTTTGAAAAAGAAGGTTGATGAACTTACATCATGTATAGAAAAATTTACAAAAGGAAGGGACAATCTAGATAAAATTCATGGAGCTCAAAGATCTCCTCTTGTCAAAAAGGGTCTTGGCTATAATTATGTAAACAATGTGCCTAAATATGACAACTTCTTTGTTAGTGTTAGCCCTAAGGGGCAAATCATGTAGTTTTGATTAACGACAAATATTGATGAGGACTAATATGCTTATATATTGTGGGATAGGATTTGTCAACTAAGAAGTATGAAGTCTTATTGCCTTGAAGCCAAAATGCAAGAACAACCCAAATATGCCAAAGAGATTGAAAGCTTGAAGAGTTTGTTCAAAATGCTTGAAGGCTTTGAAGACATGAAGTGTAGGGCATTTTTACTTAATAGGTATATTCTCTTGTAAACCCTACACTTGTATGTCTTGGAATCTATTGATTGCATAAGAGAGCAACAAAAACTTATTTTGAATCTTTAATGGCTTTATGTTCTTGAATCTCAAAGTCTTTTTTGGTAATCCTTGAGATTTGATAATGATTCTTGAATTTAAAAGTGTTTTAATAACTTATCTCTTCATACAAAATGTGTTCAAACCTATTGGAGTTGAGTTTCAAATGATTTTACAAAGTTTGTTTTGTGCTTCCAAAAAATTTGGTGATCCGAGTTTTGTAGCAAACTTAGTTACTGTTTTTCCAGAGAATTTCAGACGCAAGATTCAGACGCATGAAAAAAAATTCAGTCATCTGAATTTTTGTTCTCAGCATGTTACTGTTTTTTCAGAGAATTTCGGACGCAATATTCGGATGCATGAAAAAAATTCGGTCGTCTGAATTTTTCTAGAAACATGCAGCAGTAAAATTCAGACGATAAGTTCGGATGCACTAGAAAAGTTCGGTCGTCCGAATTTTCTGAAACCAGCAGTTACTAGCCGTTTTATAACTGTTAAAACTGATTTTCAAATTCTAAAAAGGCTATAAACTTCAGATTTTTTGTATTTTTTGAATCTTTACAAACTCTAAGCATTCCCAAGTCTTTAACAAACATCAAAACTCTCGTTTGTCTTGTGCATTCAATTGATCAATCCAAAGATATCAAAGTGTGAAGGTGCAACATTGTGTAAACATCTACACCCAAGTGGTAACATCTACACACTCTTCTCTCTTTATCAAATTGTGTTTTCTACTAGCTCTTGCAAGGTTATGTTGATAACATAAAACCCTTTAGATAAGGGTGATCCTTGAAATTGTGATTCAAGGTTGTTTGTAGATATAAAACCATTGTGTGGTGAGCCTTGTTTGTAAAAGTTACTAGAAGAGGTTATGAGTGTAAAACCATTGTGTGGTGAGCCTCTAATGTAATTTGTGTAGATTGATTGGAATCCTTAAGTGTAAGCTTAAGGTAGTGGACGTAGATCTTGATGATCGAACCACTATAAATTGCTTGAGTTCTTTGCTCTTACATTCCTTTATTGCTTTGCTATCAACTGTCTTTAACTTGATACATACAATCTCTTCTTTGTTTAGACTTATAAAAGGTTTTTGTTTGCGAAAATTAGCCAAAGTCTATAGATGAATTTGATGAGCATGATTCAAAGAAAATGACTTTAAATTATCAGGCCATGAACATCTTAAGTTGTGCTTTAGATGTAACTGAATATAATAGAGTTAGTGGTTGTGATTCTGCTCATGATATGTGGAGATTACTCCAAATAACTCATGAAGGAACAAATCAAGTTAAAGAATCTAAACTTGCTATGCTTGTTAGAGATTATGAGTTGTTTACCATGAAACAAGGTGAAAATATTAGTGATATGTTTACAAAGTTTACTAACATTTTTAATGGCTTAAAAGCTTATGGTAAAAGCTATACTATGGGAGAGCAAAACAAGAAGAATTTGGATGCTCTACCAAAATCTTGGCAGCCAAAGACACTTGCTATTGAGGAGTCCAAGGATTTAAAAATTCTTCCACTTGAAGAGCTTATTGGATCTCTGCTCACACATGAATTGAAGATGAAAAGATTAAATGACAAAGAAGATAAAGAAAAGGGAAGAGAAGGAGTTGTACTCAAGGCTTCAAATCACTTGAGTGATCAAGAAAAATCTTCAAGTGAAGAAGAAGATGGTAACAGTGGAGAAGAGGAAATTGCCATGGCAGTTAGGAAGTTCAAGAGATTCTACAAAAAGGAGTTTCTCAAAAAGGGAAGAAAGCCAACCAAGAAGAGTGGACAATCTTCCTCCTTCAAACCTCAATGTTTTGAATGCAAGAGTACAGAACATCTTGTTGCTAATTGTCCTAGAGTTTTGGAAAGGGAAAGAGACTGGCTATATGTGGGATCAACAAGAAAGTGAAGATGACAGTGAAGGAAAGGCCAACATATGTTTTATGGCAATTGATGATGAGATACATTCTTCTCCCTCTATTTCTAATCTTTATGATGATGATGTTGATCCTAGTGAATTACTTATAGAGATGTATGATGAATTGAAAAAGGCTTCAAAAAGAAATAAAGAAATGAAATCTAAAATCAATGATTTATCAAATGAGAATTCAAAATTATGTGTGGAAAATGGTAAACTTCTTGAGACCAGTAATTGTCTTAATATTGAAAAGAAGTTTTAAATGCAACCATACAAAACATATCTTTTGAAAACAAAGAGCTTTGCATAAAAGTTATTTCTCTTGAAAAAATGCTTAGTGATCATGAGATTTTAAAAAGAAAAGTTAATGATCTTACTTCATGCATTGAAAAATTGATAAAAGGAAGAGAAAATTTAAATAAATTACTTGGTTATCAAAGATCTTCATTTACAAAATATGGTCTTGGTTTTACTCATGATAGCTATGTTCCTAAATACAAAAACACCTTTGCTAAAGAAACTCTTAATTCTAGACATTATATTTGTTGTACATATTGTGGCAAGCATGGACACAAGGTATCAAAATGTTTTGTAAAAATAAAGATAGAAAATGGTGTTAAGACCATTTGGAAAGTCAAAGTAACTATCACTAACCCCCTTGGACCCAAGAAAATATGGGTACCAAAAATCGCTCTTTCTAATTTGGTGTAGGTTCAATTTGCTTCAAGATCAAGTGCCACAAAATGGTTTCTTGACAGTGGATGCTCAAGACATATGACAGGAAATGCCTCACTTGTTAGTGAGTTTCAAGCAACAAGTGAAGGTTTTGTCACATTTGGTGATAAGAAGAAAGGAAAGATTCTTGGAATAGGTAACATTGGTAAAGGCTCCTTTCCTCTGATTAAGCAAGTATTACTTATTAAGTATAATTTACTTAGCATTAGTCAATTATGTCACAATGGATGTAAAGTAGAATTTAAATGTGATACTTGTACTATTCTTGATAGTGCAAGTAGAAAAACCGTCTTTGTTGCTAAGAGAGTTGGAAATGTATATGTGTTATATCTTGATGAACTTATCACAAATGATATAAAATGTCTTGCCATTCATGATAATGATGGATTTCTGTGGCATAGAAGATTAGGACATATGAGCATGGATTTATTGAATAAACATTCTACACAAGAGCTAGTTAGAGGATTACCCAAAATGCATTTTGATAAAACTCGTCTTTGTGATGCTTGTCAATATGGAAAACAATCAAAAACATCTTTTAAACCAAAGAAAATGACCTCTACTTCAAAATCTCTTGAATTAGTTCACATTGACTTATTTGGACCAATGAGGACCACTAGTCTTGGTGGTAAAAGATATGCTTATGTGATTGTAGATGATTTCTCAAGATTTACTTGGGTGCTTTTCCTAACCCAAAACGATGAAACATTTCATGAATTTGCAAAACTTTTCAAAAAGGTTCAAACATCTCTTGAATATAAATTGATTTCTATTAGAAGTGACAATGGAAGAGAGTTTTGTAACCAAGACTTTACAAATTTTTGTGATGAGTATGGTATAACTCATAATTTTTCAGCTGCCAAAACACCTCAACAAAATGGTGTTGTTAAGAGAAAAAAAATAGAACTTTACAAGAGATGGCTAGATCAATGCTTTGTGAAAATTCCTTGCCAAAATACTTTTGGGCTGAAGTTATAAATACTGCTTGCTATGTAATGAATAGAGTTTTATTAAGACCTTTCATAAAAAAAAAAACCTTTTTAACTTTTATTTGATAAAACTCCTTCAATTATTTATTTTAAAGTTTTTGGTTGTAAGTGTATTATCTTAAACACTAGTTATAATCTTGGTAAGTTTGATAGAAAATCTGATGAAGGTATATTTCTTGGCTATTCTTCAAATAAAAAGGCATATAGAGTCTATAATAAAAGAACATTATGTGTTGAAGAAACCATACATGCAACCTTTGATGAATCTAACATTTACCTTCAAAGAAGAAGTGAAGATGATGCAAGTTCCTCAATGTTTGAAAATCAAACTCATCATCAAGTACCCACTTTGGAAGAACATGCAAAGGAAGAAGAAATAATGGAGCAAGAACAAGATGGTCAACGAAGCAATGATCAAGAGCTTCCAAAGGATCTAACGTGTGCAAGGGGCCATCCTAAGGAGCAAATCATTGGTGATGTCTCTCAAGGAGTTAAAACAATGTGGTACTTTGTTAATAATTTTGCGCTTTTATCTCATATTGAACCTAAAAATATTGATGATGCTTTGTGTGATAATTTCTCGATCATTGCTGCGGAGGAGGAATTAAATCATTTTGAAAGAAATAAAGTTTGGACTCTTGTTCCAAGACCTCGTGATCATTCCATTATTGGTACAAAATGGGTTTTTAGAAATAAATTAATTGAACTAGGAGAAGTTGTAAGAAATAAGACTAGACTTGTTGCTCAAGGGTTCAACCAAGAAGAAGGCATTGATTATGATGAGACTTTTGCTCCAGTGGCCAGATTAGAGTCTATAAGAATGCTTTTGGCTTTTGCTTGCTTTAAAGGTTTTAAATTATTTCAAATAGATGTCAAAAGTGCTTTTCTAAATGGATTTATTGAAGAAGAGATTTATGTAGAACAGCCTCCTGGTTTTATTCATGAAAAATTTCCAAATCATGTTTTTAAGTTAACAAAAGCTCTATATGGATTGAAACAAGCTCCAAGAGCCTGGTATGAAAGATTAAGTGGTTTTCTTCTTTCAAAAGATTTTGCAAAAGTAAAAGTGGACACAACTCTTTTTATAAGAACATCTACTAACAATGATATTTTACTTGTGCAAATTTATGTTGATGATATTATCTTTGTGCTACTAACACATTTCTTTGTGAAGAATTTGCCAAATCTATGCAAAATGAATTTGAATTGAGCATGATGGGAGAACTGAATTTCTTTCTTGGGTTGCAAATTAAGCAAGCCAAGGATGGAGTTTTCATCAATCAAGCAAAATATACCAAGGAGCGCTTGAAAAGATTTGGAATGGATCAAGCAAAAGGAATAGGTACTCCAATGAGTTCATCAACTAAACTTGACAAAGATGAAAAAGGTAAAAGTGTTGATGAGAAATCCTATAGAGGTATGATTGGAAGTTTACTCTATCTCACAGCAAGTAAACCAGATATTATGTTTACTGTGTGCTTATGTGCTAGATTTCAATCTTGTCCTAAAGAATCTCATCTAATTTCCGTCAAACGAATCTTTCGTTATTTGATTGATACTCATGATTATGGTCTTTGGTTTTCAAAATCCTCATCTTTTGAACTTGTTTGATATTTAGATACTGATTATGCTGGATGCAAAGTTGAACGTAAAAGTACAACTGGTCATTGTCAATTTCTTGAAAGTTGCCTTGTGTCTTGGTATAGTAAAAAGCAAGCTTGTGTGTCATTATCTACTGCTGAAGCTGAATACATAGCTGCTGGTAGTTGTTGTGCTCAATTATTATGGATGCAGCATACCTTACTAGATTATGGTCTTAAATTCAATTGTGTGCCTATATTATGTGATAATACTAGTGCTATAAATTTGAGCATAAATCCCAATCAGCATTCTTGAACAAAACATATAGAGATAAAGCATCATTTTATTCGTGATCATGTTGCTAAAAAGGATATATGTTTGGAATATATAAGTACAAATGATCAAATTGCTGATATATTTACAAAGCCTTTGGCTAAGGAAAGGTTTAATCACCTAAGAAGGCTCTTAGGAATTTCTAAATTCAATTACTAATGTGTTTTTTGAAGTTTGGTGAAAACAGAAAGTTTCGGACGCAGAATTCAGACGAATGGCAGAAATTCGGTAGATCGAATTTTCTGAGTTGAAGACACAGAGACTTTCGACAAAAAATTTGGACGCATACCTGAAAAATTGGTCGTCCAAATTTTACGGATGTAACATTTTAAATAAATCTGAATCAGTTTTCTCAACACATCAACTTTCAAATTCTTTCCTATTTCAAAACCAACCTTACCCATCCATGTCCGAATCATAATCTCTCTAAAATTTCATCATTTTCTCTTCGAATTGATTTCATTTTTGAATTCTAAGCCCTAGATAAATCTGAAAAATCACTACTTCTCAAGCAACAACATCATGGTGAGAAAAAAGAAGCCAAATGTTGAAAAAAGGAAAGGAAAAGCCAAGGAGGATGATGGAGGCCTAATCATCAATGAACCAAGAAGAGTTCGAATTCCTCAAGCTTTGTCTGGAGTTGACAGGTTTGTCTCAATCAAGGCTGCTCATGAATTTGAAGAATGGAACAAAAATAGCAAAAAAATTATCCCTGGATATAAGGTGAATGTTAATAAACTATCAAGTATGGATAATGTTCTGTCATTTTTTAGTGATATTGGCTGGAGTAGCTTGTTATTCATTGATGAATAATTCTATCCCACACTCATATATGAATTCTATGCTAATCTCAAAGAAGAAAGAACTGAACTTGTAAGGGATGATTTGATTCAATGGTACTCATCTAGAGTGTCCCAAGTGGATTTTGAATTTAGTAATGCCTTGATTAGCATAATTTGTGGAGTAGGAGATAGTGGGGCAAGATATTATTCAGCTGCAATGCATTGTTATAACCGTGAGCTCTTCACAAATGTAAGATTTGAAGAGGCATTCACTAATGGAAGAGAATTTAGGTCCATAAGGGAAAGGGAAATCAAGAACTTAGATGCTAGAGGAAGAGTGTTACATCACATGATAACTACTATGATTGTCCCTAATTTTGGACATAAGTAATCTGTTGCTAACATGCATATGGTAATCATGCTAGCCTTGCATGATCATAGGAGATTGAATTTTGGATACATAGCTTTAAAGCATATGATTGCTACAAGGAATACTGTAACCAAAGCATTCCCATTTGGAAGGATGTTAACAAGGCTTTTTAAGCATTTTCGAGTTAAACTTCTAGGGACAGGACAAGCTTTTAAGAGTGGAGAGATTTATACAAATGATACTCTTAAGAGAATGAAGCTAGTTCTTGATGATGATGGTATATGGAGAACCAAAAGAGAAACCCCTCCAAGAAGAGAGGAGAGTGAAGAAAGTGAAGAGGTTGAGGAAGAAGAAGACAAAGAAGAAACTCTTACAAGAGAGATGAAGACAAAGAAAAAGCATGATACTTCAAGTGAGGGGGAGCAACCTCCCACAAAAAGAAGATTATTTGAAGAAGTCCCTCAACCAAATATTGGGATTGATCCAAGAAGTGAAGAAATAACTAGAGGTGACACCATAGTAGCTAAGGCATTCCAAGAAGCCTTGAATAATCATGTCAAGGAAATGGAGAAGATGTATAAGTTTTTCGAATCCTTTGCTCCAATGGTTCTTGGAAAACTGGATGGATTAGAAAGTAGAGTGAAGTATATTGAAGAAATTCTGTTGAGGAATACACAAAGTGGTGAATGACACTCTAGGAATCAAGATAGGGATGACGATGATGGAGATGAGGAAGAAAAGAAAGAAGATGAAGATGATGACAGTGATGATGGGGATGAGGATCAAGGAGGCAATGGTGAGAATGTGGCAAGACAAGAAGAAGAAGATGATCCAGTCCATGAAGAGCCACATTAAGGAGGAAGTCAAATAGAGAAAACAAAACTTGTCTTACCTTCAACCATTTCCTTCAGCCAATGAAGAGTGAAACACGTAGTAATCAAGAAAGGATTCAGCAAAGCTTATCCATCAACATTACAAGACTGACCATTTCTTCCACCTTATCCTTTTTACTGCTTTTACTTACTTATTTGTACTAAGTTCATCATATGTGTTTTAAATATCCATCTATGCTATCTGTCTTTATGCTATATTTTGTGTAATAGTGAAGCTTAATGATGAAATCTCAGTAATGAGAGCTTCGTTTAAACTGTTATATATGCTACATTATTAGTCTCATTTTCATTGATCCCATTTATTGAGTGATGACAAAAGGGGGAGAAAATTGGATGACCATTTGCTGTTTGTGTGCAAAATATATAATTGATGACTGTTTATGTGTAAAATGTATTATGCTATGACTTTTTATGTGCCTTAAAGTTTGGATGATTGAGTTTTGTGGTTTTGCAACTTCAACATTTTATTTTAGAATGCAAAATCACTGTTTCAAAATTTCTTGCCAAAAGTTAATTTTTGGTTATTCAAACTGTTTGAAAACTATTCTAATCTCTCTTATCATATTTGAACAATCTTAGGAAAGCTCACTGTCAAATATTACAGCTTTCATTTTACATATTTTCCAGTTTGGATTTCAAATTCAAAAATTCGGATGCATGAGTAGAAAATTCGGATGCATGTTCTGAAATTCGAATGCATCCATATTTTATTGCCAAAATGTGCTCTTTTGTTATTCAAATTGATTCAAATATGTTTTAATCTTTATAATATGTTTGAACAACCATAGGAAAGCTTATTTACAAAATTTGGAGCTTTTATTTATCTTATTTTAAAGTTTGGACTTGCTATGTTAAAATTCGGACGCATAGTTTCTCTAGTCCAAAGTTGTTGAAAAATGAGCACAATCTAAGGGGGAGCATTGTTAATCTTTTACAACCTTTAGAACCTCTCTTAGAATCTTTTCTAATTGCTTAAATGCTGTACCTTCTATCCTAATTGTAATTGGAAGGAAGGAGGCAAATGGAGGTTGGTTGGGTAATAGGCTCATATTGAGCCTTTTGTATGTCAATATGCTAAATTGGTTATTATCTATCATTGACATCAATACTTCTTTGTACTACATTGTTTAAATCCATCACATTTTGCATCAAAGTTTGTCATCATCAAAAAGGGGGAGATTGTTAGCCCTAAGGGCAAATCATGTAGTTTTGATTAATGAGAAATATTGATGAGGACTAATATGTTTATATATTGTGGGATAGGATTTGTCAACTAAGAAGTATGAAGTCTCATTGCCTTGAAGCCAAAATGCAAGAACAACTCAAATATGCCAAAGAGATTGAAAGCTTGAAGAGTTTGTTCAAAATGCTTGAAGGCTTTGAAGACATGAAGTGTAGGGCATTTTTACTTAATAGGTATATTCTCTTGTAAACCCTACACTTGTATGTCTTGGAATCTATTGATTGCATAAGAGAGCAACAAAAACTTATTTTGAATCTTTAATGGCTTTATGTTCTTGAATCTCAAAGTCTTTTTTGGTAATCCTTGAGATTTGATAATGATTCTTGAATTTAAAAGTGTTTTAATAACTTATCTATTCATACAAAATGTGTTCAAACCTATTGGAGTTGAGTTTCAAATGATTTTACAAAGTTTGTTTTGTGCTTCCAAAAAATTTGGTGATCCGAGTTTTGTAGCAAACTTAGTTACTGTTTTTCCAGAGAATTTCGAATGCAAGATTCGGACGCATGGAAAAAATTCGGTCGTCTGAATTTTTCCAGAAACATGCAACAGTAAAATTTGGACGATAAGTTCGGACGCACCAGAAAAGTTCGGTCGTCTGAATTTTCTGAAACTAGCAGTTACTAGCCGTTTTATAGCTGTTAAAATTGATTTTCAAATTCTATAAAGGCTAGAAACTTCAGATTTTTTGTATGTTTTGAATCTTTACAAACTCTAAGCATTTCAAAGTCTTTAACAAACATCAAAGCTCTCTTTTGTCTTGTGCATTCAATTGATCAATCCAAAGACATCAAAGTGTGAAGGTGCAACATTGTGTAAACATCTACCAACAAGTGGTAACATCTACACACCCTTCTCTCTTTATCCAACTGTGTTTTCTACTAGCTCTTGCAAGGTTATTTTGATAACATAAAACCCTTTAGATAAGTGTGATCCTTGAAATTGTGATTCAAGGTTATTTGTAGATATAAAACCATTGCGTGGTGAGCCTTGTTTGTAATAGTTACTAGAAGAGGTTATGAGTGTCAAACCATTGTGTGGTGAACCTCTCATGTAATTTTGTGTACTTGAGCATATAGTAGATTGATTGAAATCCTTAAGTGTAGGCTTAAGGTAGTGGACGTAGATCTTGACGATCGAACCACTATAAATTGCTTGAGTTCTTTACTCTTACATTCCTTTATTGCTTTGCTATCAACTGTCTTTAACTTGATACATCTAATCTATTCTTTGTTTAGACTTATAAAAGGTTTTTGTTTGCTAAAATTAGCCAAATACCTAATTCACCCCCCCCTCTTAGGTATTTCAATTAGAACTACTTCTACTTCCATGCATCATACTTGTTGTACTTATTGTGGAAAACATGGACTTAAAGTCACCAAATGCTATGTTAAAAGAAAGGTAGAGAATGGTGTGAAAACCATTTGGAGAGTTAAGGGAATTATTACTAACCCCCACGGACCCAAGAAAGTATGGGTACCAAAGGATAGATCCTCTTCTTTATTGCAGGTACTCTCCAATTCAATCTCAAGCACTACTAAGTGACATATTGATGATGTTGGCTTAAAGAATAAAGGAAAACACCTCATTTATACGCAAAGTCAAAGCAACCAATGAAGGATTTGTTTTTCAGACACGAAGAAAGGAAGAATTCTTGGAGTAACCAATGTTGGTAAAGGTTCCTCTCTTCTTTTTAAACTAATGTTTCTTAGTGTTGATTTGAACTATAACTTGCTTAGCATTAGTCAATTATGTGACAATGATTGAAAAGTTGAATTTAAATGTAATACTTGTACTATACTTGATGGTGTCAATGGTAGAACTATTTTTGTTGTAAATTGTGTTAATAATGGTTATGTGCCTTGCCTTGATGAACTTGTTGCTTATAAAGTTAGATGAGTTTCCACTCATGATATTGACGGTTATTTGTGGCATAGCAAACGTGATCATGTTAGCGTGGACTTGTTGAATATTGTTTTTACTTGTTAAAGGATTATTCATTTTGAGAAAAATCATCCTTGTAATTCTCGCCAATATGAAAAACAAACAAAATTTTCTTTCAAACCTAAGAAAATGATTTTCACCTCAAAACTTCTTTATAAAATGTTCGGAGTTGAAGTTTGGATGTAGACCATAAGTTCGGTCGCCTGAACTTGTATGACAAAATGATATTTTGTGATTTTGATCAATTACTCACAAAATGTTTCAATGTGTGCTTTATCTTGATAAGCTTGAATGTCTTGTTCCTTATGATAATGATTTTCTTGGCATAGAAGATTTATTCAAGTGAACATGGATTTATTGAACAAACTTTTCTATCAAGATTTAGTTGGAGGATTGCTAAAAATGTGTTTTGGGAAAATTTTCTTTGAGATACTTGTCAATGCGGAAAACAAACAAAAGAATTTTTCAAACCCATGAAATGCTTTTATACCTCAAAACATCTTGAGCTTGTTCATATGGATTGATTTGGACTTATGAGGAACTCTAGTATTGATGACATGAAGTATGCCTTAGTAGTAGTTTATGATTTCTCAATATTTACTTTAGTAGTCTTCTTTGCTCAAAAAGATGAAGTGTTTCATAAGTTTGTAAAACTATTCAAAAAGATTCAAACCTCTCTTGAGTGCAAAATTGATTTCCATTACAAGCGACAATGGGAGAATTTTACAACCAAGTCTTTACAAAATGTGTGATGAAAATTGAATTTCATATGATTGTTTCAACTGTAAAAACCCCACAACAAAGTGGTGTTATTGAAAGAAAAATGTGCACTTTAAAAAATTGGTTAGATCTATGCTTTGTGAAAAATCTTCTTCAAAAATTTGTTTTGAGCCGAAGCCATAAACAACACATGCTATGATGAATAGAATTCTTTTAAGATCATTTTGAAGAAAAACATCTTTTGAAGTTCTCTTTTATATGACTCCTCAAATTGCATATTTTAAAGTGTTTTGTTTTAAATGTCTTATCTTGAATACTTGTGATAACTTAATTAAATTTGATAGAAATTAGAAAATAGGTATATCTCTTAATCATTCTTCTAACAAAAGGCCTATAGAGTATATAATGAAAAGTGTAAGCCCTAAGGGCAAATCATGTAATTTTGATTCATGACAAATATTGATGAGAACTAATATGTTTATATTGTGTGATAGGATTTGTGAAGAAAGAAGTTTGAAGTCTCATTGCCTTCAAGACAAAGAGCAAGAACAACCTCAGTAAGCTATGAGTCTTTTGAGGTTTATTCAAAGATGAACTCAAGGCATTGAAGACTTGAAGTGTAGAGTAGGTATGATGATAGGTAATATCTATGTAAACTCTACACTTGTATGTCTTGGAGTCTATTGAAAGCATAAGAGAGCATAAAATTGGTTTCTTAAGTTTAAAAGTTTTTTTTTTGTTTGTTTGAATTCTTAGTAAATGTGGTTTTGTGTCCTAAAAGTTTTTAAGATAACTTTATATGATCAAATGAGTTTGATTTTGGTTTTCAAACTTATGTTTGTATAAATAAGTTATCTATATATACCAAATGTATTTCAAATACTTGGAAGATTGATTTCAAATGATTTTACAAAGTTTGAACACAATTCCATAAAATTCGGTCGTCCGAATTTGGTAGCAAAAGTTTGCTACTGTTCTTCCAGAAAAATTCGGAAGAAGATTCGGACGCATGAAGAAAAATTCGGTCGTCCGAATTTTAGTCTTCAGCATGGTCACTCTACTTCCAGAGAGATTCGAACGAAGCAGGAAGAATTCGGTCGTCCGAAAAATTCGGACGCAGAATTCGGTCGTCCGAATTTCCTGAAAATAGCCGTTAACTAGCCGTTTTATAGCTGTTTCAACTGATTTTCAAATTCTATAAAAGCTATAAACGTGCAATCTTTTGTAAGTTTTGAATATTTGAATACTCTAAGCTTTCTAAAGTCTATCACAAACATTTCTCAAGCTCTCTTATGTATTGTGCATTCAATTGATCAATCCAAAGACATCAAAGTGTGAAGGTGTAACTTTGTGTAATTTCTACCAACAAGTGGTAACATCTACACACTCATCTTTACTTATTCAATTGTGTTGATCTACTAGCTCTAGCAAGGTTATCTTGATAACATAAAACCCTTTAGATAAGGGTGATCCTTGAAGTTGTGATTCAAGGTTGTTTGAGATATAAAACCATAGGTTGGTGAGCCTTGTTTGTAAAATTCCTAGAAGAGGTTATAAGTGTAAAACCATAGTGTGGTGAACCTCTCTTGTAATATGTGAACTTGAGCACATAGTAGAGTTATTGAAATCCTTAAGTGTGGACTTAAGGTAGTGGAGGTAGATCTTGAGGATCGAACCACTATAAATTGGTTGTGTTCTTTTGTCTACGTTTCTTATATTGCTGTGCCATAAACTGTTTCTTTCTTATTCGTATAATCTGCAATAGGTCTATACATTTATAAAGTTTGAATTTGCCATAATTAGCCAAATACCTAATTCACCCCCCCCCCCTTTTAGGTATTTCAATTGGTATCAGAGCTAGAACTTCTTTGTGTAGTTTTACAACCTAGAAGGCAAAGATCCTATGGCTAATATTTCAAACCTACCTTACCTAGAAGGATCTTCTACAAACAGACCTCCATTGTTTGGTGGAACAAATTACACTTTTTGGAAGTCTAGAGTTAAAATATATATTTTTTCTATCAATTTTGATTTATGGAACATAATTGAGAAAGGTCCCTATGTCCCAATGAAAATGAGAGCAGATGGAGTAACCTCAGAACCCAAATCCACTGATGAATTTGATGAGCATGATTCAAGGAAAATGACACTAAATTATCAGGCCATGAATATATTAAGTTGTGCATTAGATGTTACTGAATATAATAGAGTTAGTGGATGTGATTCTGCTCATGATATGTGGAGATTACTTCAAATTACACATGAAGGTACTAATCAAGTTAAAGAATCTAAACTTGCTATGCTTGTTAGAGATTATGAACTGTTTACTATGAAACAAGGTGAAAATATTAGTGATATGTTTACAAGGTTTACTAATATTTTCAATGGCTTGAAAGCTTATGGTAAAGGATATACTATGGGAGAACAAAACAGAAAGATTTTGGATGCTCTACCAAAGTCTTGGCAGCCAAAAACGCTTGCTATTGAGGAGTCCAAAGATCTAAAAACTCTTCCTCTTGAAGAGCTTATTGGATCACTACTTACTCATGAAATGAAGATGAAACGGTTGAATGATAAGGAAGATGAGGAAAAGGGAAGAAAAGGAGTAGTTCTTAATGCCTCAAACAACTTGAGTGAACAAGAACAATCTTCAAGTGAAGAAGAAGGAGGAAACAGTGGAGAAGAAGAAATTGCAATGGCAGTGAAAAAGTTCAAGAGATTCTATAAAAAGGAATTTCTCAAGAAAGGAAGAAAGCCAGTCAAGAAGAGTGGACAATCTTCATCATATAAACCTCAATGCTTTGAATGAAAGAGTACAGATCATCTTATTGCTGACTGTCCCAAAGTGTTAGAGAGGGAAAGAGAAAGCAAAAACAGAAAGAAATCTGCCAAGAAAGGAAAAGGACTAGCTGGAACATGGGATCAACAAGAAAGTGAGGATGAAAGTGAAGGGAAGGCCAACATATGCTTTATGGCCATTGATGATGAGGTACAATCTTCTCCTTCTATTTCAAATTTGTGTGATGATGATATTGATTCTAGTGACTTAATTGTAGAATTGTATGAAGAACTAAAAAAGGCTTCAAGAAGAAATAAAGAAATGAAATCCAAAATTAATGATCTTTCAAATGAAAATTCAAAACTATGTATTGAAAATGATAGACATCTTGAGACCATTAATTCTCTTATCATTGGAAAGGATGTTTTGAATACTACCATACAACATGTATCCTTTGAAAACAAAAAGCTTTCTTCATAAATTACTTCTCTTGAATCAATGCTAAAAGATCATGAGATTTTAAAAAGGAAAGTAAATGATCTTACTTTATGCATTGAGAGATTTACAAATGGAAGAGAAAATTTAAATAAATTACTTGGTTATCAAAGATCCTCATTTGTAAAGAATGGTCTCGGTTTTACACATGATTGTTTTGATCCAAAACCTAAAGGGTTATTTGTTAATGAATCTTCTCATTATAGGTCTCATACTTGTTGTACATATTGTGGTAAGCATGGACACAAAGTTTCTAAATGCTTTATAAAAAGAAAGATAGAAAATGGAGTGAAGACCATTTGGAGAGTTAAAGGAGCTATTACTAACCCTCTTGGACCCAAGAAGATATGGGTACCAAAAATCACTCTTTCCAATTTGGTATAGGTACAATTTGCCTCAAGATCAAGTGCCACTAAATGGTTTCTTGATAGTGGCTGCTCAAGGCACATGACTGGGAATGCATCACTTGTTAGTGAGCTTCAAGCTACAAGTGAAGGTTTTGTTACTTTTGGAGATAAGAAGAAAGGGAAAATACTTGGAATAGGTAACATTGGTAAAGGTTCCTTCTCTCTTATTAAGCAAGTTCTACTTATTGATGGTTTAAAGTATAATTTACTTAGCATTAGTCAATTATGTGACAATGGTTGCAAAGTAGAGTTTAAATGTGATACTTGTACCATTCTTGATAGTGCAAGTAATAAAACTATTTTTGTAGCTAAAAGAGTTAGTAATGTATATGTGCTATATCTTGATGAGCTTATCACTAATGATATTAAATGTCTTGCTATTCATGACAATGATGGATTTTTATGGCATAGAAGATTAGGACATGTAAGCATGGCTTTATTAAACAAACTTTCTACTCAAGAACTAGTTAGAGGATTACCAAAAATGCATTTTGATAAAACTCGTATTTGTGATGCTTGTCAATATGGAAAACAATCAAAAACATCTTTCAAACCAAAGAAAATGGTCTCTACCTCAAAACCTCTTGAACTAGTTCACATGGACTTATTTGGACCTATGAGGACTACTAGTCTTGGTGGTAAAAGATATGCTTATGTGATTGTTGATGATTTTTCCAGATTTACATGGGTAATCTTTTTATCACAAAAAGATGAAACATTTTATGAATTTTCAAAACTTTTCAAGAAGGTTCAAATTTCTCTTAACTGCAACTTAATCTCTATTAGAAGTGATAATGGAAGAGAATTTTGCAACCAAGATTTTACTAAATTCTGTGATGAGTATGGTATTAATCATAATTTGTCACTGCTAAAACACCTCAACAAAATGGTGTTGTTGAGAGGAAAAAACAGAACATTGCAAGAAATGGCTAGATCAATGCTTTGTGAAAATTCTTTACCTAAATACTTTTGAGCTGAAGTCAGTAAATACAGCATGCTATGTAATGAATAGAGTTTTACTAAGACTTTTTATAAGAAAAACACCTTTTGAACTTCTATTTGATAAAACTCCATCAATTGTCTATTTTAAAGTGTTTGGTTGTAAGTGCTTTATTTTAAACACTAGTGACAATCTTGGTAAGTTTGATAGAAAATCTGATGAAGGCATATTTCTAGGCTATTCATCAAATAAAAAAGGCATATAGAGTCTATAACAAAAAGGACATTATGTGTTGAAGACACTATTCATGTAACTTTTGATGAATCTAATATTTATCTCCAAAGAAGAAATGAAGATGATGCAGGTTCCTCAATGGTCGAAAATCAAACTCAACACCAAGTACCTACATTGGAAGATCATGCTAATGAAGAGGAAATAATGGAGCAAGAACATGATGGTCAATCAAGCAATAATCAAGAACTTCCAAAGGATCTCACATATGCAAGAAATCATCCTAAGGAGCAAATCATTGGTGATGTCTCTCAAGGAGTCAAAACAAGACGGTACTTTATTGATAATTTTGCCCTTTTATCTCATATTGAACCTAAAAATATTGATGATGCATTGTGTGATAATTTCTGGATTATTGCTATGGAAGAAGAGTTAAATCAGTTTGAGAGAAATAAAGTTTGGACTCTTGTTCCTAGACCTCATGATCATTCTGTTATTGGTACAAAATGGATATTTAGAAATAAGTTAAATGAACTAGGAGAAGTTGTTAGAAATAAAGCTAGACTTGTTGCTCAAGGCTTCAATCAAGAAGAAGGTATTGATTATGATGAAATTTTTGCTCCAGTGGCCAGATTAGAGTCTATTAGAATACTCTTGGCATTTGCTTGTTTTCAAGACTTTAAACTATTTCAAATGGATGTCAAAAGTGCTTTTCTAAATGGTTTTATTGAAGAAGAAGTTTATGTAGAACAACCTCCTGGCTTTATTCATGAAAAATTTCCAAATCATGTTTTCAAATTAACTAAAGCTCTATATGGACTGAAACAAGCTCCAAGATCTTGGTATGAAAGATTAAGTGGTTTTCTTCTTTCAAAAGGTTTTACTAAAGGAAAAGTAGATACAACTCTTTTTATTAAAACATCATCTAAAAATGATATTTTACTTGTACAAATCTATGTTGATGATATCATTTTTGGTGCTACTAATACTTCTCTTTGTGAAGAGTTTGCTAAAACTATGCAAAATGAATTTGAGATGAGCATGATGGGAGAACTAAGTTTCTTCCTTGGGCTGCAAATTAAGCAAACCAAGGATGGAGTATTCATCAATCAAGCAAAGTATACTAAGGAGCTATTGAAAAGGTTTGGAATGGATCAAGCAAAAGGGATAAGTACTCCAATGAGTTCATCAACTAAACTTGATAAAGATGAGAAAGGTAAGAGTATTGATGAAAAATTATATAGAGGTATGATTGGAAGCCTACTCTATCTCACAGCTAGTAGACCAGATATTATGTTTGCTGTATGTTTATGTGCTAGATTCCAATCATGTCCTAAAGAATCTCATCTAATTTTTGTCAAACGAATTTTTCGTTATTTAATTGATACTCATGACTATGGCCTTTGATTTTCAAAAACTTCATCTTTTGAACTTATTGGATATTCTAATGCGGATTATGCTGGTTGTAAAGTTGAACGTAAAAGCACAAGTGGCCATTGTCAATTTCTTGGTAGTTGTCTTGTATCTTGGTTTAGTAAAAAGCAAGCTTGTGTGTCTTTATCCACTGCAGAAGCTGAATACATAGCTGCAGGAAGTTGTTGTGCATAATTGTTATGGATGCAGCATACTTTACTTGATTATGGTCTTAAATTCAATTGTGTGCCCATATTATGTAGTGCTATAAACTTGAGCATAAATCCCATTCAACATTCTAGGACTAAGCATATAGAGATAAAACATCATTTCATTCGTGACCATGTGATTAAAAAGGATATATGCTTAGAATATATAAATACAAATGATCAAATTGCTGACATATTTACAAAGCCTTTGGCTGAGGAAAGGTTCAATCACCTAAGAAGACTCTTAGGAATTTCAAGATTCAATGATTAATGTGTGTATTGAAGTTTTGGTGAATGCAGGAAATTTTGATTCAAAATTCGGATGCACTGCAGAAGATTCGGTCGACCGAATCTTCTGCAGTGCGACCGAATTTTCTGAACTGACGAAACAGAAACTTTTGCTTGAAAATTCGGACGCAGACCTAAAAAATCGGTCGACCGAATTTTACGGACTTAACTCTTTAAATGAATATTAAACAATCTTCTCAACATTTCAACTTCCGAATTTCACATCCTTTTTAAAACCTCTCATACCCATTCACATCCGAATCAAAATCCCTTCAAAATCACACATTCTCATCCCGATTTTCCTTCATTTTTAAACTTCCAAGCCCTAATTTCATACAGAAAACCAATCCTTCTCTAGAGAAAACATCATGGTGAGAACAAAGAAGCCCAATGTTGAGAAAGGAAAAGGAAAGGCTAAGGAAGGAGATGGAGACCCAATCCTCAATCAGCCAAGAAGGATTCGCGTTCCTCAAACACATTCTGGAGTTGACAGGTTTATCTCTATTAAATCTACTCATGAATTTGATGAATGGAATAAGAGTAGTAGAAAAATCATTCCTGGATATAAGGTGGATATTGATAAACTGTCAAACATGGATATTGTTCTATCTCATTTCAATGATATTAGTTGGAGTAGTTTGCTATTCATTGATGAAGAATTTTATCCTACTTTGATATATGAATTCTACGCAAACTTGAAAGAGGATAGAATTGAGATGATAGGGGATAATGTGATACAATGGTATTCATCTAGAGTATCACAAATAGACATTGAATTCAATGAAGGATTGATAAATAGAATTTGTGGAGTGGGTGACGAGGGAGCTAGATATTATTCAGCATCCATGCATTGCTATGATCGTGAACTCTTCACACATGTTAGATTTGAAGAAGCATTTACAAATGGAAGAGAGTTTAGAGCCATAAAGGAAAGGGAAATTAAGAATTTGGATGCTAGAGGTAGAGTTTTGCATCACATGGTGACTACAATGATTGTTCCTAATTTTGGACACAAGTCATCAGTTGGAAATATGCATATGGTAATCATGTTAGCCTTGAAACATATGATTGCAGTCAGAAAAACAGTGACCAAGGCATTCCCATTTGGAAGATTATTAACCAGAATCTTCAAGCATTTTAAGATCAAACTTCCTGGAAGAGGGCAAGCCTTTAAGAGTGGTGAAATTTACACAAATGAAACTCTTAAGAGAATGCAATTAGTTCATGATGAGGATAATGTATGGAGGACAAAAAGAGAAACCCCTCCGAAAAGAATAGAAAGAGAGAGAATCATAGAAAGTGAAGAGGAAGAAGAAGAAGAGGATGAAGAGGAAACCCTTGCTAGGGAAATGAAAACAAAAAGAAAGCATGACACCTCAAGTGAGGGGGAGCAACCTCCAACAAAAAGAACATTATTTGAAGAAGAAACTGGAATTGGGTCTAGTAGTAAAGGAGTAACTAGAGGTGACACCATTATAGCCAAAACATTCCAAGAAGCCTTGAACAATCATGTCAACGAAATGGAGAAAATGTATAAGTTCTTTGAGTTATTTGCTCCAATGGTTCTTGGAAAATTGGATGGACTGGAAAATAGAGTAAAACACATTGAAGATATCCTTGTGAGAAACACTCAAAGTGGTGAAGGAACCTCTAAGCCTCAAGATAGAAATGAGGAGGAAAGAGATAGAGAAGCAGAGAAAGAAGACAATGAGGATAGCAGTAATGAAGAGGATGATCAGGGTGGAAATGATAAGACTACAGCAGAAGAAAAAGAACAAGAACAGGCTCATGAAGATCTACCAGTGGCAGGAAATCAAGTAGCTCAAGCTGCAATTGTATCTCCAGCAACAATCTCTTTCAGTCAAGGAAGAGTTAAGCACTTGGCAATCAAGAAAGGAGTGAGCCGAGCCTCCCCATCAACATCTCCATCACAAGACTAAGCCTTCTTTTCTAATCTCTTTACTGTATTTTGTTCAGTTTTCTAAGCATTTTGCTGCATTTTCTATTCTGAACTTGTTAAATATTTTGCTGTTTTTTTATGTAATAGTGAAGCTCAATGATGAAATCCCAGTGATGAAAGCTTCTTTTATATGCTAACTTGAACATCTCATTTTCATTGATCCCTTTATTTTTTTATGATGACAAAAGGGGGAGAAAATATGATGCAATACATGTGAAAACTTAGTCTTATGTGAACTTAGTTTTTAATGCTACTGAATGTTGCATCTGCTACAATATGAATTTTTATGCATTACAATTCGGATGCAAGGTTTTAAGAATTGGATGCATTCATATTTATGGTCAAAATTTTTTTTCTATTTACCCACATTGGTTCAAATCTGTCTTAATCTATTCCATTATGTTTGAACAACATTATGAAACCTTTATATCATTTCAAAACTTCAATTATATTGAATATGTTGCAGTTTGGAGATGAGATTAAAAATTCGGATGCATGTGATTCAAAATTCGGACGCATGTGATTCAAAATTCGGACGCATGCTATAAAATTCGGATGCATCCTTATTGTGTTGTCAAAATGTGCTCATTTTGTTGTTCAAATTGATTCAAATATGTTTTAATCTCTTAATATATGTTTGAACAACCTTAGGAAAGCCTATTTACAAAATTTGGATGCATAGTATATCTAGTCCAAACTTGTTGAAAAAATGAGCACAATCTAAGGGGGAGCTTTGATAAGCATTTAACAACCTTAAAACCTCTCTTAGAACTTTTTCTAAATGCTTAAATGCTATATCTTCTATCCTAAATGTTGGAAGGAAGGAGGTAAATGGAGGTTGGTTGGGTTATAGGCTCATAATGAGCCTTGTATATGTCAGTATGCTAAATTGCTTGTTTTCTACCATTGACATGAATAATTCTTTGTGTTAATCTGTTTAAATCCATCACATATTGCATCAAAGTTTGTCATCATCAAAAAGGGGGAGATTGTAAGCCCTAAGGGCAAATCATGTAATTTTGATTCATGACAAATATTGATGAGAACTAATATGTTTATATTGTGTGATAGGATTTGTGAAGAAAGAAGTTTGAAGTCTCATTGCCTTCAAGACAAAGAGCAAGAACAACCTCAGTAAGCTATGAGTCTTTTGAGGTTTATTCAAAGATGAACTCAAGGCATTGAAGACTTGAAGTGTAGAGTAGGTATGATGATAGGTAATATCTATGTAAACTCTACACTTGTATGTCTTGGAGTCTATTGAATGCATAAGAGAGCATAAAATTGGTTTCTTAAGTTTAAAAGTTTTTTTTTTGTTTGTTTGAATTCTTAGTAAATGTGGTTTTGTGTCCTAAAAGTTTTTAAGATAACTTTATATGATCAAATGAGTTTGATTTTGGTTTTCAAACTTATGTTTGTATAAATAAGTTATCTATATATACCAAATGTATTTCAAATACTTGGAAGATTGATTTCAAATGATTTTACAAAGTTTGAACACAATTCCATAAAATTCGGTCGTCCGAATTTTGGTCTTCAGCATGGTCACTGTTCTTCCAGAGAAATTCGGACGAAGATTCGGACGAAGCAGGAAGAATTCGGTCGTCCGAAAAATTCGGACGCAGAATTCGGTCGTCCGAATTTCCTGAAAATAGCCGTTAACTAGCCGTTTTATAGCTATTTCAACTGATTTTCAAATTCTATAAAAGCTATAAACGTGCAATCTTTTGTAAGTTTTGAATATTTGAATACTCTAAGCTTTCTAAAGTCTATCACAAACATTTCTCAAGCTCTCTTATGTATTGTGCATTCAATTGATCAATCCAAAGACATCAAAGTGTGAAGGTGCAACTTTGTGTAATTTCTACCAACAAGTGGTAACATCTACACACTCATCTTTACTTATTCAATTGTGTTGATCTACTAGCTCTAGCAAGGTTATCTTGATAACATAAAACCCTTTAGATAAGGGTGATCCTTGAAGTTGTGATTCAAGGTTGTTTGAGATATAAAACCATAGGTTGGTGAGCCTTGTTTGTAAAATTACTAGAAGAGGTAAGTGTAAAACCATAGTGTGGTGAACCTCTCTTGTAATCTGTGAACTTGAGCACATAATAGAGTTATTGAAATCCTTAAGTGTGGACTTAAGGTAGTGGAGGTAAATCTTGAGGATCGAACCACTATAAATTGCTTGTGTTCTTTTGTCTACATTTCTTATATTGCTGTGCCATAAACTGTTTCTTTCTTATTCGTATAATCTGCAATAGGTCTATACATATATAAAGTTTGAATTTTCCATAATTAGCCAAATACCTAATTCACCCCCCCCCCCCTCTTAGGTATTTCAAAAAGAAACTTTTATAATGAGGAAACCATTCATGTTAGTTTCGATGAATCTTACATTTTCTTGGAAAGAAAAGAAGAAGATGATGCAGGTACATCAATGAATAACTATCAAATCTATTTTCTAGCACCAACTTTGGAGAACCATACCAATGAGGAAGAAATGATTGAACAAAATCAAGATGACCAACCTAGTGGTGATCAAGTGCTCCCAAAGAACTTAAGATATTCAAGAGGGCACCCTAAGGAGCAAATTATTGGTGATATCTTCCAAGATCTACATACACTACCTTGAGTCCACACTCAAGGATTTCAACTAATTCACTTGGAAGACCTAAGAGGGGGGTGAATTAGGATTTCAAGTCTTGAGGCTTCTACCATTTATATAGGCATTCTCAATTCTTTCAAGTGAGTATAACTCACTTATAAAACAATGTCCCCCGGAAGAATAATGCCTTAACCCAGCATCCTCACAAATTCTATTGAGCAATGCATTATCAATCTCAAAAATCAACTTGTGATATTCTTGAAGAATACCATTGAATAGTTTTATTACCAACTTGGTCAACTCTTTCTTCCTTAATATTTGCTTAAACTTTATAAACTAAGGAAGGTAATAGCATTCATCAAATACAAGCAAACTAGTCCATCTCACATCATTTAAAAATGAGAGTATATTACCCATTTCGGATAGTTTGATGACATCCACCTTGTGGCTTGGATTTGTCTTATTCATCAAATTCAGTAGCAGCCTCCACTGTGACAAATCTATCTAGTCATGACATGCTTTTAGGAACATGAACCTTCCTTGGTTCATTAATCATTGGTCCTCCTTCTCTTTCTTTGGCTTTTCCCTTTCCTTTTCTCATGCTAGGCTTCTTTGTCCTCATCTGAAGCTACAACACTTAAATACACTCATTAGTTATTGAATTTTGAAATCCCTAAGCTTCTTCTAAGATTGGTCAAACCTTTGGCCAATGGCTTAGTAACAATATCATTAATTTTTTTTCATTAATGCAAACATGCTTTAAAAAAGTATTACCCTTAATAGAGTGATTTCAAATGAGATGAAGTTTGATCTCTATATGCTTTGTCCTTGATTGTTGAATAGTATGATGATCAAATTTATTGCATTAGTGTTATCACATAACATAGCCACATATTTGAAATATAGACCATAATCACTTAGAGTATCAATAAGGTAATAGAGAATGTGTTTAACAGCATTCAAATGAGACTCTTTAGGACAGGATGAAATCTAGCACACAAGCACATGACAAACATAATATTGGCTCAACTTGCTGTCAAATAGAATTGACTACTCCTATGAAACCTTTTTATTCTTGTCAAGCATAGTTGATAAACTTATGGAAGTGCTTATACCTTAACTTGATTCATAAAAGTGCTATCCCTGGTTTTCTTAATTTGTAGGCCAAGAAAGAAATTGAGTTCTCCTATCATGCTCATTTCAAATTTACTTTGCATCAACTTGGCAAGCACATCACAAAGTGAAGTATTAGAAGCACCAAAAATTGTATCATATATTTGGACAAGTTATAGATCATTGTTACAAGAGGTTTTATTAAAAAAATAGTTTCAACCTTTTCTCCTTAAAATTCTTTTGAAAGAAGAAAAACACTCAATTTTTCATACCAAGCCTAGGAGCTTGTTTTAAATCATACAAAGCTTTGGATAATTTGAAAACATGGTTTGGAAACTTTTGATGATCAAAACCGGGTGATTGTTCCACATAGATCTCTTCCTCAATAGAACCATTTAGAAAAGAACTTTTGACATTAATGTGAAATAACTTAAAACCTTTAAAGCAAGTAAAAGTCAAAAGCATTCTTATGGACTTAAGTCTAGTATTCGGAGCAAAGGTTTCATCATAATCAATTCCCTCTTCTTGATTGAATCCTTGGGTCACAAATCTAACCTTGTTTCTAACAACTTCTCCGGATTCAATAAGTTTATTTCTAAAAAAGAAATTTAGTTCCAATAATGGAATGATCATGAGATTTAGGAATATCCAAATTTTGTATCTTTCAAAATTACTTAATTCCTCTTGCATAGCAATAATCCAAAAAACATCACACAATGCATCATCAATACTTTTAGGCTCATATGAGATAAAAGAATAAAGTAATCGATAAAATACCGTGTTATGTTTACTCCTTGGGAGATATCACCAATGATTTGCTCCTTAGGGTGGCCTTTTTGGATATCCTAAGTTGTTTGGGAGCTCTTGGTCACCACTAGGTTTGTCATCTTGATTTTGTTCAATCATTTCTTCCTCATTGGTATGATCCTCCAAAGTTGGTGCTTGAAGATGGGTTTGATAGTCATTCATAGATGTACCTACATCATCTTCATCTTTTCTTTCCAAGTAAATGTAAGATTCATCAAAACAAACATGAATGGTTTCCTCATCATATAAGGTTCTTTTTCTTAGAAACTCTATCAACCTTGTTGTTAGAGGAATAACCAAGGAATATCCCTTCATTCGATTTTCTATCAAAATTTCCAAGTTATCGCACATATTCAATATAAGGCACTTGCAACCAAATACTTTGAAATAGGCAATACAGGCTAGTAGTATTCAATATAAAGTACTTTGTTACACGTATTCATGTATATTTGATACAACCTATCATGTATGTTTAAATTCGAGAGTATTCTATCAAATGTAAGTTCAAAAGATATTTAAAAAAATAGCCTCAAAAGAACTCTATTAAAAAACATAACAAAGTAGTGTTTTCAGCTTTGTCCCAAAAATATTTTGGTAAAGAATTTTCTCTAAGTATAGACTTAGCCATTACTTGGGAGGTACGATTTTTCTTTTCAATAACTCCATTTTTTTGAGGTGTTTTGGCAGCCAAAAAGTTTTTGAGCAATCCCATTCTCATCACAAAGTTTTGTAAAATCTTGATTGTAAAATTCTCTCCCATTGTAACTTCTAATAGAAATCAATTTGCACTCAAGAGAGATTTGGACCCTTTTGAAAAGTCTTACAAATTCATGAAAAGAAATTCATCCTTTTGAGCTAGAAAGATCACTGATGTAAATCTAGAGAAATCATCAACAATCATATATGAATACCTCTTACTATCAAGACTAGTGATCCTCATTGGTCCAAACAATCCATATAAACAAATTTTAAGAGGTTTTGAAGTGAAATCATTTTCTTAGGTTTGGAAGATTATTTTGTTTGTTTTCCATATTGGGGAGAATTACAAGGATGATTTTTCTCAAAACGAATTTTTTTTATAATCCTTTTATAAAAACAATATTCAACAAGTCCATGCTAACATGATCAAGTTTACGATGCCATAAATAATCGTCATTATCATGAGTGGAAACTCATCTATCTTTATAAGCAACAAGTTCATCAAGGCAAGGCACATAACCATTATTAACACAATTTGCAACAAAAATAGTTCTGCCATTGACACCATCAAGTATAATTCAAGTATTACATTTAAATTCAACTTTTCAATCATTGTCACATAATTGATTAATGCTAAGCAAGTTATAGTTCATATCAGCACTAAGTAATATTAGTTTAAAAAGAAGAGAGGAACCTTTACCAACATTGGTTACTCCACGAATTCTTCCTTTCTTCTTGTCTAAAAAACAAATCCTTCATTGGTTGCTTTGACCTTGCTTATGAATGAGGTGTTTTCCTTTATACTTTAAGCCAACATTATCAATATGCCACTTAGTGGTGCTTGAGTTTGAATTGGAGAGTACCTGCAATAAAGAAGAGGAAGTATCCTTTGGTACCCATACTTTCTTGGATCCGTGGGGGTTAGTAATATTCCCTTAACTCTCCAAATGGTTTTTATACCATTCTCTACTTTTCTTTTAACATAGCATTTGGTGACTTTATGCCCTTGTTTTCCACAATAAGTTCAACAAGTATGATGCATGGAAGTAGAAGTAGTTCTAACAAAGAAGTTGTCATATTTAGGCACATTGTTTACATAATTATAGCCAAGAAAATTTTTGACAAGAGGAGATCTTTGAGCTCCAAGAATTTTATCAAGATTGTCCCTTCCTTTTGTACATTTTTCTATACATGATGTAAGTTCATCAACCTTCTTTTTCAAACTCTCATGATCAACAAGCATTCTTTCAAGAGACAAAATCTTTTCACAAAATTCGGACGACCGAATTTTTCTGGTGCATCTGAACTTATCGTCCGAATTTTACTGTTGCATATTTCTGGAAAAATTCAGATGACCGAATTTTTTCCATGTGTCCCAACTTGCATCCAAATTTCTCTGAAAAAACAGTAACCATTTTTTGGCTACTAAAATCGGACGACCGAATTTTTTGGAAACACAATAGCCATTTCAAAGTTTGTTTCTCAAACTTTGTAAAATCATCTGAAACTCAACTTCAATAAGTTTGAAAAAAATTTGTATGAAAAGATAAGCTATTAAGACACTTTTAAATTCAAGAATCATAATCAAATCTGTTTGATCATACAAAGTTCACTCAAAAAGCTTTTTAGACTCAAGAACATACTTATTAATCAAAAGTTCATTCAAAGCCATTTAAGATTCAAAATAAGTTTTTGTTGCTCTCTTAAGCATTCAATAGATTCCAAGACACACAAGTGTAGAGTTTACAGAAAAATATACTTATATAGCATATGTACCCTACACTTCATGTTTTCAAAGCCTTCAAACATATTGAACAAACATCATCAAACTTCAATCACTTTGACTCATTGAAGTTGTTCAATCACTTTGGCTTCAAGGCAATGAGACTCCATACTTCTTAGTTCACAAATCCTATCACACAATATATAATCACATTAGTCCTTATCAATATTTGTCATTAATCAAAACTACATGATTTGCCCTTAGGGCTAACATCAACCACTAAATCACATATAAACTTAGAGCTTGTGAATTTGAATAGGAGCTTTTATTACGGCAAAAGAATTGTAGAACTGCAGAAGATTTTGATAATTAGCCAAAGACCTAATTCAGCCCCCCTTTTAGGTCTTACAAAATGCAAAAGTGGTCTTCTATACAATTATAGAGGACATTATGAAGGTTTCATAATGGTAAAATTTATATCAATCAGAGTTCATTTACCTACCCTGGTGAGGCTGCAAATTCACCTTTCCTCCATTGTGTTCCAGTTTTGACACATTTTGGTATAACGATCATATATTGAATTATAGATTCCTAATTCGGTGATTTAAAGAACTGTGGAAAGCACCGATCTTGCTTTACAACTGCCATGAGGACACCAAGACCTAGACTAGCCGATTTAATGCTCTGAATTGACCTAGAAATCAAAATAGTGTCCCAGTCTTGCAGCAGAACCTTGCACCAAAACTGGGAGCAAGCGGCGCCGTTTGGTCCAAACCAAGCGGCGCTATTTGTGTCGATCTGAAGCTATTTCTCTGCTGCTTCTCTATCTCTTTTGGGCTGGATTTAAATACTCTTTAAGGGCAAGAAGATGAGGCAGCTAGGGTTGGCTAGAGAGGCTGCAAAACACCAAGAAAACACACCAAATTCTTCTTCCAATTCATCAATCTTGCACGAGAAATCATGAGAGAAGATTGAACCTTTGAAGAAGGAGAACATCCACCTTGAAGGTTCAAGAAAAAAGCTGCAATTTTCTCAACACTACAGTGACGAATTTCAACCCTTGAAGAAGAGAAGATTTCCACCATGAAAATGAGCAATTCTTACTCCTTCTTCTTTGCTTTATATTCTTTGAATTGTAATGTGTTGATGAGATAAACTTTTGAATACATGGATGGGTATGAACCCTAGATTTTACTTATGTGAATGAATTGTTTCCTTGGTTGGTTGAATTCAAATTTCTTGTGGATTGTTTGTGGGTTTGAATGGTTGAATTGATTGAGTGGATTATTGATGCATAATCTGGAATTTTTTTACTTGAAATTGACAAAGGAAGGGTGATTGACAATTGATTCATAATCTGGAAATTTTCACTTGGAATTGAGAAAGAAAGGGTGAAATAGACCATACACAAACAATGGGGATGATTTAGGTGACTAGAGATAGAAACCTCAACATCTTCTGATAATTAGAGAAATCTAATTGGAAATTCACAATTCTTAATGCATTCTTGGGTTGAATTGGTTAGAAAGAAATTTCAACAAATTAATCTAAGAGTAGAGAACTTTCATCTAGAGATAGAGTGAGTTCTATCATTGGAATTTCATCAAACATTAAAATTGAAATTTATCAACCAATGGATATTTCTATCACATAGGTAAGTCTAGGGGGATTAACCATTCAAGTATTGTGTTGTGTTTTGTTTCTATGCCTTTATACTAAATTTTTATTACAATCTCTAACAATATGCACACAAACACTAGGCAAGCGCACCTATTGTTATGAGTAGTACAATGGCAAGCAAGTTTAAATATAGTATCCACGGGGATGGTTAAATATCATTACTCACTTTCTATTTTATTGTTTAGCCTATCAAGTTTGTTTGTGAAAACGATTGGAATAACTATTGGGAAAAGAAATCTAACTTAACTAATAAAACCCAACTTAACCAATCTTGCTTGCAAAAGAGAATTCAATAGAGAAAACAATACTTGGATGGTTAATCCCCCTAGAATTAGCTATGTGATAGAAATGTCCCTTGGTTTATAAATTTCACTTCTTATGTTTGATGAAATTCCAATGATAGAACTCACTCTATCTCTAGATGAAAGTTCTCTACTCTTAGATTAATTAGTTGAAATCTCTTTCTAACCAAATAACCCAAGAATGCATTAAGAATTGTGAATTTCCAATTAGATTTCTCTAATTATCAAGAAGATGTTGAGGTTTCTATCTCTAGTCACCTAAATCATCTCCATTGTTTGTGTATGGTCTATTTCACCCTTTCTTTCTCAATTCCAAGTGAAAATTTCCAGATTATGAATCAATTGTCAATCAGCCTTCCTTTCTCAATTCCAAGTGAACAAAAATTCCAGATTATGCATCAATAACCCACTCAATCAATTCAACCATTCAAATCCACAAACAATTCACAAGAAATTCAAATTCAATCAACCAATGAAACACTTCATTCACATAGGCAAAATCTAGGGTTCATACCCACCCAAGTATTCAAAAGTTTAGTTCATCAACATATTACAATTCAAAGAATATAAACCAATAAAGAAAGAGTAAGAATTGCTCATTTTCATGGTGTAAAATCTTCTCTTCTTCAAGGCTGAAATTCGTCACTGTAGCATGGAGAAAATTGCAGCTCTTTCCATGAATCTTCAAGGTGGATGTTCTCCTTCTTCAAGGATTCAATCTTCTCTCTTGATTTCTCTTGCAAAGGTGAAGAATTGGGAGGGATTTGAGTGAGTTTTTGGTAGGTTTTGCTGTTTTCTATCCACTCTCTCGGTTGCTCTTGTTTTTTGCACTAAAGGGGTATCAAAATCTGCCCCAAACAAGAGAGAAAAGCAGCATAAAAGTAGCTTCAGATCGACACAAATGGTGCCGCTTAGTTCACACTAAACAGCGCCGCTTTCCCCCAGTTTTGGTGCAAGCTTCTGCTGCCCGACTGTGACACTGTTTTAAATTCTAGGTTAATTCAGAGCATCAAATAGGCTGATATAGGTCTTGATGTCTTCATGAATGTTGTATATCAGGATCGTTTCTTTCCACAGAGATTTGAATCACCTCAATTGGGCATTTAGAACTCAAGATATGATCATTCGACCAAACTGTATCAAAAATGGAGCACAATGCAAAACAAGTGAATTTGCAACATAAGAAGGATAGGAAAATGAACTCCGATTGACACCAATTTTACCATTCTGAAAACTTCAGAATGTCTTCTATAATTGTCTAGAATACCACTTTCGCATTTGGAATCTTTATAGAGGTCAAAATCACACTTGAAAAGTCTCTACCAGTCTGTTTTTCCTCTGCATTTCGCTATTGTTCTTCATTTTGTAAAATCTCTTTGTTTGCTTCATTTTCTTCCAAATCTATAACAAACTCACCTAAAGCAAATAATAGATAAAGGGAGTGTCAATGGTGATTAAAACACCAAAATTTAGTAGAAATGTGAGCTCAAAATGATCATTATATAAAGCACAAATATAGAATATCAAACTCCCCCACACTTAGACATTGCTTGTCCCCAAGCAATACTGCAAAACAACTAAGAAATTTGAACAATAATCCACAAGGAATAAAAAGTGTTTTGAAGTAGTACAAACGAGTGCAAAACAGAGAAAGCATTACTTCTTGAGAAATCTTGAGCAATCTACACAATCAATCTAAAAGTCATCCGAAGTATCCATCACAAAGGTTAACCAATCACCCCTTGTCTTGCAATACAAGCAAGAATTCGCATGTGTGTATATGTCCAGCCAATGCAAATGTTCAACAATTATAACACTGAATTTCATGTTATTGGGCAAGGAATTCTCATCAAGAAAGCATAATACCTCATAAGCCCGGCATTCACAAAACCTCTCCACTAATACGGTAACCAAAATTTAACCTCGATTAGGTAGGACTTTTATGTTTGTAACTTTAGGCTCAGGGAAAGTTTAGGGTGCGAAACGAAAGGTAAGGAATTCAAGATCAAAGAAATGAGAGCTAAAGAGAAAGGAATGAGATATAAAACAAAAGCAAAAACCCTTATTAGTCACAAGGAATATCACCATTCCCCTACATTCAACCACAAACTCCCATTCTCTACCAAATCCCTTCCTTTGGATTCAACCACTTGCACATATTAGGCTTCAACCCACAATCTTTCCATCATCACCCATCTTTGTCAACTCATAAATTTAACCTCAATCATGATAAAATTTACAATAATAATAATGAAAACATATATACATCTTGAAGGCATCAAGAAATGTAAGAAGCCTTCTCAATAATAGACAAATATATTACAATTTTTTTTTTCTTTTCTCCTTTTTTTTCTTTTTTTTCTTTTTTTCTTTTTTTTCGATTGAGGTGTAATCCAATTCCCGAACATATAAGGTCATCTCACCACTCTTTTTTTTTTAAATCCTATTTTTCCTATCATCTTCCATTCCACCCATTGTTCCAATTTCCGCAATACTCTTTGCTAATTTAAGGGTAAAAATGCATTTAGCTCTCGTAAAGAAGGCTTAAATATAAAGAGTGGAGTTTAAAAATTGAAAGAAGGAAAAATATAGAATATAGATTGAAAAATTTATGCACAAAGGCTTCAAGAAAGGGTACTACGGTTAAAATAAAGAGTGGTGGCTAGAAAGGCTCAATCGGTACAAAGAAGGCCTATTACCATCATTTTGAGATCAAACTAAGGTTACTTACTCATTTCGCCTCAAGGCGAGTGAATGCGGGTTCTAGGGTAAAAGTTATGTTGAATTCTAAGGCCAATAACACAAGATTCAACTCCATAATCATCACAACAAAAGCAAAGTGGAATATGCTTAAATGATGAATTCCATACAAGCAAGGAATACAAGGGGTGCTTACTTAATCCAAGTTGAAGGTACTAGTTATGGCCTTTAGAATAATTGTATAGCTACTCTTTGAGAAAAGATAAACATGCAAGTTTTGAAGTATCTTGAAGATTCCAAAAATAAAAACAAGAGAATTCAACGAAAATCTTGAAAATAACCTATACTACTAAAGCCAATTCCCCCACACTTAAGACAACATTGTCCGCAATGTTGGGAGAGAGATAAACAAAAGACTGCATAAATAGAAATATATGACATAAATTACAGAAGAACGCCACACCAAACCACCAAACAGAAAAACGGTGAAAAAACATGGTTGTTTCGTACGTGAAGGCTGGGTGAAACCATATGAGCAGCAAGCTGCACCTTCTATATACTTCACAGCAAAAGGAAATGAAAGAAAACATAAGAAAAAGAAAAAAAAATAAGAAATAAAAATAAAAATAAAAAATGACATAAGTAAAACGGAAGCAGAAAAACATAGCATGAGAATACATAAATAAAAGGTCAAACAAAAATGGAAAAGAAATAACTCTGTGTCGTTCATATACCGTCGGTGCCACCACTCGACCCGGGGCCAACTCCTGGAAAAAGTTGTCGCCAAAGTCCGGTGAGATATGCATAAGTTGCTCTTGATTCTGAAGGAGCGTTGCTTATGATTCGGCGAGGCCGACGTATTGTTGGCCCAAAAGTTGCTGTTGTTCGAGGATTTGTTGTTGGCCTCGATGAAGTTCCTCGAACTGTTCTTGGCGAGTATGGTCTGCCATAGAACGGTGGCCCAATTGAATCTAGATTTCAGCAAATGTTGTGCACATTTCGGCTTGAAAATCTGTGGTGGATGATGAGGCGATGTTAGGACGAGGTCAGCAGACACTTTCTGGATCTACATGCATGCCGGAGGTAGGAGGGATGCCTTGCCGAAGTTCAGCGTCAGATCTCGTGATCCATTCATTCCTCTCATCGTCATAGTGGTAGCCGCAGTTTTGCAGTGTTTTTGTGGTGAACACTTCAGAAGCTGATGTGGAAAGGGCAACCTCTCTACGAAAATCCACGTTAAAGCGTCGGAGAATCTGTGTGATAAGAAGAGGAAAAACAAATGCTTTCGTGGTAAAACCAGATGCAACCACCTCATTCATTTGTGTAAGTAAAATAGAAGCTAATGGAATGGGTGATCGAGTAAGCAGTTTGTGGATAATATAAATGTCCGAGCATCGAACATCATTGAATCCACTCGCCCTAGGCAGAACATTAAAAGCAAGTAAATAGACCACTAAACGAAGCCTAGGGGAAAGGGTATTGGCATTAAAACCATAACTTGAACCCATTCTGCTATATGTTAAATGTAATGCCCGATAAGTTGTTTTAAAATCCCACTCTCCGTTAGAGAGTACCTCTTTTTTGTTATTGTCTATCCGAACCCAATTCCCTTCATCAAGAATGTGAAGAAGTTCAGCTAGAAGAGTGCGGGTGACGACAATTGGTTGACCCTTAACCTGAGTATGAAGGACCTTGCCAAATTTGTCAAATTTATCCCTAATATTGGCATAAAATTTTGTGACAAGGACAGGATAGTAAGTACTGGAGAGGTTAAGGATAGGCCTCCATCCTATGGCTTGGAATAACCCAGAAATATTGAGCAGCTCATTCACCTCAGCGGAAACGGTACGCCCAATGATCATGGAGTTTTGTTGACGTGAAGCGTACCATTCCCGATGTTGATCATCGGTGAAAACGAGTAGGATAGAGGTAGGAGATATTTGATAGAGGTACTTAGGGGGATTGTGAGGAAGGGTTGGCTCCCGAAGAGGAAGCCACATCCCTTGTGCGTTTAGGCTTTTTGGGTTGGGCAGTGGTTTTTCTCGCCATGCTTTCTTTTCCAAAATTAACCGTGAAAGAAAAATTAGGCTACCTATATGAAAATACAAATGCCACAAATAACTTTACAAGAAATACACATACAAAGAATAAAATAAAATAAAATAAAATAAATAAATTTAAAAAAATAAAAAATAAAAATTACAAATTAGCTAATAAAAAAAAATATTAGACTAATAAACTAACTATGAAATTAACAAGTAGTAATGGACTACAAAGTAGTAAAGAATATCACAAATTTAACAAGTAAGTTTCATTGTGGGATTTCATCAAACACATGGTAGGCATAGGGGAAAACAAGAGATAACCAACAAAAAATTAGAAGAATTGCAAGGCAATCAACAAACAAATGCACCACAATCACAAATTACTAAAGCATTTAACCCAAAAAAAATAAGAAAAACAAAGATTGCAAGAGAAAAGGTTAAAGAAACAAACTAATTCTAGTGGAGTGCTTGAAATTTCTTGTGCCCCAAAGTTGAGTCAAGAAGAATAAGCTCCAAAAATTTGACTTGGGAGGATGAGTTGAGGTGAAAGAAAAAATGTGGTAAGGTTGAGATTTTCTTGATCAAAAAATGGAAAGAGAGAACCGAGAGAAAAGGGGAAGGAAGGAGAGAGAAAAGAGAGGAAGAAATGCAGGTCGGTTGTGGGTTTTTGAGGTTTTTTTTTCTTTAATAGTGCACAGTGAAACGGTGCCGTTTTAATCCAGTTCGGCAGAACTGGATTTGCGTCCAGAGTGAACCGGCGCCGTTTCAATCCAGTTATGCCGTGACTGGATTGAAACAGTGACTCGGCGCCGTTTGGTTTAGTCCAAACGGCGCCGTTTTGGTTGTTTTTTTTTCCAGAAACAGTACACATTCAACAACAACATTTAACAAAACAAAAAAAAAACAAAAATAATAATAATAATAATAATAATTGACTACAAAATAACACACCAAACAACACATTATAAAACTCTTCACATTTTAAGGGAATTAAAATTTTTAAACTCAAAACCACATGAAGTAAAATTATGTACAATTAACTAAATAGATATAAAAGATCACTTATCTTTTGAATCATGGAGGATTAAAGAGACTTTTTCAAGTTCTCTAGGATCTCCTCCATGATAGTATTTGAGACGATGGCCGTTAACCTTGAAAATTCCCTTATCCGGATGTGCAACTTCTACTACACCATAAGCATAAACTTTGTGTACTACGAATGGTCCGGACCATCGTGATTTGAGTTTTTCAGGAAAGAGCCTCAATCGAGAGTTAAATAATAGCACTTGTTCTCCCTCCTTAAATTCCCTATTAGACAATATGTGTTTGTCATGCCATTGCTTCACTTTTTTCCTTGTAGATTCGTGAGTTCTCCTAGGGATCTCTCCTCCACTCATCAAGTTCAATAATTTGGAGTATTCTGGTCTTCCCTGCAAGATCATGATCAAAATTAATCAACTTAATTGCCCAATATGCTTGATGCTCAACCTCAACCAGTAAATGACAAGACTTCCCATAGACTAATCTATATGGAGTAAACCCGATGGGGGTCTTGTATGCAGTCCTATATGCCCACAAAGCATCATCAAGCTTAACACTCCAATCCTTCCTAGTATGTTCAACAATCTTTTCCAAAACTCTTTTAATTTCTTTATTAACCACTTCCACTTGACCACTAGTTCGAGGGTGATAAGGGGTTGCCATTTTGTGAGTAACACCCAATCGAAGCAAGACCTTCTCAAGTTGTTGGTTACAAAAATGAGTTCCTCAATCACTAATTATGGCTCTAGGAATGCGAAAGCGAGTGAACAATTTTTTTAAAAATTTAACAACTACTCTCGCATCATTTGTTGGCAAAGCTTGGGCTTCCACCCATCTAGAGACATAATCAACTGCAACCAAGATGTATGCATTACCAAAAAAGTTTGGAAAAGGACCCATGAAATCAATACCCCAACAATCAAAGACTTCACATACTTGAAATGTAGAGAGGGGCATTTCATGTCTCTTTGAGATATTACCTGTTCGTTGGCAATTGTCACAGTTTTCTACATACCTTTGGGCATCTCGAAACAAATTTGGCCAATAAAACCCCGACTCAAGTACCTTTCTTGCTGTCCCATTGGCTTGATAACGACCACCAGCCGAACCTTTATGGCAATGCTCATATTCTCAGGGTAGGCTACACATCTCTTTATGATTGGATCTGCACAAATTCGAAACAAAAACGGATCTTCCCAAAGATAGTACTTTAATTCCGAAAAGGATTTCTTCTTTTGTTGAGGGGTTAAATTCTTTGGTAAGATCCGACCCACAATATAATTAGCATAATCTGCAAACCAAGGAATGTGATCATTACTACCCATAACCAAGTTTAGCCTCTCATCAGGAAATGTGTCATTGATGTCTTCCTCGTTCAATTGCTCCAAATGTGGGTTCTCCAACCTTGATAGATGATCAGCGGCAAGATTCTCCGCTCCCTTTTTATCCCTTATTTCCAAATCAAATTCCTGCAATAAAAGTACCCACCTAATGAGTCTAGGCTTTGCATCAATTATGTTGAGAAGATATTTGAGTGCCGAATGATCAGTATAAACAATCACTTTAGAAAAAACAAGATAGGGGAGAAATTTATCAAAAGCAAAAACTATGGCAAGAAACTCCTTCTCGGTTGTGGTGTAGTTTTCTTGTGCTTCCGTCATGGTCTTGCTTGCAAAGTATATCGGTGAAAATGCTTTTCTCGCCTTTGTCCAAGCACTGCCCCTACTGCAAAATCACTTGCATCACACATTAGTTCAAAGGGAATGGACCAATCGGGGGCCACAAATATGGGAGAGTCAATCAATTTTTGCTTCAACAAAGTGAAAGCAATTAAGCATGTATCATCAAACACAAAGGGTGCATCTTTTTAAAGCAAATTTGTAAGAGGTTTAGAAATTTTAGAAAAATCTTTTATAAACCTTCTATAGAACCCTGCATGACCAAGAAAACTTCTAATTGCCTTTACCGAAGTAGGTGGTGGCAATTTTTCTATGGTTTCTACCTTGGCTCTATCAACCTCTATGCCCTTGCTAGAGATCTTATGCCCCAATACAATGCCTTCTTTGACCATAAAATGACATTTCTCCCAATTCAAAACCAAATTGGTTTCTTCACATCTTCGCAAAACTTTTTCAAGATTTTTCAAACAAAACTCAAAAGAGTCACCAAAAACAGAGAAATCATCCATAAAAACCTCCATAATATCCTCCTCTAAGCCTTCAAAAATAGCTAACATGCACCTTTGAAAAGTTGCAGGAGCATTGCATAAACCAAAAGCATGTGACGGTAAGCAAAAGTACCATAAGGACAGGTAAATGTAGTTTTCTCTTGATCTTCCGGGGCTATTGGAATTTGAAAGTACCCCGAAAAACCATTAAGAAAACAGTAATACCTATGCCGGCAAGTCTCTCAAGCATTTGATCAATGAAAGGCAGTGGAAAGTGATCCTTCCGAGTGGCATCATTAAGCTTCCGATAATCTATACACACTCTCCAGCCGGTCACGGTCCTCATGGGAATCAACTCGTTTCTCTCATTAGGCACGACAGTCATCCCTCCTTTCTTGGAATTTGAAAGTACCCCGAAAAACTATCAAGAAAATAGTAATACCTATGCCGGCAAGTCTCTCAAGCATTTGATCAATGAAAGGCAGTGGAAAGTGATCCTTCTGAGTGGCATCATTAAGCTTCCGATAATCTATACACACTCTCCAGCCGGTCACGGTCCTTATGGGAATCAACTCGTTTCTCTCATTAGGCACGACGGTCATCCCTCTTTTCTTGGGAACT
This sequence comes from Rauvolfia tetraphylla, assembly GCA_030512225.1. Lineage (NCBI taxonomy): Eukaryota > Viridiplantae > Streptophyta > Magnoliopsida > Gentianales > Apocynaceae > Rauvolfia > Rauvolfia tetraphylla. The sequence continues at coordinate 10,427,162 of JAJQKT010000059.1, forward strand.
ACTTGTACGGGACTCACCCATGGACTATCCGAAATAGGATATATGAGACCGGCGTCAAGAAGTTTGATTACATCTGCTTTGACCACTTTCTTCTTTGGGTTTAGCCTTCTTTGGGGTTGTACCACCGGTTTGAAGTCTTCTTCCATCAATATTTTGTGGGTGCAAAATGAAGGGCTAATACCATTGATGTCGGATATCTTCCATGCCATTGCCTTTGTATGCTTCTTTAGTACCTTTATGAGCTCTTCTTTCTGTTCGTCTTTCAAATCGGTTGCAATGATCACCGGAAGTTTAGAATTATCTGCAAGAAAAACATACTCCAAATGATCCGGCAATTTTTTCAACTCTAGCTCCGGGGGTTCTTCAACGGAGGACTTCATTCTACCCCCTTTTTCCTTCTCAATTTCTTCGAACTCCACCCCTTTGGTTGTGATTGGAGATGACTCCATATGTGCTATGACTTCACCATTCTCATGACACTCCTTTTTTGCTTCTTCATCTTGAAACAAGGATACCTCCAAATGATCATCATCCAATAATCCCTGCACATGGTTGGAGACAATGTCATCAATAATATCTATCCTAAAACAAGAATCATCATGATCAAGAGAATATTTCATAGCCTCAGGAACTTTAAAAATAACTTCCTCTTCCCCTACCCTAAGGGTTAACTTCCCTTCACATACATCTATATTGGCCTTAGCGGTAGCTAGAAAAGGTCTTCCTAAAATCAAAGGCACCTCCACATCCTCACTCATGTCAAGTATCACAAAATCAACAGGGGATATGAATTTATCAACTTTCACAAGTACATCCTCAATAATTCCCCTAGGATACTTCACCGATCTATCGGCCAATTGAATGTTCATTCTAGTTGGTTTAGGTTCACCTAATCCCAACTTTTTAAACATATCATATGGCAACAAATTAATGCTAGCACCCAAATCTACTAATGCCCTACTGATTGACAAACTACCAATAGTACAAGGGATAGTAAAACTCCCTGGATCCTTTAACTTTTGCGGTAGCTTGTTCTTGTTTTGAAGAATGGCTGAACACTCCTCATTCAATGTCACCATTGAGAACTCCTCTAGCTTTCTTTTAGAAATTTAGCATATCTTGGCATCTGCAAAAGAGCTTCAACAAATGGTAAGTTGATATGCAATTGCTTAAAAACTTACCAAATTGTTCATCTTTTTTCTCTTGTTGAAGTCGGGTAGGATATGGAATCTTTGGCCTATATTCTTGAGTTTTCTTATTCTTTTGTGTTTCTTTTTCTCAACCCTTTATTCATCCTCAACATACACTGGCTCATTTTTATTCCCTTCTTCCTTTTCTTGCGTCTTTTGCTTCGGAATCTCCAATTCCTTTCCACTTCTCAAGGTAATAGCTTTAGCATGTTCCCTTGGATTCGACTCGGTGTTGCTTGGGAGAGTTCCAGCTTGCCTTTCAGAAAAAAACTTTACCAGTTGGCCTAATTGATTTTCCAAGTTTTGAATGGAAGCCTGTTGGTTCCTCAGGGATGCTTCTTGATGTTGGAATCGGGTTTCGGTAGTTTCAATGAACTTTGTCATCAATTCTTCAAGGCTAGGCTTCACCGGTTGTTGGAGAGGTGGAGGTGGTTGATGTTGATAAGGAAGAGATTTTTGGGGTCGAGGATTTGATGAAACTTGGAAGCCGGGAGGATGAAACGGTCTTTGTTGTCATTGGTTGCTCCATGAGAAGTTTGGATGATTCCGCCACCCGGGATTATAGGTATTACTATTTGGATTGTTGGGTTGCCTTCCTCCTCCAAGGAAATCCACATGCTCTGTTGATGATGCATTAGAAGTTCCCATGGTTTGGCACTCATGGTTTGGATGACCACCTCCGCAAAAATCACAAGCCATCATCACTTGGGAGGGTTGGGGTGACAAACTCAAGCTCTCAATCTTCTTGTTTAAGGCATCGAATTTTGCCTCCAAAGCCGTCATCTTGTCTATATTGTGTATTCCACTAGGTTTGGTTTTTGGCCTTGGATTTCCCCATTGGTAGTTGTTCATGGTAATGTTTTCAATGAGGTCTTGTAACTCTTCCGGTGTCTTCAAACTAGTGGTACCTCCTAAAGAAGCATCAATGAGTTGCTTAGAAGGGAAATTTAATCCACAGTGGAATGTTTGCATTTGCAGCCCCAAATCTAGACCATGATCTGGACATTTCCTCAAGAGCTCCTTCCATCTCTCCCAAGAATCATATAAGCTCTCACTCTCCAGTTGTTGGAAAGACAAGATGTCATTTCTTAGCTTTGCAGTCCTTGCCGGAGGGAAATATCTAGCAAGGAACTTCTCAGCAAGATTGTTCCATGTAATAATGGAACCCGGTGGAAGTGATTTCAACCATGACTTGGCTCAGTCTCTCAATGAAAATGGAAATAATCGAAGACGGATGGCATCTTCGGAAGCCCCATTAATTTTGAAAGTATCACATATCTCCAAGAAGTTGGCAATATGAGCATTCAGGTCTTCGTTCGGTTTGATCCCAAAATTGTTGGCTTCAACTCTTGGCCGGGCAATGCTTGACTCCGCTCCTAATAAAGAAGGTTGTGCATATCTCCCATTGTCCTTGGCCTTGCATTTCCGTCATGTGCCATAGTGTTCTCAATTAGAGGATTCTCACCTTCAACTTCAATTCCTTCAAGTACTACTTCAAGATTGATACCCCTTGGATCCCAATAAAAAATCTGCTCAACTTCGGAATTAAGTTGATTCAATTCTCCCGAATTACTTGAGGTCATAAACCAAAAAGAATTCACACCTTCACCAAAAATAAAGTAAAAGTTTAGCTCAAAAAACACTCACTTAAAACAGAACAAAAAAAAACAAAGAAACATAAGCTAAGAACTCCAATTCACTAATAACTAAAAGAAATGACAAACAAGACAATAATTGCTAACATTAGCAATAGGTATTATAACAACAAATAAGTAAAATGACTGAATCAATAAATTTCAAGCTTTCCTAATATTAACCAAAATGCCCCCGGCAACGGCGCCAAAAACTTGTTGTGTTTTGTTTCTATGCCTTTATACTAAATTTTTATTACAATCTCTAACAATATGCACACAAACACTAGGCAAGTGCACCTATCGTTATGAGTAGTACAATGGCAAGCAAGTTTAAATATCGTATCCACGGGGATGGTTAAATATCATTACTCACGTTCTATTCTATTGTTTAGCCTATCAAGTTTGTTTGTGAAAACGATTGGAATAACTACTGGGAAAAGAAATCTAACTTAACTAATTAAGCCCAACTTAACCAATCTTGCTTGCAAAAGATAATTCAATAGAGAAAACAATACTTGGAAGGTTAATCCCCCTAGAATTAGCTATGTGATAGAAATGTCCCTTGGTTGATAAATTTCACTTCTTATGTTTGATGAAATTCCAATGATAGAACTCACTCTATCTCTAGATGAAAGTTCTCTACTCTTAGATTAATTAGTTGAAATCTCTTTCTAACCAAATAACCCAAGAATGCATTAAGAATTGTGAATTTCCAATTAGATTTCTCTAATTATCAAGAAGATGTTGAGGTTTCTATCTCTAGTCACCTAAATCATCCCCATTGTTTGTGTATGGTCTATTTCACCCTTTCTTTCTCAATTCCAAGTGAAAATTTCCAGATTATGAATCAATTGTCAATCAGCCTTCCTTTCTCAATTCCAAGTGAACAAAAATTCCAGATTATGCATCAATAACCCACTCAATCAATTCAACCATTCAAATCCACAAACAATTCACAAGAAATTCAAATTCAATCAACCAATGAAACACTTCATTCACATAGGCAAAATATAGGGTTCATACCTATCCAAGTATTCAAAAGTTTAGTTCATCAACATATTACAATTCAAAGAATATAAACCAATAAAGAAAGAGTAAGAATTGCTCATTTTCATGGTGTAAAATCTTCTCTTCTTCAAGGCTGAAATTCGTCACTGTAGCATGGAGAAAATTGCAGCTCTTTCCATGAATCTTCAAGGTGGATGTTCTCCTTCTTCAAGGATTCAATCTTCTCTCTTGATTTCTCTTGCAAAGGTGAAGAATTGGGAGGGATTTGAGTGAGTTTTTGGTAGGTTTTGCTGTTTTCTGTCCACTCTCTCGGCTGCTCTTGTTTTTTGCACTAAAGGGGTATCAAAATTTGCCCCAAACAAGAGAGAAAAGCAGCATAAAAGCAGCTTCAGATCGACAGAAACGGCACCGCTTAGTTCATTCCAAACGGCGCCGCTTGCCCTCAGTTTTGGTGCAAGCTTCTGCTGCCCGACTGTGGCACTGTTTTGACTTCTAGGTGAATTCAGAGCATCAAATAGGCTGATATAGGTCTTGATGTCTTCAGGATCTTAGCTTTCCATAGAGATTTGAATCACCTTAATTGGGTATCTAGAACTCAAGATATGATCATTATACCATACTGTAGCAAAAATGGAGCACAATGCAGAACAGGTGACTTTGCAGCATAAGCAGGGTAGGCAAATGAACTCTGATTGACACAAATTGTACCATTCTGAAAACTTCTAGAATACCACTTTTGCATTTGGAATCTTTATAGAGGTCAAAATCACACTTGAAAAGTTTCTATCAGTCTGTTTTTCCTCTGAATTTCTCTATTATTTTTCATTGTGTAAAATCTCTTTGTTTGCTTCATTTATTTCCAAATCTTTAACAAACTCACCTAAAGCAAATAAGAGATAAAAGGAGTGTAAATGTTGATTAAAACACCAGAATTTAGTAGATATATGAGCTCAAAATGATCATTATATAAAGCACAAATATAGAATATCATATTGCTTTCTCAATTAAATTCTCTCTTGCAAACAAAAATTAGTTAAGTTGATTTAATTAGCTAAGTTAGACTTCTATTCCTAGTAGTAATTTCAACCATTTTTACAAGAAAATTTTGATAGGCTAAACAATAGAATAGAAAGTGAGTAATGATATTTAACCATCCCCGTGGATACGATATTTAAACTTGCTTGCCATTATACTAATTTCAACGATGGGTGCACTTGCCTTGTGTTTGTGTGCAATTTGTTGAGGATTGTGATAAAATTGAGTATAAAGGCATAGAAACAAAACACAACAGTACCGCACATTTTGTAAAATTTTGGTGGTTCCATTATGATTCCTCAGCTTGATTGAACCTATCCCGGTTGTTTTACATGGATCATCATTGCCCATGTAGATAACTCCGCCATCAAGTTCCTGAAATTAAAAGAACCACTCCTGAATAGGACACATATAATAGGTGTAACCTGAATCCAATATCCATTCATTCGGATGCAATGTTGAAGGTGAAACCACAAGAGAAATTTCTGATTCTGCATCACTCTTGCATTTTGTAACATTAGCATATTGCGGAGTCTACCCTTTCTTCTTCAGCTTTGGACAGTATTTCTTCTAGTGTCCTTTCTCATGACAGAAAACACACTCATCTTTGGCAATAACTCGACCTTTTGACTTGGACCTTCCTCTCTTCCCATTTGATTTGCTTTGCTAACGACCTCTTACCACCAATGCTTCTTCTGATGTCGTTGATTTAGTATTTATCTTATCCTTCTTTCTCAATTCATGACTATACAAAGCAGAACAAACAGCATCTAATGACACATTTTCCTTCCCATGAAGTAATGTAGTCTCCAAATGTTCAAATTCATCTGGAAGGCATGATAATAACATCAAAGCAAAATCTTCATCCCCAAATTTCACATCTAAATTCAACAAAGTCTGCTACTAATTGATTAAACATAGTGATGTGTTCATTCATAGTTGTACATGGTCTGTAATCAAATCGGAATAGCCTTTCTTCATAAGGAGCTTATTCTTACCACTCTTCTTCAGAAATTTGTCCTCCAACGCCTTTCACAATTTGTACGCAGAAGTTTCGTTCTTGAAAGCATACTTCTACTCCTTGGACAGACACGATCGAATTGTTCCGCATGCAAACCGATTCATAATATTCCAATCCTTATCTTCAATGTCTTTCGCTTTATTTTTAGCAATGGCAATGTCAAGACCCTGCTGGAAAAGAGAGTCTAAGACTTCCCCTTGGCATTTACCAAAACGGCCAATACTGTCAAAAATTTCTACTACCAATTTCAAACTGAACACCGGAATCCTCGACCATGATTAAGAGGAAATTGATGTCTCTGGTACTACATTTTAATAGATGCCATTACATTTCTAATTGATGTCTCATGTACTACATTCAATATTTCAAAAAAAGCACTGAATATTGTACCAAAAATTATTCCAAAAAAATTTTTATGAAAGATTGGAGGGTCACAAGTGGACCGCCTAAATACCAACCTCCTTAGACAAAAGTTTCTACATAATTAAAGCTATGATACCAACAATGACTATTTTAAGAGAAACAAACAAGCCAATGATGAAACATTTGCTCTGATACCACTTGTTGGGAATTTCAGGTAATAATTTCCTCTAAAACAAACTTCCAGTGAATTGGAAAAAAAATACAAAACACTACGAATATACCCGACAAGTAATATTGAATACTATAATCGAAAAACAATAACAATAAATAAATACGGAATAAAAGGTATATAAAGAAAGAATACACCCGAAAAAATTTGGTAATGAAGTTTGGCAAAATTTGCCTAGTCTTCGAGCACTACTCAAGCAGCCCGTTTTTATTTATAGTGGGAGAAGAGATACAAAATTTGGAATAGACTTGGTGTGAGGGGAGAGTCCCCTTTTATATAGGGATCAAACTCCCTCACAAATTCATCACCCACCAATGTGGGATTTGAAATTGAAGCAAAAGTCAACAGAAGATTTAACAACTTATTCAGCCATCTCTGTCATGATGACTTGTACCCTCACTATCGAAAAAAAAATACGACATCTCACAAACTTGGTTGATGGACTTGCTAAACATTCTGAAGAGCAAGCAATCAATCAATCGATTAATGAACTAATTAGAGAAAAGTGGTGAAACAAGCAATGCTCCTCCAAATAAACTTGAGGTTGAACACAAAGTCAAAATTTCAAAGAAGCCAAAATATTCCAGTATCCTGTATCCTGTGATGGATTCATTCATGTTAATCGACTAAGAAACTTCATTATGGGAACCACCAATGATATGCATGAAAGGGGTAGCAAATCCAATCAAAGACTCAACTGAAGTGTCTTAAAAGATGACTTTGAAGGAAAATCAAATGAAGGAGTATCGTTTTCTTGACTTTGATGTCTTTTCAATGTTTGATTATTCAATTGCTACTAAAGTAATTAAGTTATTGAATCCAAAGCGCCCACATGAGGTTAGGCAAGAAGATGATCCAAAATACTGCAAGTAATATCACTTGATTGATTATCCAACAGAAGCGTGCTTTGTTTTTTAAAGACGAAGTCATCTAATGAGGTTGTGCAAGATGAACGTGATATCCCAAAATCCCATATGGGATACGTATCAAAATGATGAACTGTATACGAGTTTGAGTCTAAGTATTAATTGTCATTTCTGTCAATTTGAGTCTAAGTATTTATTGCCAATTTGAAATATATATTCAGTTGTAAGTAGTTGGTTATAGTTAGGTCTTGGCCCATAAGTCACACATTCAGACCGTGGGTACTGGCTAGACATGTGAGAACTAAGAGTTATACCCCATTTAGAGTTTTACACCCCTAGTCTGTTTTGGGCTACAAATAATAATAAGGCCATTAAAATCTTTAGATATCCATTTTGATATAAAGAGAACGGTCTAGGTAGTTAGTCGCGAATGTTGCTAGGCTTATGAGTCACGCACTTGAGCCTACAGGCATGGGACCTGACAACGTGTACTCCTTAACGAAGATAAATTGGCAGCAAATTATGCAATGGCCTCAGCCGACTTCTTAAACTCTAAGTCTCTCAAATGAAGTCAAAAGTGAAAGCTCCTTGAGACACCAACCTAAACTGCGAGTTACTTCTTGATAAGAGGTAAAGCTGTCTAATCTCTTAAAATGAAGTCTCAAATGCTCCTTGATGCATGACCCAAAAGTACAAGTTACTCTTTGATAAGAGGTTAAACTATTTAATCCCACAAAGTGAAGTCTCAAATGCTTCTTGATGCACTAGCTAAAACTGCAAGTGTTTTTTTGTAAGAGTTTAAACTATCTTAAATCTTCAAGGTAGTTGACAAGTGAAATACTTCTCAACTGCACGAGTTTAAACTACAAAGGCACTCTCATCCCACATGAGTTTAAATTGTGTACGGTCCCAAAAACTTTAGACTATGTTTTAACTTGATTCCTAAGATTATCTCTCTGGATACATAGGAAACTTGAAAGAAATTTCAAGGTTAGTCCTGTTTCTAAATCTTTGGATATCCTCATCCTTCGCGATATCATGCCCGCCAAGCATTTGAAAGATATTAAAACTTGGGATGTCCTTGAAAATGGTCTACTCGCCAAGAGTTTGAAAGATATCAAACCTTGAGATGTCTTTGAAAGATGTTCTACTTACCAAGTGTTTGAAAATTTTTCAAAACTTGGGATGTCCAAGCAAATAAGGCCCTCCGAAGGAGAGGAGTTTCCGTCAAGATGAACAACGTTAAGTGATAGGTGTTGCAAATCAGGTTCAATGAGTAGAATGGATAATCTCACAAACCGACTATCCATCAAATTTGGAACGAGAAGCTTCAGTCTTCTTTCAAAATGTTTGTCCTTGCAACTAAGAATAGACAAAAAAATCTTGTCATTCTTGGAGAGATTCTTGAAATTATAAAAGGACCTATCAAAAGAAAAAAAAAAAGAACTCCGGTATACAAGTTGAACTTGCGTGACGCCAAAAGCAATAAAGAGAAAGTGTATTATTATATACAGTTTTAAATTTGACAATATACAATTGAGAGACTAATCATGTCTAACTCTTCTCTCTCACATCATAAATTTTGAATTTGTTTTGTCCATGAGTTGGCAGAACTCATGGTTGAATTTTGCCCTTGATGGCTGAAAAAATTATGCCATTGATGGTGGCGAAACTCAACCTTGACTTTCGCCCTTGATAGTAGAACTCACCGGTGAGTTTCGCAACCAAGGGCGGAACTGATAGTAATAAAAAGAGAATGAAAACGGGAATGTATGATAGAAAATAAAAAAATTAAAAATATTTTATTTTTAAATTATATATAATAAAAAATTGTATATAGTAATGAAAAAGGGAAAACTCTAACCTTTCCTTTACTCACCAAGCTTGGTCAGAGGGCTCTCAATTTCAAACAAGAATTTGGCAATCAAAGGAAAAAAAAATAGAGCCCTTTTGTTTTGGATTAATAGGGGTCGTCTTGCATGATTTAGCCTGCAAAGGAATCCACAATCACAAAAAATCAACATGAATCGATCTATCATGCATAAAAAAAAAAGTGCAGTAAACAAAAAGAAAATAAGAAGCATGGGTGAGGATTTTTACCTCGAAAATTGAAGCGAAGGAGTTCAACCCGAAGAAGCTGACAACAATTCACCGAATTCGTTAAGCTCAAGAAGGCTTTGCAATTCATGGAAAACATAACAGAGGAAGAGACGCTCCATATACAGGTTTTAACTTCCCTAAATTTTTTGAGAATTTCTTTTTGAAAATTTGTAAATAAAATTGCAGCGAAGAATTTAGTTTTGAAAACTTCTAAATTGTCAGTGGCATTGGCGTTTTTAGTAAGATTCTATGAGGTTATATTGGATTTGACAAGATTGAAAGGAAATTCTTTGTCAATATCTCACCTAGAAATAGGGAGCTTCCCTACTGTTGAGATCATCTGAAGAGGCGTCAAGCTGCAAACATACTTGAAAGTTTTTTCTAAATTCAAAGGTCTTCAAAAAATTCAAAAGATCTTCTGCAAGTATTCAAATCTTTCTTCGTGATCTTCATTTGAAGAGTCATAGAAAGCACTAAGCATTCAGTGATCTAGTGCTTGTCATCAAAATCAATTTTATCCGAGATCAAACTGCCAAACCCTTGCAATATCTTGTCGCTATTTTTCTTATCTTTGGTTTGCAGATTTGAATTTTGTTGCGCACATTAAGTTTATCAAGCTTACTAATTTGATTTGACGTAATGATTTTTTCTCATGATTTTCCAAATTAGTAGGGTATGCTCCCTCTCTTCGAACACCCCCATCTTCAAAGGGGGTTTTATTATTAAAAAAAAAAACTCTATATTTTTATCTTTTGATGTCCAAAGAGGCAATGCTGATTGATCTTCTAAAATAAACATTTCTTACATCATCTTGACCGTTAATATTACTGATACCACCATTGTTGCTTTTGAAACTTTCCATTGGTTGAAAAGGGGTAGAAGGGGTGAGGGTAATGAATTTTTGGCAATAAAATTGGACGTGAGTAAAGCTTACAATAGAATTGAATGGAATTATTGTTTAAAATAAATTTATTATAACTTTTTTAAACATAAAAGATATTTTTGAATTGTTCTCAATTCTTTATTTACTTTTAATTTAACTTTAAATAATTTAAAAATATATTTTAATCTATTTTTAGGATACTTTTTAAAACACATTTTATTTATTGAAATATTTAAAAGCAAAAATTTTATTTTTATTTTAAAAAGTATATTTTTTTAGCTACTTAAAAGAAAAAAAAAATCAGCAATGGAGAAGAAGACTGATGTGGGATGGATTATGAGAAAATCATGATTCAATGGGCTATGCTTGAAGTGGGTCCCACTTTTCAATAAATAGTTATATCGGTTTTATAAGAGAACTGAATTGATGTGTAAAAAGTTCACATATAAAATTGTCACCCCAAACCTCACAGATTGGCAACTTTTGTCTTTTCAAAAAATTGTGCCATTTCTAATTTGGTCCTCCCATTTTATACCACCCCACCTCCCCAAAAAAAAAATCATTGCTTGTTTTTTATTTAGTCTTCCTATTTCACCCGCAAAACTTTACTAATAATGATGCGATACAAAAGATGCAACATAGAGAATTTTATCATGTGATACAACATTCAAATTTTTAAAAATTTTAACTTTATTTAATTTCTCTCAATAATTGATGAAAATAGGAAATTCAAAATTTCTCAACTTATAAATAAGTAGTGAGTCTTATTTTTACTTTTTTAGATTTTCCATCTATAACAGAGTAATCATTCTCCGAGATTAAGATAATCAATACAAAACTTCATGAAGAAATGACTTTTTTAATATTTTCAAGTCATATATATTAAAAAATATTAAAACTTTCAATATAAACTCACTTATAGATGATATTATAACTTGAACGAACCACAATTTATATTTTAATTAAGCATACCGATATTTTGATTAATTACATTTTAAATTCTGACTTCCAAATTTTAAATTCTTTACCAACGAGAGGGATCCCTCCTCCTCTCAATATATTCTGCAAAAGGCGTACGGGAGGAGGCAAGGGATAATATTCTTTTCTTTCTTTTATTCGCTGCGTAAGCACTAATATTCTTCAAAGCTTAGGTATGAAGTCTTCAGGCCGAGTTTCGTTCCGGTCCTGCACGTCCTTTTTACAGGACGTGCTGGACAGAACTTGGACCGTTAGGTCGGTCTAAATCTAATTCAACGACTAGGACTCTATAAGGGTATTTAGGAAATATTAAAATTTAAAAAAATTAAAAATGAGTCTTTTGCATTGGAAATCGCTACCAAAAGACGGCTGGAGTTGACAGCCATCAAGTGTTATCCGATCAATTTGTCTCTTCCATTCCTTTCCTTTCTCTCTGTCTTTCTATCTTCAGTTTTGGTAGATTTCTCTCCCTTCTCCGTTCAATTTTCATTGGAGAAATTTCCTTTCCTTCTCTCTCACTATCTCTCTCTCTCTCTCTGTGTGTGTCATTCTTTGTCTGTGTCTGGCAGATTCGAACAATTTTTAGACACAAGTTTGTCCAGCCCAATCTCAGCTCCTTCAACTTCATCCTTTTACTTTCGATAAATAAAATATTGATGAGTAGATTTTAGTTTCGGTGCAAGACTTCTTCAATCATTGCACTGAATGAATCACTGCAACATTTTCCAGATCACAAGAAGATCATGGAAGCTCTTGTCAAGACAGGTTTTTATGGTTTGACAAAACTTCGGTTGAAGAATCTGATGATGGATGTTGTAGAGGCTGTCATCACACGTTACGATTCAGAAGCTAAAACCTTTATGCTCTCTGATGATCGACTGATGAAGATATCGAAGAAGAATGTAGCCCGAATTTACAAGCTACCAGGGGGAGCAAACCCCATCGTTGCTCCTGCAGGAGGAAAGACAGAAAAAAATGCAGCCTTGATCGCAGAAAATCTTGGGCTGCTGCCTTCTTCAAAAAATTATGTGAGAGTAGATGAAATTGAAGAAAATCTACAGGAATTTAAAGGGGATAGTCAATTGTTTGCAAGGCTATATGTGGTACTGGAAATAAGCACAATGTTGATTCCAAAGAACTCTATGAAGATAAATATTACATATTACGGTAAGTATGTCAAGGATATTGAAGCCATTGGAAACTTTAACTGGGCAAGACATGTTAGAGAGTTCTTGTTTGAAGGGGTTGTGGCATTTTGTAAGAAGAATAAGAAGAAGTCTGAAAGATGGCCAGAAGGGAACATGCATCTCTTGCTGGTAATTACGTCTAATTTGAGATGTTTACTAATTTGAACAATTGTTATTTCTATTTTGGATAATTATTTTGCTGATTTTTAACAATTATTCTGTTGAAGATTTATTAACCTTATTGTGAACAATTATTTGGGTGACTTTGAACAGTTGTTTTTAAGTGCATTATTGGACAATTGTTCAGTTTAGCACAAACAATTCAATGCAAGTGAATAATTGTTCAATGTAAATAGAAACACAGTCCTCCAGTGTAACAATTATTCTGTTTTTAGGGAACAATTATTTAGTTATTCTGAATGTTCAGCTGACTTTGAACAACCGTTCGCGCTAGTATAAAAAATTTTCAATTACATTGGAACAATTGTTTTGAATAGTTTGAACAACTGTTGAGTCGGCCAATAATTCTTTGTATTGAGAAATTGGTGTTTGAATTTTGATTAAACCTATTTGTAATTCCCAAACTCAGGTGCGGTATCTGGAAGGTGGTTGATAGAAAGGTGAAAGGCAAGTTACCTTGTTCGTGGTGGAACCCAAGTAGGGTGTTTCAAGTTTGCGCTACTAATCCCATAGGCAATAGCTCTTCTACAGAAGGAGTTAGAGACTCGGATAGTTTTGACGCCAGGAGATCCCTTGAGAGGGAAGAGGTAGAGGCTAAGATGCACAAGTATTAGAGAAAGCTGGAAAAGATTGGAAAAAAGCTTCGAGAACTTGAAGAAGAGTACCAGCCAATTGTCTATGGAAACCTGACTTCGAAAAGAAAACGGAGCGAGGTTACAGGGGCACATTTGGAGAAGAGGGCCAAACCAACACAAAAGAAGATGTTCCAGCCAGGAATGTTAGTCCCAAAGATGGGGGGCATGGGGACAATCAACCTGAACTCAGACTGGGCATGGATATGGTGGATAAGCTGGGGGTGGTAGAGATTGCTAACGCCTATAGCGAAGGTGACAGAAGATAATTTTTTTATCTAAGAACAATTGTTCTTAAGTAAATGAATAATTGTTAATTGGTGTGCAAGTGATGGGCAAACCGTTGAATGCGATGTTGATCTATCTCAGAAGGAAAGAGAAGCTAAGCCAAATATCGAAGTTGTAATTAACAAACAAAAAAAGCAGGCAGATCTTCGTGAGGCTGCAGGACAGCTGCCTGGTGAAGCAGAAAAAGAATTACCCATTGATTTGAAACTTATGCCTGGTATAAGTGCGTTGATGAACAATTGTTCCTTACAAAGATGAAAGATTACTATCCTTATTTTGTTGTCTAATTGTTCTTTTCATTTGCAGAACGAAGGGATAAGGAGAAAGCTGGTGAGGCTATAGTACAACAGTCTGGTGAAGTTCACGAAGAACAACTCGTTGAGGCTGCAAGAGTTCAACCTGCTGAAGCTGAAGAGGAGCAGCTTGTTAACACAGAACTTCAACCGAGTCTATGCTTTTGAATAATTGTTCCTTTTTGAGAATAACTATTATTGTTTCTGTTGAGTAATTGTTTGTCTTTTTCATCTAATCCCTATAGGCAAATCTACTCAAGGGGAGGAAGATGAGATTGATGGAAAGGCCGGCGCAGGGATGAGGTGTGCACATACGGAGACATTGGGACCAGACAATAAACAAATGAGAGAAAGTAGTGTTCTCCCTATTTTACAAATTGGCAACTTTGTTAAGGGCCAAAGGATAACCAAGAAGAGAAGATTGATCAAGGCAAGTGGCAAGTTGAGCTTGCCGTATGTTGTAACTTCCGGGGATCCCAATGTGTTGACTGATGATGAAGAAACCTTGTGAACTTTGCATTGCAGACAAACCCTCCAGATGGGAGAGAGTAAGTACAATTTATTGTCTTCGCTCAATTGTTCTAAAAATCTGAACCAAAGAACAATCGTTAACATAATAATTATTATGTACGTGCAGTGGTTTGTTATTGTTTGATGACGGGGTCCAAATGCTTACGCGTTTGGACTTGGAAGGAAATAGACCCCGAGGATATTTATTTACTTCGGTTGTTGATGCAACTGGCCATTTGTTCAATCAAGAGCAATTAAAAAGCAGTGCGGTTAAGCGATTTATCATGTAATTGGCCAAGGAATTCTCATCAAGAAAGCTTAATACCCCATAAGCCCGGCATTCACAAAACCTCTCCATTAATACGGTAACTAAAATTTAACCTCGATTAGGTAAGACTTTTATTTTTGTAACTTTAGGCTCAGGAAAAGTTTAGGGTGCCAAACGAAAGGTAAGGAATTCAAGATCAAAGAAATGAGAGCTAAAGAGAAAGGAATGAGATATGAAACAAAAGCAAAAACCCTTATTAGTCACAAGGAATATCACCATTCCCCTACATTCAACCACAAACTCCCATTGTCTACCAAATCCCTTCACTTTGGATTCAATCACTTGCACATATTAAGCTTCAACCCACAATCTTTCCATCATCACCCATCTTTGTCAGCTCATAAATTTAACCTCAATCATGACAAAATTGAAAATAATAATAATGAAAACATATATACATCTTGAAAGCATCAAGAAATGTAAGAAGCCTTCTCAATAATAGACAAATATATAACAATTTTTTTTCCTTTCCTTTTCTCCGTTTTTATCTTCTTTTTTTTGGTTTTTTTTTCGATTGAGGTATAATCCAATTCCCAATCATATAAAGTCATCTCACCACTCTTTTCCTCTTTTTTTTTCTTTTTTTTATTCCACCCTTTTGTTCTAATTTCCACTATACTCTTTGCTAATCTTAAGGGTAAAAATATATTTAGCTCTCGCAAAGAATGGTTAATTATAAAGAGTGGAGTTTAAAATTTAAAAAAAAAAAGAAAAATCTAGAATATAGATTACAAATTTTATGTACAAAGGCTTCAAGAAAGGGTTCTACGGATAAAATAAAGAGTGGTGGCTAGAAAGGCTCAATCGGGACAAAGAAGGCCTATTACCATCATTTCGAGATCAAACTAAGGTTACTTACTCATTTCGCCTCAAGGCAAGTGAATGCGAGTTCTAGGGTAAAAGTTATGTTGAATTCTAAGGCCAATAACACAAGATTCAATTCCATAATCATCACAACAAAAGCAAAGTGGAATGTGCTTAAACGATGAATTCCATACAAGCAAGGAATACAAGGGGTGCTTACTTAATCCAAGTTTAAGGCACTACTCATGACCTTTAGAATGCTTGTATAACTACTCTTTGAGAAAAGATAACACATGCAAGTCTTGAAGTACCTTGAAGATTCTAAAAATAAAAATAAGTAAATTCAAAAAACAAATCATGAAAATAGCCTATACTACTAAAGCCAACTCCCCCACACTTAAAACAACATTGTCCGCAATGTTGGGAGAGAGATAAACAAAATATTGCATAAACAAAAATATAGCCAACTGAATCTAACAAAATGAAAGCGTAAGTAAAAAAAAATGACTACAAATGACACAAACTACATAAGAACACCACACCAAACAACCAAATACACAAACGGTGAAAAACATGACTGTTTCATACGTGAAGGTTAGGCAAAACCATATGACCAATAAGCTGCACCTTCTATATACTTCACAGCAAAGGAAATTAAAGAAAAAATGACATAAGTAAAACTGAAGCAGAAAAACATAGCATGAAAATAAATAAATAAAAGAACCCAAAATAGAAAAGAAAGAACTCCCCTTCATTCATATGTCGTCAACTCCACCACTTGAGCCTGGGTTGTAGGAGTGTTGCGTGAGATTCGGCAATGTCGGCACATTGATGGCCCAAAATTTGCTGTTGCTCAAGGATTTGTTGTTGGGATATATGGAGTTTACCTGTGATTTTCTTTGGCATGCTTTCTTTTTCAAAATCAATCAATAAGAAAAACTAGTCTACCAATGTGAAAACACAAATGCCACAAAGAACGCTACAAGTAATGCACAAAAAAAATGAAATGTGCAAATTGGCTAAACAAGAAAAACAATTATCACTAAAATTTAAAACAACGGCTAATTAACTCTTAACCATGCTAAGTAACAAAATTAAATAAACTAACAACTAAATTAAAGGAAGGAAGTCTATAGTAAGCTAATGGAATGCAAAGTAACAAAGAAGATCACAAATTTAACAAGTTTTATTGTGGCATTTCATCAAACATATGATAGGCATAGAAGAAAGAAAGAAAGAACCAAAAACAATTGGGGAAAAGAAAAAAAAAAGAATTTTTTTTTGGATGAATAGTATAATGACCCGTGAACAATAACCCCGCGATGAACAGCAACCCGGTGCTGCTTGGAGCACACCAAATGAAAATGATTGATTTTGAATTTTCTTCTTATGTTTTTATGCTTGAATTCTAATTTTGTCCTTGTTTCCAACTTTCTCTTATGCATTCTTGTTGTGTAGTATATAGAAGGTGCAGCTTGCTACTCATATGGGTTCACCCAGCCTTCACGTCCGAAACAACCATTTTGTTAACCATTTTTGTGTTTGGTTGTTTGGAGTACAATCTTTAAATTTCTATTTATAGTCTTTTGTGTATCTTTCTCCCAACATTGGGGACAACGTTGCCTTAAGTGTGGGGGATTTGGCTTTAGTATAGTTTATTTTTATGAATTCTGGATGAATTTTCTTTTTTTTATTTTTGGAATCATCAAGGTTAATCTTTTCTCAGAGTAGTTATACAATCATTCTAAATGTCTTAACTAATACCTTAAACTTGATTAACTAAGCACCCCTTGTATTCTTTGCTTGTATAAAATTCATCTTTTAAGCACATTTTTCTTTGCTTTTGTTGTACTGATTATGAAGTTGAATCTTGTATTATTGGCCTTAAAATTTAACAAAACTTTTGTCCTAGAACCCGCATTCACTTGAGGCGAAATGAATATGTAACCTTAGTTTGATCTTGAAATGAGGGTAATAGGCATTCTTTGTCCCGATTGAGCCTTTCTAGTCATCCCTTATTTTATCCATAGTACCCTACTTGAAGCCTTTATGCATAAATTTTCCAATCTATATTTTTTATTTTTCCTTCTTTCAAATTTTAAACTCCACTCTTTATATTTATTAAACCTTCTTTGCGAGAGCTAAATGCATTTTTACCCTCAAGTCAGCAAAGAGTATTGTGGAAATTGGAACAAATGGTGGAATGGAAGATGATAGGAAAAATAGCTTTTATGGGTAGAAAAAAAAATAAAAAAAATAAAAAAGAGGGGTGAGATGACCTTATATGATCGGAAATTGAATTATACCTCAAAAAAAAAAAAGAAAAATATGTGTATGTTTATTGCTTTGAAGGCTTATCACATTTCTTGATACCTTCATTGTTTTCATTGTATTGTTGTAAATTTTGTCATGATTAAGGTATAAACTTTGGGCACTACAAGAAAAATTAAACTTTGCGACGGCAAATTGCGACGGAAATTTGCGTCGCAAATATGCGACGGAATTGTGGCAAAACAGCTACGGGAAAAATAAGTGGCTTAATTTGCGACGGAATAATATCCATCGCAAATCCGTCGCAGATCTGCGACGGATATTATTTTTAATTTAATTTTTAATTTCCGTCGCAGATCTGCGACGGATTTGCGACGGAATTTATGAATGCATTTTTTAATTCCTATATTTTAAGTCCGTCGCAAATCCGTCGCCGATCGGCGACGGTTTTGCGACGGATATTATTTATCTATTTTTTTATTCGTATATTTAAATTCCGTCGCAAATTCGTCGCAGATCTGCGACGGATTTGGGACGGACTTAATGCACATATTTTTTTATTTCTATATTTAAATTCCGTCGCAAATGAGTCGCAAATCTGCGACGATTTTGCGACGGAATTTAAATATAGAAATAAAAGAATATGTGCATAAGCTGTCAGCAAATCCGTCGCGGATCTGCGACTGATTTGCGACGAAATTAAAATTTAAAATAAAAATAGTATCCGTCGCAACTGTCATAGATTCATGATCTGTGACTAGTTTACGTGAAATTAAAAAATTAAATTAAAAAATAAAAGCCGTCGCAAATCCGTAGCAAATCTGCGATGGATTTGCGACGGAAATAAGAAATTAAATTAAAAAATAAATTCCGTCGCAAATCCGTCGCAGATTTTTTATACGGATTTGCGACGGAATTGCAACAGATTTGCAACGGAATAATTTTTTTTCCTCCTATTATTTCATCTTTATTTGTTTTTGGTGAGTCATACCTCATGGTGTTCATAAACGAAGTATTTAATTAAATATATAATAATATTTATATAAAGACACGTACGAATATATATCTTGTAATTTATTTTAATGTAACATATATATATACTATAATGACACATCATACCAAAACACATAAATATATATTACATATATGTGTAACAGTAATAGTTAAAGTTTTAAGTATGACTAATTTATAATATGTAATAATGTTTCACAACATATAGTATTGATGAAGTATATAAAGCGTTGATGAAGTATATAAATAAATATACTAGCACAATTTATATAATAACTAAAATGAGTATTTGTCATAATTATTCATTGTTCACAAATTCCAACCATAATCTTAATGGAGCAATGGAAGAGAAAGAAAAGATTTTAAAAAACACATTAGAAATTAAATTTGGTCGCAAATCCGTCGCAAAGCCGTTGCAAATTTGAGACGGATTTGCGACGGTCTTATTATCGTTAATAAATATAATTAGGAATAAATTCCGTCGCAAATCCGTCGCAAAAGTGCTACAGATTTGCGACTGATATTTGAAAAATTAATAACCCGCGAAAAGAGCCGCCAAATTGAAAATAATTACGTTGCAAAATCGTCGATCTTTGCGACGATTTTGCGACGCATTTTTGACCGTTTATTAAAAAATAATAAAAAAAAAGTCCGTCGCAAATTGGCGACGGATTTGCAACCTTTTTTTTTACCGTTAAAAAAAATAATAATAAATTAATCTAACCGATTTTTTACCGGTGTAAAAAAAATTAAAAATTCCCGTCGCAAAAAACTTCTCCTTCTTCATTTTATCAATACTCAAAATTTGGCAAACATTTCCCATTTCCCACTCAACATTTGGCAAACAATTCCCATTTCCCACCAACTGGCCGCCCTCTGCCAATCCCCACTGCCTCCCCTCGCCGCTGCCCGCCCAGCCCGTTGCCGCCTCTCGCCGCGTCAACCCCAACCCGTCGCCGTTCCCGCACGCCCGGCCGCCTCCCACTGCACCCGCCGCTACAAGCGCCCAGCACAGCGTCTTTGCAGCGAGCCTAGCCCGCGCCCTGGCCAACCCACTGCCGGCCTCGGCGCTGCCGCAGCGTCGCCAGCGTCCCGCCCAGCCTCGGCCGCTGCCGCCCTGGCGTCGCCAGCGTTGCCCAGCCTCGCCCGCTGCTGCCAGCGTCGCCAGCCGCCGCCAGCGTCGCCAGCTGCCGCCCTAGCCGTCGCCCTAGCTGCCCGCCCTGGCCTCGCCGGCTGCCGGCCGCGCGTCGCCCGCAGCCCCTGCCCGGCCTCGCCCTGTTGCCGCCCAGCCTCGATCGCCCGTTGCCGCCCGGCGTCTGCCCGAGCCCCACGCGTGCGCGGTCGGCCCTCGCCGTTGCCCTGCCAGCCTCGCCCGGTCCGCCAGCGTCGCCCGCGTCCGCGCCGCTTGCCGCTTTACCGCCGCGTCCCGCCCGAGCTCGGCCAAGGTAAGCCTTTCCTTTTTTTTTAAATTTTTTTAATACTTTTAAATGTCACATTATTATTGCAATGGGGTATAAATTTTTCCCTTTTTTTGGCAAATTATTTCCGGTTTTTCCTTTTTTGTTTTAATTTAGAAGTTTTCTTATTTTATTGTTTTTTTTGTTCTATTATATGATGTATTTGTTTGTACTTTTTTATACATTTATTATTTTTCTTGTAATTTTTGCATCTGTTCTTTCAACTTTGGTATTCTTTGGCTGATTTTTTAATTCTTTTAATTGAGCATGGCTTTAATGTTTTTAAATTTTATGAAGACATTTATACTATTTTTGAGGCGACGGCGTTGTAGATTTTTGGATATATTTAGTTGGAATTAATTGTTGGGAGAACTAAATTTGGCTTTGGGGATTGATTGTGGTGGCCTTGTGCCTGGAAAACGTCCATTTTACAGTGGAGATACTGCCGAATTTTTTTTCCTTCCTTAACACTTGTCTAAGTTTTTGACTCTATTTTAATAAGACATGCCGAATTCTTAAATTTTTTTCGTGGAATTTGAAAAAATTTAATAGGCAAAAATTTTTAAATGTCACATTATTATTGCAATGGGGTATAAATTTTTCCCTTTTTTTGGTAAATTATCACCGATTTTTCCTTTTTTGTTTTAATTTAGAAGTTTTCTTATTTTATTGTTTTTTTTGTTCTCTTATATGATGTATTTGTTTGTACTTTTTTATACATTTATTATTTTTCTTGTAATTTTTGCATCTGTTCTTTCAACTTTGGTATTCTTTGGCTGATTTTTTAATTCTTTTAATTGAGCATGGCTTTAATGTTTTTAAATTTTATGAAGATATTTATACTATTTTTGAGGCGGCGGCGTTGTGGATTTTTGGATATATTTAGTTGGAATTAATTGTTGGGAGAACTAAATTTGGCTTTGGGGATTGATTGTGGTGGCCTTGTGCCTGGAAAACGTCCATTTTACAGTGGAGATGCTGCTGAATTTTTTTTCCTTCCTTAACACAGACATGCCGAATTCCTAAATTTTTTTCATGGAATTTGGAAAAATTTAATAGGCAAAAATTTTTAATGTAGATGGATGAGCGTAGTTGGATGTACAAGAGGCATATGCAAGGGATTAAGGGAATTACAAATGAATATAAAGATGGAGTTAAGGGTTTTATAGCGTACTGTTTGTCGAACGGGCAAACTTCGTGGTTGAGATGTCCTTGCGCGAAGTGTAAGAATAAGGTGCACCTTTCTCCGGATGAAGTGCAGGTGCACTTGTATAGATTTGGATTTGTCGCCGATTATCACCGTTGGACCAGTCACGGTGAGAGTCTCACTCCGTTGCATCCAGGGATGATTCCAACCACCTCTCAATCCCAATCTACCCCTATTAATCCGTTTCAGCAGATGGTAATGGAGGGTGTTGGATTGGACCCTCAATTAGACCCGGCAGCGGGTATCGACGATGAAGAACCGCCAAATGCAGAAGCCAAGAAATTTTATGATATGTTAAAAGCTACGGATACTCCTTTGTGGGCTGGATGCACAAACCACTCGCAGTTATCATTTGTTGCACGGATGCTGAATATTAAATCTGAGAATAATATTTCAGAAAGATGTTTTAATCAGGTATTGCAGCTGATTAAGGAGGTTCTACCAAATGATAATCTGCTTCCGGAAGACTTGTACCATACTAAGAAGATGGTTTCTGGACTCGGTTTGCCTGTGGAGAAAATAGATTGTTGCCCAAACAGTTGCATGCTTTATTGGAAGGCAGACGGTAGTTTGCCGGAATGTAAGTTTTGTGGGAGTCCTCGGTACATGCAGAGGAGGAAATTTCGAAAGAATAGACAGCAAAAAGAAGTCCCTTTTAAGAAAATGTACTACTTTCCCTTGACTCCGAAATTGCAGAGGTTGTATGCATCAAAAACGACTGCAGAACACATGAGGTGGCACGCCGAATCTGTGCAGAATGAGGGATTGATGAGTCACCCACGGGACGGTGAAGCATGACACCATTTTGATTGTGTGCATGCAGAATTTGAGAAAGACGTTCGCAACGTGCGTTTAGCGCTATGTACTGATGGGTTCTCACCATTTGGAATGTCGGGAAAGCAATATTCGAGTTGGCCTGTCATTATTACTCCGTACAACTTACCACCATGGATGTGTATGAAGGATG
This sequence comes from Rauvolfia tetraphylla, assembly GCA_030512225.1. Classification (NCBI taxonomy): domain Eukaryota; kingdom Viridiplantae; phylum Streptophyta; class Magnoliopsida; order Gentianales; family Apocynaceae; genus Rauvolfia; species Rauvolfia tetraphylla. The sequence continues at coordinate 10,449,604 of JAJQKT010000059.1, forward strand.
CTGTGATGTTTTTGACAGTAATTATTCCAGGGCCGAGAAACCCGAAGCATAAGATCGATGTCTATCTTCAGCCGTTGGTGGAAGAGTTACAAAACTTGTGGAGAGTTGGAGTGCCGACTTATGACGTCTCCAAAAAACAGAATTTTCAAATACGGGCTGCCCTCCTATGGACCATTAATGATTTTCCAGCTTATGGTATGTTGAGCGGTTGGAGCACTGCCGGAAGACTGGCTTGTCCCTATTGTATGGAGCAAACAAAGTCATTTCATCTGCAACATGGCTCAAAGCAATCTTGGTTTGACTGTCACCGCCGGTTCTTGCCGTTAGATCATCAATACAGAAGAGACGAAAAATCATTACAAAAGGATCGCGGTCGTGAGACATCTCAACCTATTAAGCGATCGTGCGGGGATGAGATGTGGCATAGAGTCAGTAGTTTGCGGAGAATTATCGATACTGCGGCGGAAGTTGGCAAGGATGATGGTAGAGGGGTTTACCACAACTGGGCTAAGCGTAGCATCTTCTGGGACTTACCGTATCGGAAATCAAATTTACTTTGCCACAATGTTGACGTCATGCACAATGAAAAGAATGTGTTTGAGAACGTGTTTAATACTGTAATGGACGTGAAGGGCAAATCAAAGGATAATATAAAGGCTCGGCGAGACTTGGAGGTATATTGTAATAGGCCGGAGTTACATATTTCAAGTGTTGGAAATGGTAAAGTTTCTATGCCGAAATCTAAGTACTCTCTAACGAATCAACAAAAAAGGGTTGTATTGGAGTGGGTTAGGGATTTGAGGTTGCCCGATGGATATGCGTCTAACTTAGGTCGGTGTGTTGATTTGAATGGGTTAAAGATGTCGGGCATGAAGACGCATGACTGTCACGTATTTATGGAAAGATTGCTTCCTATTGCATTTAGAGAGTTCCTCCCCACCGCTATTTGGAATGTGCTAACGGAATTAAGTTTTTTCTATCGGGATTTATGTGCTCCAAAACTGTCAACATCTCGTATGAGAGAGTGGGAGAAGAACATAGTAATCCTACTGTGCAAGTTGGAAAGGATATTTCCTCCTGCTTTTTTTGATGTGATAGAGCATTTAATGATTCACTTACCTTACGAAGCAAGGATTGCTGGTCCGGTTCAATATAGATGGATGTGCCCGTTTGAGAGGTTATGCCTTCTGACATGAGTATTTAAACTGTTTGTTTTAACTACTCGATGTAGAATTTCTAACACCGTTAAAATGACAAAGTGCAGGTTCTTATATTGCCTGAAGTTGAAAGTAAAAAATAAGGCAAGGGTTGAGGGATCAATTTGCAATGCATATTTGATTGAGGAGGCGTCTACGTTTTTTTCTTACTACTTCGAGCCGCATGTCCAGACTAGACATACAAATCTGGCTCGAAATGACGAAGGTGTTTCAGAAAGATGTGGGTTGTCCATATGTAATGCAGCAGGCAAGGTGATCGGGAATACAATTACCAGATACCTTTCTCCCGAGGAATTTAAGGCAGCTGTTAATTACATATATCTCAATTGTGAAGAGATACAACCGTTGGTAACGTACGTCTTTTTTTCATATTTTCGCTGTTTTACTGATTCTTCGTGGTTTACATCACTCGACTTATACAATGACTATGAAACAGTAAATTCAGAGCTGAATTGCGGTCTGCCGACCCCTGTACAACGGAGGAGGAAATTGATAGGAGATTTGAGGGCGAGTTTCTCATATGGTTCAGGGCTTATGTAAGTTTTTTTTGTCGAGTAGTAATGAACAAGGCTTAAGAAAAATTGTTCTAAATAGTCAATAACACCGTTTATATGTTGCAGGTGCAAGATCATCAAAATAACGTAACAGACAAAAATATTAAAAGTCTATCCTGGGGACCTTCAAGGCAGGTGAAATCTTGCAAGGGATATATAATAAATGGTTTTAGATTTCATACGCAAGATCATGGAGTCGGAAAGAGGACTATTAATTGTGGCGTATGGGTTAAGGGCGAGGACGAAGATATTGGCAGCAGGAGTGACTATTATGGAATTTTGAAGGAGATCATTGAAGTGCAGTTTCCGGGGATTCCATCTAGGGATGTTATTTTATTTAAGTGTGACTGGTATGATCCTGTGCTTAACAGGGGCGTCAGGATTCATCCACATTACCAAACTGTAGATGTTCATTCCAGGAAAAGATACCCCAAATATGATCCATTTGTATTAGCTGTGCAAGCTCGAGCCAAGTATACTACGCCACTTATCCCGGGAAGTAAAAGAAATAAGTCCGATTGGGTGGGAGTATGCAAATCGAAGGCTCGTCATGTCATCGATGCACCTATTGTTGATAGACCGTACCAAGAAGATGTAGATGAATCGATCACATTCAGTGTACGTGGTGAAGATGACATAATCGACGAACTTGTGCATGAAACAAGTGAAGGGGAGATTCTGGATGATAATGAACTAGAAAATACGGAATATGATGACTCGATTGATTACGATACTGAAGTTGAAAGTGAATGGGAATCGGAAGATGATCAGAGTGAGGGACGAAAATAGTGAATAATTTATTGTATGTATGCATTTCCTTACATATACTACGTCACTTATTTATTTTTTAACAATTTATTGTATTTATATTTTACATGTTACTAATGATTACATAGCTAACGAAAAATTTTTTTCTTTTTCGGGATGCCTCCACGTAGGTCACGTTCGATTGGGATGAGTGATCGTACTCCTTCTCCATCTTTACCCGGTCCGATGTCTTTACCGAGTGAGGATGACACACGTGGAGCGGATTCCGAGCATACGCCTTTGACCCCAGCTTCTGTGGTACCCTCTACGGCTGCTTCTACAGGTGGGACTCAGACAGAGGAAGCGCGCATTCTGATAGCCCCGAGTGGCGACGAGTAAGTTTCTATTTACTTTTGCGGGAATGTATTCAAATTTTTTTGAAAGGATAACTAACTATTCATCCGTGTAATGGAACGAGTTTTTTCCCAGATGGAGGGGGACGGTCCATTCGATATCGGATACGTTTCACCGGCATTTCACCGGACCGTTTCCTAATTTTGAGGCGGTCCCATTAGAGCTTCGGGACATGTGGTTCCAGATGTGGAGTGTAAGTAACAAATTATAAAATATATATCCATATTAATATATATATCTATATATTCTCTATATATTTAATTTTTTTAAATAACTTTGCAGACACGTTATCGATGGCTTCCAGAGCATGCTGATCAGATACGACGAATTTGGGACGACAAATGCACTCGTCGTCTATCGGATCAGCTCTCAAAGGCTCGGTGTAAAGGGAAATGTCCACCGTGGATATCTCCTGACATTTGGAGCCAACTCTGGCGGGACCACCTGGAGCACGGAACAATTCGGGGCGTGTTTACGGCTGGCTGCGTAAAGCAGAGCGAGCTCGCGCGCTGGGACCGACTCACACGGGAGGATGCATTTCCTTCAGCGAGCACGAGCGTCGGATGGTAATGATTATTTTTTCTTGTTATTTAATTCTAGTATAATTCCACTTCACCGATATGTACGAGGCGACACACAAATATAAGAGTGGCCCAAAAAGGGGCACGTTTGTCAGTGAGAAATCACAACATACGTTGGTAAGTTTACATATTATATTACTCCGTATTTTATATTAATTGTTTTATTCTTAGAATCCGTTATAAATTTACGATGTATACAATTTTGCGAGGATAGCGTCAACGCTTTGAAGGAGCGCTATTCGCGAGTGGAGTCCCGAGATTCGGTGACTTCTCAAAGCAACCACCGGATGAGAAGTCCCTATTTATGGAGGTTGCTGGTGGTGCTTCGAAGAATCAGATTTTTGGATTGGGTTCCGAGGCAGTTCACATGCGACGGAGGTTATGTCAGTCCACGTCACCCACTGTTCCGACAGCTTGCTCGATTACATCGCATCTAGAGTACGCATCTCTTCACAGTCAGTTGCAGAGAGAGAGGTCGATGCGCGGTTATTTTCAGCAACGCTTTGCTAGTTTGGACCAGTATTTGCGAGTTATGTCTGAGGCATTACATCTGCCTCCGCCGCCTTCTCCGCCTCCACCTCCTTTTCCGATACCAGATTCTGAAGAGCAGACAGACGAGGCTGGTGAGGATTACACGATCGATCCGCCCTCGACGACCATCCTCCAACGGCCCGGCCCTCCCGAGATCCACCTCCGCCTCCTCCACCGTCTGCAGCACCGCCTTCTATACTTACATAGATTTTGTTTCATTTTTTTCATTGTTGTACACATGCAATATTGACATTTAACGGATTCATTATATTTATTTTAATTTAATATTTTATTTTTAATTATTTTATTAATTATGCTTATTTTTTAAGAATAATTATTTAAAAATTATTAAAAATTATCGCTTAAAAATTTTAAAATATTTAATTTAAAATTAAATTAGAAATTAAATAATAAAATATTTAATTTAAAATTAAATAATAAATAATAAATTTAAATAATTAAATCCGTCGCAAATCTGCGACGGATATTATCCGTCGCAATTCAGCGACGGCAATATGGCGTCGCAAATTTGCGACGGATAATAGCCGTCGTAAATCTGCGACGGAATATATCCGTCGCAAATCTGCGACGGATAGATATCCGTCGCAAATCTGCGACGGAAATGTTATCCGTCGCAAATTTGCGACGGAAATGGTGTCCGTCGCAAATTTGTGACTTCTATTTTTGCGACGAACTATTTCGTCGCAAATCCGTCGCAATCTATAATGGGGGTTGCCATAGATGGGTGATGATGGAAAGTTGTGGGATGGACTATGATTTGTACAAGTTTGTTGAATCCAAGGTGAGGGAATTTTGTAGAGAATGGGAGTTTGTGGGTAAATATATGGGAATGGTGATATTTCTTGTGGCTAATAAGGGTTATTGCATTTGTTTTATGTCTCATTCCTTTCTATTTAGTTCTCATTTCTTTGACTTTGAATTCCTTACCTTTCATTTGACACCTTAAACTTTCCCTGAGCCTAAAGTTACAAGCTTGAAAGTCCTACCTAATCGAGGTTAAATTTTGGTTACCATATTAGTGGAGAGGTTTTGTGAATGCCAGGCTTATGGGGCGTTATGCTTTGTTGATGTGAATTCCTTGGCCAATAATATGACATTCCCCTCTTATAATTCTTGAGCATTTGCATTGGCTGGACACACACATACACACGAATTCTTACTTGCTTTATAAGACAAGGGGGTAATTGTTTAATCTTTGTGATGGGTATTTGGGACGACGTTTAGATTGTTAGTATAGACATGCTCAAAATTTTCTTACGAAGTTATGTTGTCTCTATGCTGCCTACCTTTGAAATGCTTCAGAACACTCTTTATTTCTTGTGGTTTATTGTTCAAATTTCTTAGTTGTTTTTTAGTATTGCTTGGGGATGGTTTATTGTTCAAATTTCTTAGTTGTTTTTTAGTATTGCTTGGGGACAAGCAATGTCTAAGTCTGGGGGAGTTTGATATTTCATATTTGTGCTTAATATAATGATCATTTTGAGCTCAAATTTCTGTTGAATTTTAATGTTCAAACACCATTTACACTCCCTTTATCTCTTATTTGGTTTAGATGAGTTTATTGAAGATTTAGAGCACAATGAAGCAATGAAGGAGGTTCTACATACTTATAATGAAGAAAAAAAAAAAGAAGAATGCAAAATAGAACAGCAAAATAGGGCAGTAGGACATAACAATTCAATTGGGATTTTGACCTCTTTAGAGATTTCAAATGCAGATATGATCTTCTGAACAATTATAGAGGAGATTCTGAAGTTTCCAGAATGGTAACATTTACATCAATTCGAATTCGTTTGTTCACCCTACATATGGTGCAAATTTAGTATTTCTGGATTTGGTTCCATTTTTGACACATTGTGGTGTAATTACCATATTTGGAGTTGTAGATGTCCAATGGAGGTAATTCAAAGCTCTATAGAAACATCAGAATATTATCTACAACTTTCATCAAGACAAACAAACCTAGATCGTCCGATTTAATGCTCTTAATTAACCAATAATCCAAACGGTACCGCTTTGGCAGAAACAAAATTTTCTGCAATTGTTGCTCTCTTTTTGGGAGGTATATATATACCCTTTTAGGGCATTTGAAGAGGGCGCCCATCTAGGGTTCCAGAGAGGAGAAAAACAGAGAGAAAAACATCCAAAACCTCTCCCAAATCTTCAATCTTTGCAAGAGAAATCAAGAGAGAAGATCAAATCTTTGAAGAAGGAGAACATCAATCTTGAAGATTCAAGCTCAAGAACACAACTTTTCACAACCAAGTTGGAGAACTCCAAAACTTGAAGAAGAGAAGATTTGAGCCATGAAAATGAGCAATTGTTACTATTTCTTTATTGCTTTATGTTCTTTGAACTGTAATATGTTGATGAGCTAAATTCTTGAATACTTGGATGGTTATGAACCATAGTTATTATCTATGTGAATGATTGGTTTTCTTGGTTGATTGAATTCCGAATTCTTGTGGATTGTTTGTGGGTTTGATTGTTTGAATTGACTCAGCTATTAATTGATTCATAATCTGGATTTTTTCACTTGGAATTGAGAAAGGAAGGGTGAAATAAACCATATACAAACAATGGGGATGATTTAGGTAACTAGAGATAGGAACCTCAACATCTTCTTGGTAATTAGAGAATCTAATTGGAAATTCACTAATGTAAATGCCTTTTTAGGTTGAATTGGTTAGGAAGAGATTTCAACCAATTAATCTAAAAGTAGAGGACTTTAATCTACAGATAGAGTGAGTTCTAATTTAGGAATTTCATCAAATATAAGAAAGGGAATTCATTAACCAAGGGACGTTTCTATCACATAGTTAATTCTAGGAGAAATTTCCATTCAAGTATTATTCTCTCAATTGAAATTTTCTCTTGCAAACTGAAATTTATATAAACTGGATTTTTCTGTTTAAGTTAGATTTTTATTCGTAGTTGTTATTTCAATCATTTTCACAAGCAAATTTGATCGACTAAACAATAGAGTAAAAAAGTGAGTAAAGGTAATTGATCATCCCCGTGGATACGATTACTTGTCATTATACTAATCAAAACGATAGGTGCATTTGCCTAGTGTTTTGTGTGAAAATTGTTAGAAATTGTGATAAAATTTAGTATAAGGGCATGCAAAACAACACAACAGTAAGCTATTAAACAACACCTAATTGTCAAAATTTAGAAAATCAATCAGTCAATTGACACAAACCCTCTACGTGAGGCAATTTTTAAAAATTTATCCTTTTATCTAAAGTTGTTTTGAGTTTTGCAAATTCTAAATGGAACTATAGCATTTATTGATTTCTCGTGGGCTTAATCATTATTCATCATTTTATTTATTTTTTAATAGCCGCCTTTTTTAGTTTGCTCACCACGTCATTTATGATGTTATTTTATTAAGGTATATTTGGATTGTATTTCGTTTTTTTGTCTTAAAACGAAATATTAAATATTTTTCTCTAATTATTCTTTTACAAATATAATAAACTTAAATTTGGCCTTTAAATTTGGCAAAGCTTAAATTCGTAATCCGTAACGACTAGCCCACGGGCTAATATATATATATTTTATATAAATATTTTTATTAAATTTTAAATATTAAAAAATTACTATAAAATGACGTCATTTTAAATAAATATTTTTTAAAATTAAAAATAAAAAATACGAGCTTTACTCACTCCGGCCCGTATTGGCCCGCAGGTTAAATGGAACAGGCTGAAAAGTCCGCATTAAAAATGAGCTTGGACTAGCAAGTCCAACCATTTGCTTAAGCCCGCAGGCTTAAGCCCATATTGACACCACTACCCCCAGCCCCCCCTCCCTTCCAAAAAAAAAAGAAAGGGAACAATTTCTTTTGAAAATTGTCAGATCTATACATAACTAGTTTTACAGATTATCCGGTAAGGAGATGACAGCCAGCAGATCGGTTCCGACCCTGCACGTCTTTTTTGTAGGACGTGCAGGACCGGATCTCAACCGTTGAATCAGATTTGACATCTGATTCAACGACTACAAAATTTTGTAGATTTTTAAATTTTTAAAAATACCTACAGGGAGTAAAAAATATGGTTCGTTAAATCAAATTTCAAATTTGATCAAACAGACTAAATTTAGTCTGCAAGTCCTGCAAAAAGGACTTATCGACCGGAACCAAATCAAACAGCCATTCCCATGGTCATGTCCCAGAATTGTCGACATGAGTAACGTGAGAAGACGTGAAGAATACAAATATCTTTAATTAATAAATGTTATGAAATTAATATTATTATGGATGTCCATTATCAGAGTTATAGAGATACTCCAACTATCCAGAAGATAGATGGTAGAGTTCTATCATATCTTTGATTAGTGATAGGATTTGTCTTCTGATTACTCTATACCTATTCTGATTTGGATGTACCCCTGAACCCTATAAATAGGGCTCTAGACTGAGGTACTGTATTCACTCATTCGTTGATTCATTTACTCTCAGAGAATCAATAAAATTTCTTATGTTCTCTCTCTATTTTCTTTCTAATTTCTCTCTATATTCTTCATTATAGTTTTCCTATTTAATTATTTATATTACTATTACGATTTCATTGTGCCGACGACGACTGCGCGCCAACAAATTCATACCACGTTATCAGCACGAGTCTCTGCCACTGAAGTTGAAAGTTTAATCAAGAGAAAAAGAGGTATTTTTTCTATCTTTGAATTCTCATGGCAAAGATATTTATAGAAAGAATTATATGTCATAGACATTAGATGCTCAAATTTATTGAGATATAATGGGTCTGGCAGGCACCATCTCAAAATCGTATAAAAGCCATGATTTTTTTCCACCATAATTTCTATGAGGATCTAAATGCGGAATATCTTATTGTGAAAGATCCATTTTTTTGTGTAAGGATCTAAAAGAAAGATTTGACTACCAGAAGATGGTCATTCTACAAAAAATACAGTTTACTTTAAAATTGTGAGTGAATGCATTAGAATCAATGGTTATGGCCCTGGAAGAGGTCGTAGTCATGGTCAAAGCTGTCGACATTAACGCGGATATGGTAAGAATATTCCATATAATCATGCTGACTAGAATATATGCATCTGGATATTATGGGTCCAGAAGACACCATTTAAGAAATATAAAGAATCAAAGCCGCTTTATTACTAGCAAATTGTAAATGAAACATACAATCACCAGAAGATGATTATTATATAAATGCTAGTTATGATTTGTTATAAGTGTGCCTATAATATTTTATGTCTATCAGTATGCAAAATTTTATTGCATTTAGAATTTTTCCTCAATTAAAGTTATAAGGAGAAATATCACTAGTAATGTGATGGATAAAAGATTTTTTCTTTCTAATATCTCTAATATGCTCCTGTAGTAGCAATATCGAGAAGAAGTTCTTCATAAGTATTTTGAATTTATATATTCTGAGACTAAATGAGTCATGGATAAAATATTTTGATGCTCGACCAAATATTTTTATGCCATTCCCTGAAGTGAATGACATTAGAAATTATAATATATTTATGTATGAGACTTTGGTCAAGGCTAGTAGAAATACACTTTGTTCTTATACTATAAGAATTACTCATTAAATCCCCAGTGAATAGATACTCACCAGAAGTGAGAAAATAATGAGAAGGAAAAAGGGAAGGTTATAATTCTAACATGTTATTGATACAATATGAAAGTTTGTCACGCACCTACAGTACGTCATGTATGTTATGAATCTCTATTAATTATTGATAATTCTTTACTTCCCTAAATTATGCTACTGATAGTAATGATGCTTGTGTCGATAACATTGATATGGCACATGTGAATGTAGCCAATTTTTTTAAATATCCAGAAAGAGTTTTTAGCATTTTGAATGTCAATCAAATTTTTAAATTATCGAATTGCTACTTTCCTATAATATTTTAGTTTATTTTGGATCAAGAATGGTGAAGATACGATTTGTCTAAACAGTATTTGTTGTTTATTTGGACAAAATTTAAAATATATGTCCAAAATATATTCGTTGATTCATTTACTCTCAGAGAATCAGTAAAAGTTCTTATGTTCTTTCTCTATTTTCTTTCTAGTTTCTCTCTATATTCTTCATTATAGTTTTTCTATTTAATTATTTATATTACTATTACGATTTTATTGTTCCGACGACGACTGCGCGCCAACAAATTCATGACAATAAAGATATTATGGTAACTTATTTAAAGTCAACGACTCTTCTTGATATTTCTAGTGAGTCATTTGGGGAAGCAGGGACTGTGTCTAAAGTTTATTCTTTTCATGTTTAAAAAATATTTTTTTTGTTATGAAAGTAATATACCTGAATGAATATTTTTAGCAAAACTTATATTGTCTCATTTCAAATAACATTCTTACTATATTGAAATGTCTCAAAATAAATGATATTTTCTATAAAAAGAAATATTTTAATAGATTATATACTATCAATTAATTAATAACTCCACTATATATTATTTTTATATATTTATGTTTGATGAAAAATACCTACTAACCCACATGTTTTTTTACTTTTATTATGCTATATTACTTTTGTGTTACAATTCAAACATTTATATAAAATTCTGTATCTTTCAAACACTGTCAAAAGAAACATGTGGGTTGAATGTGTTATTTTGGGATTGGGGTTGAATGTGCTACTTGTTTTATTTAAAAGTTGCTTGTATTAATTGGGGTTGAATGTGTTATTTTGGGATGAATATGAAAAATTATTAGTTGATGCATCAACAAATAGTCTAATGAAAATTGTTGTTTTTGCAATCTGTAGTTTACACAATTTATTGATAATGAGCTCATGTTTTAACATTCTCCCAAAGACATAATTTGTCCTAATAATACTGGTTGTATTGAGATAAATATTGAACATTCTGCAGAATGTTCATGACTGCGATATATTAGCACTTATTTCGTATTTTGCCAAGACATTGTAATTCTTCTCATAGTAGTTGATTTGTGGTCAGAAACCAAATATTTCTCATTCTAAATTTAGAGATACACTATGTATATTGCTCCACCACAAAGGTAATGAGATAGGTTCTCAAAGAGATTATTAAATATGTTGGGAGCAAATCTCAAGGGAGAGATTCATATTTTGTTAATTTTGAATATGTTGCCCTAACATAAAGAGGAGAAATCATGAGGCTGGATAAAAATACTAGTATGTGTCTCATTTTGATCTTCTATTTTGATCCTCATAGAAGATATCTTGAACCAGAAGTTCAAAGGATAATTTATATAGCCAGGTATATTAATTGACAAACATCCAGCAAAGAATGCTCCTATTTGATATCCCTGAAGGATAATCTATCACTACAAATAAATTTGAGACACAACTGAAATGTGGTAGATAAGTCGGTTCCAAAGATACAAACTTCTCATTGGAGCAAAGACTTAAGATAGTCATATATGTTAAGTTGAGGAGATTTAAATTCCAGCAGAATGTTTCTCCAAACATCATTGATATATTATTTCCAGAAGAAATTCAGGTACTTGAAAACTGTAATAAATGATGAGATCTCAACATGATTGAGAACTATTGGAACTGCACAAGTATATGACTTTAAAGATATTAATGCGCATAATATATTGAGGATTTTCAAATCGAGGTCTGCAGACTCGAAATGATTCGCATGAGAAATATGAAAAGTTTAAACTATTCACAAGTACACTTGAAGTGTACATATATTCCCAGCAGGAATAATACACTTGAAGTATAATCTCAAAGAGATAGCAATTAATATTTGCTTATAAAATGCGAACTATAAAAGTGAATATTTGCCATGAGTTATGGCGTATGATTCTTCGTAAGACCTGGCACTGATAACAAAGAAATATATTTATAGTGGTGGATATAATAGTGAATGATAACACTTAATATGTATTTATCTTTGTTATAATTTGATAATAGTATTTATATTCAAAGTCCCTGATGGACTCGATATGCTTGAAGCATATAATTGTTCCTGTAGAACATAATGAGATTGTCTTAGTGAATTTTTATTGTAAGAATGATCGAGTATGTCGATATATGAAGAAATTCTATACGTAGCTATACTTGCTATATGTATTACTTTAATAGAATATATCCTCATTGTACAATCTATTGATTGGCATAGTGTTCCCTACATTAGGGGGAGAAAATCATCAATTAAAGAGGATATCATTTATGACTTTCATTATTTTGATCTATGCACAAGCATTAATGAACTGGAAGTTCAAAATATTATTTATTTACATAATATTGCATATTGATTGCTTGTCTGACTCCTGTAGAGTTAATCAATATAATATTCTACTTATAGATATTCTTATTTGGATAAATGTCCTAGCAAGACAAATATATGAATTCTATAACTATATGATTTTGATACACGCTTGAAGCGTGATTGATCTCTTGTTTTTAAAATAAAATCCTCAAAAGAGAAAAGGATATAATGATCAAGATATTTTTCCTGAAGAATTTAGAGGAGCAAGTATTGTGATCAACATTTTATTTTGATTGAACATCCTGAAGATGTTTCACGTGGACATAACACATCAATTGTTATTGGGTTATTATATGCGAGATCCTTTATATCTATTGAAGGATATTGAAGAACTATTTGGTCTTGAAGTACCACGATTCTGCAATTGAGTGCATGAATATACTTGTCCACGTGCAAGTAGAATTCTATTTTAGTTCTTTTCTACCCAATGAATTTTGAGATGTCATTAAGCTTACCTATTGAAATCTTCTTGAGATAGTTTATCTCGAATATTGAGAAAATTCAACTCCTGTTGAGATGAATATGCAAGGTATGCATTACCTATATGATCCACATAAATCATGCATTTATAATTATGTGTTGATTATAACATCCACATCTTCAACTTATAGAAATTCATGATGTGGGTTGAGAATATATGTGATCGTGATTAATGTATTCGAGATAAATCTATAGCCTTTAAGAAAGAATTTCAACAATATTGTTGGATGATAATAAAGTTTGGGATATATTTAAGGAGATATGATAAAATTTTCTTTGCTCATGAGCTCCTGAAGAGTGGTGACATTGATGTGCAACAAATTCAATCATGTGACAATTTGGCAGATTTATTTACTAAGGCATTACCAGCCGCAACATTTGAGAAATTGATGAACAAAATTGGATTGCGGCGGTTAAGAAACCTTAAAAGGATTACCTCATCAGGGGGAGTAAATATAGCATAAAGAGTAGTGTACTCTTTTTCCTTCACTAGAGTTTTTCCCACTGGGTTTTTTATCTAGTAATGTTTTAACGAGGCATACTCTTATGCAATGGACATCCAAGCGGGAGTGTTATGAAATTAATATTATTATGGATGTCCATTATCAGAGTTATGGAGATACTCCAACTATCCAGAAGATAGATGGTAGAGTTCTATCATATCTTTGATTAGTGATAGGATTTGTCTTCTGATTACTCTATACCTATTCTGATTTGGATGTACCCCTGAACCCTATAAATAGGGCTCTAGACTGAGGTGTTGTATTCACTTATTCGTTGATTCATTTACTCTCAGAGAATCAGTAAAAGTTCTTATGTTCTTTCTCTATTTTCTTTCTAGTTTCTCTCTATATTCTTCATTATAGTTTTCCTATTTAATTATTTATATTACTATTACGATTTTATTGTTCCGACGACGACTGCGCGCCAACAAATTCATGACAATAAAGATATTATGGTAACTTATTTAAAGTCAACGACTCTTCTTGATATTTCTAGTGAGTCATTTGGGGAAGCAGGGACTGTGTCTAAAGTTTATTCTTTTCATGTTTAAAAAATATTTTTTTTGTTATGAAAGTAATATACCTGAATGAATATTTTTAGCAAAACTCATATTGTCTCATTTCAAATAACATTCTTACTATATTGAAATGTCTCAAAATAAATGATATTTTCTATAAAAAGAAATATTTTAATAGATTATATACTATCAATTAATTAATAACTCCACTATATATTATTTTTATATATTTATGTTTGATGAAAAATACCTACTAACCCACATGTTTTTTTACTTTTATTATGCAATATTACTTTTGTGTTACAATTCAAACATTTATATAAAATTCTGTATCTTTCAAACACTGTCAAAAGAAATAGGATGAAGAGAGTTTTTTTTTTGTTGTCTAATATTTCTATTTTTGTAATGGACATGATTATCTATATAATCTTCATTAGTATAGGAACTCTTTTGCTCATTAAAAATAATATTTATTTAAATTGCAATAATATTCTCTCCCTCTTAAGAGTTTCCCTTTTGAACTGCATTATGTTGCTGTACATGACGAGAGGATGGTGCCAACTAAACCTTAGCAAATTATAGCTTAAGATTCAAGTTTGATGTTTCATAAAAAGCCTTGCAAAAATAAGATTCTCTTGGTAAAATTCATCAAAAAGGTTTAATGGTATAGTCAATCCTTGTATATATATATTGCTTTATAGTTTATTCTCCAACCTTAAAATTTTGTATCTATATCTTTTGACTAATTTAAGCATGAAGTTTCTTTTGTTTGGTGTGATTTGATAAAATTTGGGTTTGAAAGCTTTGATTTCAAACATTACAAATAAGAATTATTTGTGAAAAAAATATACATTAAAATAAAAAATTGACATTGAATTCTAGATCAAAACTCAATCCAAATACACCTAGTGGTCATATTTACTTCTTAATTGTAGCCTACAAGAACCAAAAGCCTAGCACTTTGGCTTTCTGTTGTCTGAACCAGTTCAAAACTAGAAGACACAATTTTGGAGGGGATCTCAAAGTAAAGGTCAGGGCCTATTTTTTTCTTTTAAAGTATCACGGAAGAAGTGAAGCTTAAAATGGTTTCTTCTGCAAGTGGGATTGTGAGGGGAGGGTCACTAATCTCATGCAAGGCACATGTAAAACGAAGTCGGATTTTTTAGGTAAAAATATCTAGAGCTTTTCATGCATGCTTCAACTACAGTCTGTCTGTTTAGTGTTTTCATCAATTCAAGGAAAAGGAAAGAACTTTTGGACTCTTCGTAAATAATTTTTTTTATCTCCTCTTTGTTCCATTCACCATTTGGATTCAATAGAACTTTTTAAACTGCCACCATAACCCCACATGCAGCCCCAAAATTAAATCCATCGAATAATTGCTTATGGAGATTGGATTTGGATCGTTTCCTTCCTTCGAATTGTAATTTAAAGTGAAGACATTTTTTTTTTTCACTGACAATTGTACATTTTCTTTCACAAAAATCAAAAGTATATCCATAAAAACTCAAAACAGTTACTAATTTTTTTCTTAATTGAGTTGTGATTTTGAACGTCAAAATTAGAATCTCAAAATGTAGCATAAGAAAAAAGAAATACTCTATCCATTCCATTTTTAATTAATTTCTTTTAATAAAAAGAATTATCAGGAGGTCTCGAAATATTAATACTTTCTACAAATTTTTTTAACATGTTATATACTATCAATAAGCCATTACCTTTATCATATATTACTTTTATATATTTACATTAGATAAAAAAATATCCACGGGCTTGTATGTTTTTTAGTTTTTTATTATAATATATTACTTGTATAATATAATCTATACTTTTGTGTAAAACTTTCTATCCAATCAAACATTATCAATAGAAATGTGATGAAGGGAGTAGTTTCTTTGTTAAGAGTATCATCATTAGAAAATTAACATAGTAACATATGTCATATGAATTTAGCCGTTCACAAAAGAACACACCAAGAAATGTTGGAAATGGCAAACTTGGATGCCTTAATTTTTTGGGATTATGATTAGTTAGCCATATTCAATTTTGAGAGTTACTCTCAACATATTAGATATTATCTTAAAATATGGTAGATACCATTGTTAATAGTGAGAATCCATAGTCAAAAGAATTGAAAGTTGAGCTCCCTAGAAGTTGGCTTGACCCTAGTTTCCTATTCTCAACTTGTTGTAACATGGTTAGGAATTTGAGAGAAATTACTAATAGTTGGATTTATTTCCAAATCCAAGGTTTCCAAATCTAAGTTGGCTTAGGGGTTTGTAGCCCATATATACTACATTACCTGTATATAGCTAGGTTGTTCATCTTCTTTCTCAAAGAACTCTCTCTCTCTCTCTCTCTCTCCTGTAATTTATATTCTTGAATATTGAAAAATTAAGGAGGCTTTCAAGATGATCCAAATCAAAGTACGCTAGTATCCTTTAAGAAGAGTCGTTGTATCTATAGCACTGGTAAGTCGAGCAAATAAATTCTTGAAGGCAAGCTAGTTATTAGCCGATGATTTGGTTTATGCTTTCAGATAAGATTTTGATTTACGATTACAAGTTCATTTACTGATTTTGTTTTCTATTTTCAGCTTGGCTAATTGTTTTGTAATTGAACTTCTTGGCCATGCAGGCATCATTGTCATTTGATTATTGTTACTCTTAGTGCTCTAGTTGTTACTCTTAGGCAGTGCGTGTTAAATACAAAATATTCTTTTTCTGTGCTCTTCTATTTCCTAATAATCTTCAAGAAGTTATTGGCAAATATATGTAATGCAATGGCAAGTTTGTCAGGTATTATGATTAAGCCATTAGTCGACATGACAGGTCTAACTGGACAAATTCATTCCTAGGAGAATTCAAGCGTTAGCAACAATGCATGAAAATTTGGTTGTCAATAAGGGTTTATTGTTAGTGATTTAGACTGCTAAGCCTGTACCAACTAAAAGAAATCCTAGAACAGCTAAAATTGCTGTATGGAAGGAACGCGATAGGCTAGGCAGAGGGTAATTTTGTCAACTTGGATAAATGTCCTCTTCGATGTTTATTGTTTTGATTCTTATACAACAAAAAGGTTGTAGGATGACTTGGATAATAAGTATCGTACAGATGACCTAGGTCTTGAGTTGTATTATGTCTGCAAATTCTTGAAATTTTAGAAGGTTGAGGGTAAGTTTGTGACTGAACAAATTCATGAGTTTAGCTAATCATTCATTTGCTCTCTGAAAAGAATATGAAACTTCCTGAGAAGTTTCAAGTAATGTCAGTGATAGAGAAATTCTTTAATCCTTGGAAGGATTCTGGTATGTCCTTGAAACACAAGAAAGGAACTATTTCTCGACGAGATATAATGTTGTCCATATCCATTGAAAAGAAGCATAGGAATGAGACTCATAATGCACCTGTGGAGTCTGAAGCCCATGTGATTATAGCTAGAAAGAAAAATCAACAGAACGTGTGGATTAATTCTAATTCTAAAGACATAAATAAAACAAAAGTAAGGCAAAAAAGAAACTAGAAGCAAACAAATCTTGCTGGAATTGTGGTCAGGTTGGCACTGGGCCAATGATTATCCATGCAAGAAGTCCAAAACTAAACAAGGATACAATTATGAGGCCCAAGTCAACATAGTGGTGGAGGACAATAATCAGATAGAATTTCATTTGAGTACACATCTTGCAGAGGTTTGTACCATTGAAGCTAGAACTAATGACCCTATTACTATTACTAATGCTGAAGAAAGGTATGTTTCTATTAACCTTGAAGTCCTTTCTGTTTATGGGATACTTTAATGGTTGGTTGCTACTACAGCCAATATCCATGTTTGTGCTACTAAATTGCTTTTTGTGTCTTACCAGTCAACTAAAGCAAAAAATAGTAAGAATGGGGAACTCTAGAGTAGCCAATGTGTTGGGGATTAGACTTGTAGACTTGATGTTTCCGTTAGGACATATTCTTTCTTTCCAAAGGATGCATTGTGTTCTAGTTGTTAACCCTAAGGGCAAATCATGTAGTTATAATTAGTTTTGATTAATGACAAAAATTGATAAGGACTAATATGCTTGTATATTGTGTGATAGGATTTGTGGATTGATAAGGAAGCAAGTCTTATTGCCTTGGAGCCACAATGCAAGAACAACTCTAATATTTGAAAATTGAAGAGATTGTTCAAGATGATTGAAGGGATTGAAGACTTAAAGTGTAAGTCATATATGCTTAATAGTACATTCTTTTGTAAACCCTACACTTGTGTGTCTTGGAATCTATTGAATGTATAAGAGAGCACAAAACTTGTTTTGAAATGGTTTTGAATGAACTTTTTGATAACAAGTATGTTTTTGAAATCTCAAATGATTTTGAGTAAACTTTGTATGATCAAAATGTGTTAGTAACGGTTTTTAAGGTTAAAAGTGTTTAAATGACTTACCTATTTATACAAATGTTTTCAATGTTATTAAGGTTGATTTTCAAATGATTTGACAAAGTTTGATTAGTTCGGACGTAAATTCGGACGTCCAAAATTTGAAAATGATTACTGTGCTTTCAGAGAAATTCGGACAAAAGTTCGGACAGATGGAGTAAAGTTCGGATGTCCAAACTTTCTCTGATAGCATGGTTACTGTTTTTCTAGAGAATTTCCGACGAATGTTCGGACGCATAAGGAAAAGTTCGGACGTCTGAACTTTTCCTGACAACTTGGCACAGTAATGTTCGGACGAAAGTTCGGACGCATAGATGAAAGTTCGGATGTCCGAACTTCCCTGAAACTAGACGTTACTAGCCGTTTTATAGCTGTTGGAACTGATTTTTCAAATCTATAAAAGCTATAAACTCAAGAATTTTTGTAAGTTTTGAATCTCCAAGAACTTTAAACATTCCAAAGTCTTTAGCAAACATTAAAGCTCTCTTTTTTCTTGTGCTTTCAATTGATCATTCAAGATTCCAAAGGCAACAAAGTGTGAAGGTGCAACATTGTGTAATCATCTACCAACAAAGTGGTAACATCTTACACATTCTCCTTTCTTCATTCAATTGTGTTTTCTACTAGCTCATTGCAAGGTTATCTTGAGAACATAAAATCCTTTAGATAAGGGTGATCCTTGAGACATTGACTCAAGGTTATTAGTAGATATAAAACCCTTTAGTAGGGTGAACCTTGTTTGTAAAATTGCAAAAGAGGTTGTAAGTGTAAAACCATTGTGTGGTGAGCCTCTTATGTAATTGTTGAACTTGAGCATATAGTAGATTGTTTGAAATCCTTTAGTGTAGGCTCAAGGTAGTGAACGTAGATCTTGAAGAGATCGAACCACTACAAATTGCTTGTGTTTTATTGATCTTAAATTGTTTATTGCTTTGACATTAATTGATATATTCTCTCATTGAAACAAACACACATAATCCGGTTTAGCTTAAACGTTCTAAAAGGAAATTATTTTTGAAAAATTAGCCAAAGACCTAATTCACCCCCCTCTTAGGTCTTTCACTAGCAATTTGAGAAAATATTCTTAGTGGATCATTATTTGTCAAAGAAAGTTATGAGTTTACTTTTAAATGTAATAAAGTAGTGATTATGCATTATAATATTGTTGGCAAACTATTGAACCTAAATTTTCTAATTTGAATAAAGCTTCTTTTGTTGAGAAATCTGTTTAGCCTATTGAGCAAACTATTGAATCCACTGATATTTGGCATAGTAGACTTGGTCATTTGAATTCTAATTTTGTTAAAAGAATGACGAATTTAAATTTGACTCCTAAATATGATAAGATAAATAAATGTCAAGTGTGTGTGGAAGCTAAAAAAAACTAGGAAACTCTTTCATTTTATTGAAAGGGATTTAGAAATACTTGATTTATTTTACACAAATATTTATAAGTTTAATGGCTTCTTGACTAGGGATCATAAGAAATATTTTATTACCTTTATTGATGATTGCAGTATATATTGTTATGTTTATTTGATTAAACAAAAAAAATGAAGCAGTTGATGAGTTCCTCATAGTTAAAAGTGAAGTTAAGATTTGATAGAATAGGAGGGTATTGGTTTAATCCATTTGTTGAATATTTCCAAAGTAATGGCATCATTTATGAGGAAACACTCCCTTATTCTTCCTAGTCAAATGGGATTGTAGAACAGAAAAATAGAACCTTTAAAGATATGAACAACAGTCTTCTTTTGACTTCTAGATTACCAAAGTATATGTGGGACAAGGTTTTGAATACTACATGCCATATGTTGAATAAAGTCCCTCACAAGTATGAAGAGGTAACTCCATTTGAAGTTTGGAAAGGAAGAAAAACCTAACTTAAAATGCTTGCGTATGTGTGGTTGTCTTGCAAAAGTTCTAATCTCTGATTACAAGAGGAAAAAGTAGGACAAAAAACAATTGATGCTATCTTTCTTGGTTATATGGAAACAATCCATGCCATGAGATTTTTTATAATGAAGTTTGAAATTCTTGGCATAGATATTAACATAATAGTTGAGCACCATGATGCTACATTCTTTGAGGATGTTTTCCAAATTGATTTGCCTCAAGATGTTTCTAATTTAGATTTAGCCTTAGAATCTAGTTTCATTCTTGATTATGTGGGAAGGATGACAGATGTGGGGGTAGGTCCAAATAGTTCCAAAACTCATTTTGAGGAGTCAAAGAGCTAAGGCAGTCAAGGATTTTAGAAGTGACTTTGTCACTTATAATGTTGAGGAAAGACCTTTAACCTTTTAAGAAGCTATGGCATCCTCTGAGGGATGACACTAGAAAGAAGCTATCAAAAGTGAGATGGATCCATTCTCAGTCATAGGACATGAGAATTTGTCAATCTCCCTCCTGGGTTTACTACTACTGAATGCAAGTGGTTATTTAAGAAGAAACTTAAACCAGATAGAACCATTGATAAGGCCACATTAGTTGTGAAAGGGTTCAAATAAAAGGAGGGAATAGAATATTTTGACACTTATTCCAGATAGCTAGCTTAACTACAATCAAGTGCTTGTTGCAGTAGCATCCATATATGATTTCAAAATCTATCAAATGGATGTAAAAATGACTTTTCTTCATGGAGATCTTGAAGAAGAGATTAATATAAATCAACCTGAGGGATTTGTAGCCAAGGAAAATGAGCAAAGGGTCTACAAACTCTTTAAGTCCTTATATGGTCTTTAGCAAGTATCCAAACAATAGCACAAGAAATTTGATAAAACTATTTTATCTTTTAGCTTTACGATGAATGAAAACTATTTCTCAGTCACGACTCTTTAATGGCTCAAAAAATTTCTACTAGAAAATTAGGATGAGAAATTTTGTGCAGTTCACAGATGATGAATGTTGGAAAATTATTGTAAATGGTCTAATCAGTCCAACAAATACTGTTGACGATGTTAAAGTTGTCAAGCCATAGTTTCTAGACTTTGAAGTTGACTAGAAAAACAATCAAATTAATACGAAAGGATTGAATATTCTTCACTGTACCCTCAATGTGAATGAATATAACAGTGTCTCTGTCCAAATCTGCACATTTGCACTCAAGGCTACCAATGAAGGAACTAATCGGGTTCAAGAATTAAAAACTAATATGCTGTGGAGAGACTATGAAATGTTTATCATGAATTTAATAAAATTGTCACTAAAATAACAAGTGCACTGAAATTGTGAACTCATTAACGGCCACTAGGAAAAAGGGCTAACAGAAGAAGAAATTATTAAAAAGATTCTCAGATCCCTAATTGAAACACGGAAAGCTAAGGCCACTATTCTTTGTGAAGCTAAAGATTTGACTCAATATGGATATGATGCATTGATTGGATCCTTATTGACCCATAAAATAGTGATGACTTGTGAAAAAAGTTCCACAAATAAAAAGAAGAAAATGGGAGACATTACCCTAAAAGTCTTATCCAATGATGATGATAGCTCAAGTGAAACAGACGAAGGAGACATGATTTATTAACTAAAAAATCTTGAAGGTTCTCCAAAATGAATGGTAAAAATCTCAAAAAGATGATCAAGATGAATTTTTCCCTAAAGTTGAATCTCAACTGAAGAAAAAGGGGGCTAATGTTGTATGTTTTGAATGCAAGAGACCTGGACACATTAGAACTAACTATCCCAAGCTAACAAAAAATGTAAAGAAGAAGAAACAAGAAGGCTATCGTACTCCAAAAAGAATGGTGAAAATCTCAAAAAGATGATCAAGATGAATTTTCCCCTAAAGTTGAATCTCAACTGAAGAAAAAGGGGGTTGATGTTATACGTTTTGAATGCAAGAAACCTAGACACATCAAAACTAACTATCCCAAGCTAATGAAAAATGTAAAGAAGAAGAAAAACAAAAAGGGTAGGGTATGTTGATGGCACATTAAGAGATAGGAAGAACTCTAGCTCAAAAACTGAAGATGATGAAAAAGCACAAAGAAAGCTAAAATTTGTATAATGGCTCCGAAAATTGGTAAATGCAGCAATAACAATGACAAAGATAAGAAGGAAACAAATCAGTTTGAAGGTATATTCTTCTGGCCATTTTTGCTTTTGAGAAATTTGAAGATTCTTATAACGAGTTTTACAAAGAATACCAACACTTATCAAAGACATATGTGTAACTCAAAAAGAATTTGAAGTCATTGAAGTTTGAAAAAAGTGGTGCTATAGTCTGATTTGAATTTTTTTTTTGAAATTTCTCAAGTTAGTCCTCTTAAATCTTCTGAAAATATTTCTAGTGTACTACTTCATTAAACTTGTAAGGTGTTGGATGAAGCATTTTCTAAATTAAATGATGAAAGACCTAAGAGGGGAGATGAATTAGGTCTTTGGCTAATTTTCGAAAACTATTTCCTTTTGTAAATTTAGCTAGAGCAGATTATGAATACCTGTTTCAATGAGAGAAAAGTTAAATCAACGACAAAGCAATAAACAATCTAAGATCAAAGAACACAATCAATTTATAGTGGTTCGATTTCTTCAAGATCTACGTCCACTACCTTGAGTCTACACTCAAGGATTTCAATCAATCTACTATATGCTCAAGTTCAACAATTACATAAGAGGCTCACCACACAATGGTTTTACACTCACAATCTCTTTTGCAATTCTACAAACAAGGTTCGCCCTACCAAAGGATTTTATATCTACAAACAATCTTGAATCAATGTCTCAAGGATCATCCTTTCCCAAAGGATTTTATGTTTACAAGAAAACCTTGTAATGAGCTAGTAGAAAGCAAAATTAAATGGAGAATGGATAAGATGTTACCACTTTCTTGGTAGGTAATTACAAAATGTTGCACCTCTTCACTTGGTTGTCTTTGGAATCTTGAATGATCAATTGAAAGCACAAGACAAAAGAGAGCTTTGATGTTTGCTAAAGATTTAGGAATGTTAAGATTTCTCAGAGATTCAAAACTTGCAAAAATTCTTGAGTTTATGGCTTTTATAGATTTCAAAAATCAGTTTTAACACGGCTAGTTTCAGAGGAGTTCGGACGTCCAAACTTTTCCTTCAAAGCCATATTTGTTGTTCAAAAGTTCATTCAAAGCCATTTAAGATTCAAAACAAGTTTTGTACTCTCTTATGCATTTAAAAAATTGCAGGACATACAAGTGTAGGGTTTACAAAAGAATATACCTATTAAGCATATGTGTCCTACACTTCAAGTCTTCAATGCCTTTAATCATCTTTGAACAAAACTTTTCAATCTTCAATCACTTTGACATATTGGAGTTGTTCTTGCATTTTGGCTTTAAGGCAATAAGACTTCATACTTCTTAATGTAACAATCCTATCACACAAATGACATAAAGATTAGTCCTCATCAATGTTTGTCATTAATCAAAACTTAATCAAAACCTCATGATTTGCCATTAGGGCTAACAATCTCCCCCTTTTTGATGTTGACAAACTTTGATGCAAAATGTGATGGATTTAAACAATTTAGAACAAAGAAGTATTGATGTCAATGATAGAAAATAACCAGTTTAGCATATTGACATTCAAAAGGCTCAATATGAGCCTATGACCCAACCAATCTCCATTTACCTCCTTCCTTCTAACAAACAATTAGGATAGGATATCTATCATTTAATCATTTAGAAAAGATTCTAAGAGAGGTTTTAAAGGTTGTAAATGTTTAACAATACTCCCCCTTAGATTGTGCTCATTTTTCAACAAGTTTGGACTTGAGATGTTGTGAATCCGAATTTTGACATATCAAGTTCGAACTATAAAATAAGTGAAATGAAAGCTACAATTTTTGAAAAATAAGCTTTCCTAAGGTTGTTAAAACATAGTAGAAGATATTGAAACATATTTGAATCAATTTGAACAACAAAAGAGTACTTTTTGTCAACAAAATATGGATGCATCAGAATTTTCGAAACATGCATTGGAATTTTAAAATTCCAAGTCCAAACTGTAAAATATGTGAGATGAAGACTGTAATATTTGAAAATAAGCCTTCTGTTAGCCCTAAGGGCAAATCATGTAGTTTTGATTAATGACAAATATTGATGAAGACTAATATGCTTGTATGTTGTGTGATAGGTTTTATGAACTAAGAAGTATGAAGTCTCATTGCCTTCAAGCCAAAGTGCAAGAACAACCTCAATAAACTATGAAGTCTTTTGAAGGTTATTCAAAGAAGAACTCAAGGCACTGAAGACTTGAAGTGTAGAGTAGACATAATAATAGGTAAATCTCTATGTAAATTCTACACTTGTATGTCTTGGTTATCACTGAATGCATAAGAGAGCATAAAATGAGTCTTATAATCTTAAAAGGCTTTGAATGAATCTTTTGATGAATGTGGTTTTGTGTCCTAAAAGTTTTTAAGTAAACTTCACATGATCAAAGGAATTTGATTTCGGTTTTTAAACTTATATATGTCTAAAGAAGTTTTCTATACATACCAAATGTTTTTCAAACTTATTGAAGTTAAATCTCACATGATTTTACAAAGTTTGAATATGCTTCCAAAAAATTCGAAAAAAATTCGGTCGTCCGAATTTTGTAGTAAAAGTTTGCTACTGTTCTTCTAGAGAAATTCTGAAGAAGATTCGGAAGCATGAAGAAAAATTCGGTCGTCCGAATTTTGGCCTTCAGCATGGTCACTGTTTTTCCAGAGAAATTCGGACGAAGATTCGGACGCAGCAGGAAGAATTCGGTCGTCCGAAGAATTCGGACGCAGAATTCGATCGTTCTGAATTTCCTGAAAATAGCCGTTAACTAGCCGTTTTATAGTTGTTAAAACTGATTTTCAAATTCTATAAAAGCTATAAACGTGCAATCTTTTGTAAGTTTTGAATTCTTGAAAACTCTAAGCATTTTAAAGCCTTTTACAAACATTCCTTAGACTCTCTTATGTCTTGTGCATTCAATTGATCAATCCAAAGACATCAAAGTGTGAAGGTGCAACTTTGTGTAATATCTACCAACAAGTGGTAACACCTACACACTCTTACTTATTTATTAAATTGTTTTTTCTACTAGCTCTTGCAAGGTTATCTTGATAACATAACACCCTTTAGATAAGGGTGATCCTTGAAGTTGTAATTCAAGGTTGTTTGAGATATAAAACCATTGTGTGTGGTGAGCCTTGTTTCTAAAAGTTACTAGAAGATGTTGTGAGTGTAAAACCATAGTGTGGTGAGCCTCTCTTGTAATTTGTAAACCTGAGCATATAGTAGAGTTATTGAAATCCTTAAGTGTAGGCTTAAGGTAGTGGAGGTAGATCTTGAGGATCGAACAACTATAAATTGCTTGTGTTCTTTGATCTTACTGTCTTATATTGCTTTGCTATAAATTGTCTCCATTTTGCTCATATAATCTGTTATTGGTCTAAACGCATAAAAGGTTTGTTTTTGCGAAAATTAGCCAAATACCTAATTCACCCCCCTCTTAGGTATTTCAATTGGTATCAGAGCTAGAACTTCTTTGTGTGGTTTTACAACCTAGAAGACAAAGATCCTATGGCTAATATTTCAAACCTACCTTACCGAGAAGGATCATCTACAAACAGACCACCGTTGTTTGATGGAACAAATTACACTTTTTGGAAGTCTAGAGTTAAAATATATATTTGTTCTATCAATTTTGATTTATGGAACATAGTTGAGAAAGGTCCTTATGTCCCAATGAAAATGAGAGCAGATGGAGTAACCTCAGAACCCAAATCCACTGATGAATTTGATGAGCATGATTCAAGGAAAATGACATTAAACTATCAGGCCATGAACATATTAAGTTGTGCATTAGATGTTACTGAATACAATAGAGTTAGTGGGTGTGATTCTGCTCATGATATGTGGAGATTACTCTAAACTACACATGAAGGTACTAATCAAGTTAAAGAATCCAAACTTGCTATGCTTGTTAGAGATTATGAACTGTTTACTATGAAACAAGGTGAAAGTATTAGTGATATGTTTACAAGGTTTACTAACATTTTTAATGGCTTGAAAGCTTATGGTAAAAGCTATACTATGGGAGAGCAAAACAGGAAGATTTTGGATGCTCTACCAAAATCCTAGCAGCCAAAAACGCTAGCTATTGAGGAGTTCAAAGATTTAAAAACTCTTCCTCTTGAAGAGCTTATCGGATCACTACTCACATATGAAATGAAGATGAAACGGTTGAATGATAAGGAAGATGAAGAAAAGGGAAGAAAAGGAGTTGTACTCAATGCTTCAAATCACTTGAGTGAAGAAGAACAATCTTCAAGTGAAGAAGAAAGAGGAAACAATGGAGAAGAAGAGATTGCAATGGCAGTGAGGAAGTTCAAACGATTCTACGAAAAGGAGTTTCTAAAGAAAGGAAGAAAGCCAGTCAAGAAGAGTGGACAATCCTCATCCTATAAACCTCAATGCTTTGAATGCAAGAGCACAGAGCATCTTATTGCTGACTGTCCCAAAGTGTTAGAGAGGGAAAGAGACAGCAAAAACAGAAAGAAATCTGCCAAGAAAGGAAAAGGATTAGCTGGAACGTGGGATCAACAAGAAAGCAAGGATGACAGTGAAGGGAAGGCCAACATATGCTTTATGGCCATTGATAATGAGGTACAATCTTCACCTTCTATTTCAAATTTCTGTGATGATGATATTGATTCTAGTGATTTGATTGTAGAACTGTATAAAGAGTTGAAAAAGGCTTCAAAAAGAAACAAAGAAATGAAATTCAAAATCAATGATTTTTCAAATGAAAATTCAAAATTATGTGTTGAAAGTGACAAACTTCTTGAGACCATTAATTCCCTTACCATTGAAAAAGAAGTTTTGATTACTACCATACAAAATGTATCTTTTGAAAACAAAAAGCTTTGTACAAGAATTATTTCTCTTGAATCAATGCTAAAAGATCATGAGTCTTTAAAAAGGAAAGTAAATGATCTTACTTTATGCATTGAGAGATTTACAACTGGAAGAGAAAATTTAAATAAATTACTTGGTTATCAAAGATCCTCATTTGTAAAGCACAGTCTTGGTTTTACACATGATTGTTTTGATCCAAAACAAAAAAGGTTATTTGTTAAAGAATCTTCTCATTATAGGTCTCATACTTGTTGCACATATTGTGGTAGGCATGGACACAAGGTTTCTAAGTGTTTTATAAAAAGAAAGATAGAAAATGGTGTTAAGACAATTTAGAAAGTCAAAGGAACTATTACTAACCCCATTGGACCCAAGAAGATATGGGTACCAAAAATCACTCTTTCTAATTTGGTATAGGTACAATTTGCCTCAAGATCAAGTGCCACTAAATGGTTTCTTGACAGTGGCTGCTCAAGGAACATGACTGGAAATGCATCACTTGTTAGTGAGCTTCAAGCTACAAGTGAAGGTTTTGTCACATTTGGAGATAAGAAGAAAGGGAAAATACTTGGAATAGGTAACATTGGTAAAGGTTCTTTCCCTCTCATCAAGAAAGTTTTACTTATTGATGGTTTAAAGTACAATTTACTTAGTATTAGTCAATTATGTGACAATGGTTGTAAAGTTGAGTTTAAATGTGATACTTGTACTATTCTTGACAGTACAAGTAATAAAACTATTTTTGTTGCTAAAAGAGTTAGTAATGTATATGTGTTATATCTTGATGAGCTTATTACTAATGATATTAAATTTCTTGCCATTCATGACAATGATGGATTTTTATGGCATAGAAGATTAGGGCATGTGAGCATGGATTTATTGAACAAACTTTCTACACAAGAACTAGTTAGAGGATTACCAAAAATCCATTTTGATAAAACCCGTATTTGTGATGCTTGTCAATATGGAAAACAATCGAAAACATCTTTCAAACCAAAGAAAATGGTTTCTACCTTAAAGCCTCTTGAACTAGTTCACATGGACTTATTTGGACCTATGAGGACTACTAGTCTTGGTGGTAAAAGATATGCTTATGTGATTGTTGATGATTTTTCCAGATTTACATGGGTAATCTTTTTATCACAAAAAGATGAAACATTTTATGAATTTTCAAAACTTTTCAAGAAGGTTCAAATTTCTCTTAACTGCAACTTAATCTCTATTAGAAGTGATAATGGAAGAGAGTTTTGCAACCAAGATTTTACAAAATTCTGTGATGAGTATGGTATCACTCATAATTTTTCAGCTGCCAAAACACCTCAACAAAATGGTGTTGTTGAGAGGAAAAACAGAACATTACAAGAAATGGCTAGATCAATGCTTTGTGAAAATTCTTTACCTAAATACTTTTGGGCTGAAGCTGTAAATACAGCATGCTATGTAATGAATAGAGTTTTACTAAGACCTTTTATAAGAAAAACACCTTTTGAACTTCTATTTGATAAAACTCCATCAATTGTCTATTTTAAAGTTTTTGGTTGTAAGTGCTTTTTTTTAAACACTAGTGACAATCTTGGTAAGTTTGATAGAAAATCAGATGAAGGCATATTTCTTGGCTATTCATCAAATAAAAAGGCATATAGAGTCTATAACAAAAGGACATTATGTGTTGAAGAAACTATTCATGTAACTTTTGATGAATCTAACATTTATCTTCAAAGAAGAAATGAAGATGATGCAGGTTCCTCAATGGTTGAAAATCAATCTCAACACCAAGTACCTACATTGGAAGATCATGCCAAAGAAGAAGAAATAATGGAGAAAGAACAAGATGGTCAATCAAGCAATAATCAAGAACTTCCAAAGGATCTCACATATGCAAGAAGTCATCCTAAGGAGCAAATCATTGGTGATGTCTCCCAAGGAGTTAAAACAGGGCGGTACTTTATTGATAATTTTGCCCTTTTATCTCATATTGAAAAGAAAAATATTGATGATGCATTGTGTGATAATTTCTGGATTATTGCTATAGAAGAAGAGTTAAATCAGTTTGAGAGAAATAAAGTTTGGACTCTTGTTCCTAGACCTCGTGATCATTCTGTTATTGGTACAAAATGGGTCTTTAGAAATAAGTTAAATGAACTAGGAGAAGTTGTTAGAAATAAAGCTAGACTTGTTGCTCAAGGTTTCAACCAAGAAGAAGGCATTGATTATGATGAAACTTTTGCTCCAATGGCCAGATTAGAGTCTATAAGAATACTTTTGGCATTTGCTTGTTTTAAAGATTTTAAACTATTTCAAATGGATGTCAAAAGTGCTTTTCTAAATGATTTTATTGAAGAAGAGGTTTATGTAGAACAACCTCCTGGTTTATTCATGAAAAATTTCCAAATCATGTTTTTAAGTTAACCAAAGCTCTATATGGACTGAAACAAGCTCCAAGAGCTTGGTATGAAAGATTAAGTGGTTTTCTTCTTTCAAAAGGTTTTACAAAAGGAAAAGTGGATACAACTCTTTTTATAAAAACATCTTCTAAAAATGATATTTTACTTGTGCAAATTTATATTGATGATATTATTTTTGGTGCTACTAATACTTCCCTTTGTGAAGAGTTTGCTAAATCCATGCTAAATGAATTTGAGATGAGCATGATGGGAGAACTAAGTTTCTTCCTTGGGCTGCAAATTAAGCAAACCAAGGATGGAGTCTTCATCAATCAAGCAAAGTATACCAAGGAGCTACTGAAAAGATTTGGAATGGATCAAGCAAAAGGAATAGGTACCCCAATGAGTTTATCAACTAAACTTGACAAAGATGAGAAAGGTAAAAGTATTGATGAGAAATTATATAGAGGTATGATCGAAAGTTTACTCTATCTCATAGTTAGTAGACCAGATATTATGTTTGCTGTATGCTTGTGTGCTAGATTCCAATCATGTCCTAAAGAATCTCATCTAATTTCTGTCAAACGCATTTTTCGCTATTTCATTGATACACATGACTATGGTCTTTGGTTTTCAAAAACTTCATCTTTTGAACTTATTGGATACTCTGATGCTGACTATGCTGGATGCAAAGTTGAACGTAAAAGTACAAGTGGTCATTGTCAATTTCTTGGTAGTTGTCTTGTATCTTGGTTTAGTAAAAAGCAAGCTTGTGTGTCTTTATCTACTGCAGAAGCTGAATACATAGCTGCAGGTAGTTGTTGTGCTCAATTGTTATGGATGCAGCATACCTTACTTGATTATGGTCTTAAATTCGATTGTGTGCCTATACTATGTGATAATACTAGTGCTATCAATTTGAGCATAAATTCCATTCAACATTCTAGGACTAAGCATATAGAGATAAAACATCATTTCATTCGTGATCATGTAATTAAGAAAGATATATGCTTAGAATATATAAATACAAATGATCAAATTGCTGACATATTTACAAAGCCTTTGGCTGAGGAAAGGTTCAATCACCGAAGAAGACTCTTAGAAATTTCAAAATTCAATGACTAATGTGTGTGTTAAAGTTTTGATGAAAAGAGGAAATTTTCGGATCCAGAATTCAGATGCACTACAGAAAATTCGGTCCGAGTGAAAGGAAACAGAGACTTTTGATCAAGAATTCGGACGCAGGGCAAAAAATTCGATCGTCCGAATTTTACGGACGCGTCTGTTTAATTGAAAATTTAAACAGTTTTCTCACCACTTCAACTTCTGAATTTCACATCTTTTTAAAAGCCTCTCATACCCATTCACATCAGAATCAAAATTCCTTCAAAACCACACATTCTCATCCCGATTTGCCTTCACTTTTAAACTTTTAACCCTAAATCCATACTGAAAATCAATACTTTTCAACAGAAAATATCAATGGTGAGAACAAAGAAGCCAAATGTTGAGAAAGGGAAAGGAAAGGCTAAGGAAGGAGATGGAGACTCAATCCTCAACCAACCAAGAAGAATTCTAATCCCTCAAACATTATCTGGAGTTGACAGGTTTGTCTCAATTAAAGCTACTCATGAATTTGATGAATGGAATAAACATAGCAGAAAAATTATTCCTGGATATAAGGTGGATGTTGATAAACTGTCTAGTATGGATATTGTTCTATCTTATTTCAATGATGTTGGTTGGAGTAGTTTGTTGTTCATTGATGAAGAATTTTATCCTACCTTGATATATGAATTCTATGCAAACCTGAAAGAGGAAAGAATTGAGATGGTAGGGGATAATGTGATACAATGGTATTCATCTAGAGTATCCCAAGTTGACATTGAATTTAGTGAAGGATTGATAAACAGAATTTGTGGAGTAGGTGACAATGGAGCTAGATATTATTCACCTTCCATGCATTGCTATGATCGTGAACTCTTTACATATGTTAGATTTGAAGAAGCATTTACCAATGGAAGAGAGTTTAGATCTATAAAAGAGAGGGAAATCAAGAACTTGGATGCTAGAGGTAGAGTGTTGCATCACATGATAACTACTATGATTGTTCCTAATTTTGGACATAAGTCATCAGTTGGAAATATGCATATGGTAATCATGTTAGCCTTGCATGAGCATAGGAGAATGAACTTTGGTTATATAGCCTTGAAACACATGATTACTGCAAGAAAAACAGTAACCAAGGCATTCCCATTTGGAAGGTTGTTGACAAGAATCTTTAAACATTTTAAGATTAAACTTCCAGGAAGAGGGCAAGCTTTTAAGAGTGGGGAGATTTACACTAATGAAACTCTTAAGAGAATGCAATTAGTTCTTGATGAGGATAATGTATGGAGGACAAAAAGAGAAACCCCTCCAAAAAGAATAGAAAGAGAAGATAAGATAGAAAGTGAAGAGGAGGAAGAAGAAGAGGATGAAGAAGAAACCCTTGTTAGGGAAATGAAGACAAAGAGGAAGCATGACACCTCAAGTGAGGGGGAACAACCTCCAACAAAAAGGAGATTGTTTGAAGAAGAAACTGGAATTGGTTCAAGTGGTGAAGGAGTAACTAGAGGTGACACCATAGTAGCCAAAGCATTCCAAGAAGCCTTGAACAATCATGTCAAGGAAATGGAGAAGATGTATAAGTTCTTTGAATCATTTGCTCCAATGGTTCTTGGAAAGTTAGATGGACTGGAGAGTAAGGTAAAGCACATTGAAGAAATCCTTATGAGAAATATTCAAAGTGGTGAAGGACCCTCTAAGCCTCAAGATGGAAATGAGGAAGAAGGAGATAAAGAAGAAAAGAAAGGAGATAAAAATGACAGCAATGATGAAGATGATGATCAAGGTGGAGATGAAGAGACTGTGGCAGAAGAAGAAGAGGAAGAACATGCTCATGAAGAGCCACCAATAGCAGGCAGCCAAGTAGCTCAAGCTGAAATAGTCTCTCCATAAAAAATCTCTTTCAGTCATGGAAGAGTGAAGCACTTGGCCATCAAGAAAGGAGTGAGCCGAGCATCCCCATCAACATCAACATCACAAGATTAAGCTTTCTTTCCTTCTATTCTATTTACTGTTTTTAAGTTGCTTATCTATATTTTTTTTTTTGTATTTCTGAACTTGTTAAGTATTTTGCTACATTTTATGTAATAGTGAAGCTCAATGATGAAATCCCAGTGATGAGAGCTTCTTTTATGTGCTAAATTGATAGTCTCATTTTCATTGACCCATCTATTTATTTTTGAATGATGACAAAAGGGGGAGAAAAATGAAAAATGATGATATGATGCTGCAATATGAGTCTTGAACTTTTGTAAAGCACTTTTGTAAAGCTAAACTGAGTTGCAAAAACTTTGGATTCAAAATTCGGATGCATCCATATTTGTGGCCAAAATGTGCTCTTTTGTTGTTCAAATTGATTCAAATATGTTTTTTAACCTCTTCCATTATGTTTGAACAACATTATGAAAGCTTTATTTCACTTTAAACATCCATTATATTGAATCTATTAGAGTTTGGACTTAAAATTTCAAAGTTGGATGCATGAGTTTAAAAATTCGGATGCATGCTCTAAAATTCGGATGCATCCATAATTCATTGTCAAAATGTGCTCCTTTGTTGTTCAAATTGATTCAAATATGTCTTAATCTTTTCTAATATGTTTGAACAACCTTAGGAAAGCTTATTTTTAAAAATTGAAGTCTTTATTACACTTAAAACAAAATTGGGCACAATATAAGGGGGAGCATTGATAAGTTTTTTAACAACCTTAAAACCTCTCTTAGAAGTTTTTTAAATGTTTAAATGCTATATCTTCTATCCTAGTCTTGTTGGAAGGAATGAGGTAAATGGAGGTTGGTTGGGTCATAGGCTCATATTGAGCCTTTTGTATGTCAATGTGCTGAATTGGTTATTTTCTATCATTGACATTAATACTTCTATGTACTACACTGTTTTAATCTATCACATTTTGCATCAAAGTTGATTGTTAGCCTTAAGGGCAAATCATGTAGTTTTGATTAATGACAAATATTGATGAGGAATAATATGCTTGTATGTTGTGTGATAGGTTTTATGAACTAAGAAGTATGAAGTCTCATTGCCTTCAAGCCAAAGTACAAGAACAACCTCAATAAACTATGAAGTCTTTTGAAGGTTATTCAAAGAAGAACTCAAGGCACTGAAGACTTGAAGTGTAGAGTAGATATAATAATAGGTAAATCTCTATGTAAACTCTACACTTGTATGTCTTGGTTATCATTGAATGCATAAGAGAGCATAAAATGAGTCTTATAATCTTAAAAGGCTTTGAATGAATATTTTGATGAATGTGGTTTTGTGTCCTAAAAGTTTTTAAGTAAACTTCATATGATCAAAGGAATTTGATTTCGGTTTTTAAACTTATATATGTCTAAAGAAGTTTTCTATACATACCAAATGTTTTTCAAACTTATTGAAGTTAAATCTCACATGATTTTACAAAGTTTGAATATGCTTCCAAAAAATTCGGTCGTCCGAATTTTGTAGCAAAAGTTTGCTACTGTTCTTCCAGAGAAATTCGAAAGAAGATTCGGACGCATGAAAAAAAATTCGGTCGTCCGAATTTTGGCCTTCAGCATGGTCACTGTTTTTCCAGAGAAATTTGGACGAACATTCGGACGTAGCAGGAAGAATTCGGTCGTCCGAAAAATTCGGACGCAGAATTCGGTCGTCCGAATTTCCTGAAAATAGCCGTTAACTAGCCGTTTTATAGCTGTTAAAACTGATTTTCAAATTCTATAAAAGCTATAAACGTGCAATCTTTTGTAAGTTTTGAATTCTTGAAAACTCTAACATTCTAAAGCCTTTTACAAACATTCCTTAGGCTCTCTTATGTCTTGTGGATTCAATTGATCAATCCAAAGACATCAAAGTGTGAAGGTGCAACTTTGTGTAATATCTACCAACAAGTGGTAACACCTACACACTCTTACTTATTTATTAAATTGTTTTTTCTACTAGCTCTTGCAAGGTTATCTTGATAACATAACACCCTTTAGATAAGGGTGATCCTTGAAGTTGTAATTCAAGGTTGTTTGAGATATAAAACCATTGTGTGTGGTGAGCCTTGTTTGCAAAAGTTACTAGAAGATGTAAAACCATAGTACGATGAGCCTCTCTTGTAATTTGTAAACCTGAGCATATAGTAGAGTTATTGAAATCCTTAAGTGTAGGCTTAAGGTAGTGGAGGTAGATCTTGAGGATCGAACCACTATAAATTGCTTGTGTTCTTTGATCTTACTGTCTTATATTGCTTTGCTATAAATTGTCTCTATTTTGCTCATATAATCTGTTATTGGTCTAAACGCATAAAAGGTTTGTTTTTGTGAAAATTAGCCAAATACCTAATTCACCCCCCCCCCTTAGGTATTTCATCTTCCTAAGGTTGTTCAAATATGATAAGAAGGATTAAAACAGTTTTTAAACAATTTGAACAACAGAAAAATATTTTTGGGAAGAAAGTTTGGATGCGTCTGAACTTTAGATCTGCATCCGAATTTCAAGTCTGAATTTTTAAAAGATGATTTTGCAGCAAATATTTTCACATTACTCATTATTGCAAAACAGCACATACATAGCACACATTGTGCACACATATCAGCACATACATGGCACACATTGCAGCATGATAAGTTAGCATATGCAACCATAGCCAACAGAAATAGTAAGTAACAGTTTAGCATAATCTTTGTAAATCAACTTCTTCTCCCCTTTTATAGCAGCATTTAAGCTTGGGGTGATCAAAGTATCATTAAAAGAAGCTCTCAACACTGAGGTTTCATCATTGAGCTGCACACAACTATTACATAAGCCACGTTAAATAGTAATAAAGTTCAAAAATTTAAAGAGAAAACAAAACAGAGAAATTGCATAAACCAAGCTAGTGATTATTCATAGGTCATACTAAGCATATCAAAAATATATAAAAGCAGTAAATAGAGATAAGATTAAAGAGATGCTCAGTCTTTTGATGTTGATGAAGAGTCTTTTCTTGATCTCTTCTTGATTGTTACATGCTTGACTCTTCCTTGGCTGAATATTGGATTGGGTGGTGTTGTCACTTCAGCTCTGGGCTAATTCCAGCTTGCTGCTTTCCTTGATCTCCTCTTTGTGACTCCACAGCTTGCTCACTGTCATCCCCTTGGTCATCATCGTCATCATCACTAACATCGTCTCTATCTTTTTCTTTTTTGTTGTCTTCTTCATCATCCTTATCATCAACCGTTTCTTCTCGAGTTCTAGACGGTCCTTCACCACTTTGAGTATTTCTCATCAATATTTTCTCAATGTGCTCGACTCTATTTTCTAACCCATCTAATTTTCCAAAACCATAGGAGCAAAATTTTCAAAGAACTTATACATTTTTCCATCTCCTTGATGTGGTTGTTCAAGGCTTCTTGAATTGTATCTCCTCTAGAAATTCCTTCAACACT
Organism: Rauvolfia tetraphylla; assembly: GCA_030512225.1. Taxonomy (NCBI): domain Eukaryota; kingdom Viridiplantae; phylum Streptophyta; class Magnoliopsida; order Gentianales; family Apocynaceae; genus Rauvolfia; species Rauvolfia tetraphylla. The sequence goes on from JAJQKT010000059.1 coordinate 10,485,655, forward strand.
AGGACCTTCTCCAATATTGGGATGTGACTGAGAAGTAGGCACTTCTTCAAAGAGTCTTTTCTTGGAGGAAGGTTGCTCCCCCTCACTTGATGAATCATGCCTCCTCTTTGTCTTCATTTCCCTTGCCCATGTTTCTGCTTCATCTTCTTCTTCTTCAGTTTCCTCATTATCTTCAACCTCTACTCTTTTTGGTGGAGTTTCTTTTTTGGTTCTTCATACACCATCTTCATCAAGAGTTAATTGCATTCTTTCAAGAGAGTCAGTAGTATAGATTTGTCCTCTCTTGTAAACTTCTCCCCCAGCAGGAAGTTTAACTTGGAAATTCTTGAAGATTCTTGTTAAAAGTCTCCCATATAGTAAAGCTTTGTTGTCTGGTTTTCTAGCACTAATCATATGCTTCAATGCTATATACCCAAAATTTAATCTTCTATGTATATTTCCAACAAATGATTTATGTCCAAAGTTAGGGATAATCATGGTTGTTATCATATGATGCATAACTCTTTCCTTAGCATCAAAAGCTTTGATTTCCCTTTCTCTAATGGACCTAAACTCTCTACCATTTGTAAAGCTTCTTCAAATCTTTCATTTGTAAATAGCTCAAGAATATAACAGTGTTGTCCCAAAGAAAAATATCTTGCTCCAATATCACTTACTCAACAAATTCTATTCACTAATGCATCATTAAACTCAAAGTCTACTTGAAACACTCTAGAAGAATACCATTGAATTACATTGTCCCCCTTTTGTTCAACTTTTTCTTCTTTAAGATTTGCATAAAACTCATATATGAGAGAAGGATAAAATTTTTCATCAATAACCAGCAAATTGCTCCAACCAATATCACCAAATAAAGACAGAACGTTACCCATGTTGGTGAGATTTTTAATGTCCATTCTGTTTTTAGGAGTGATCTTTCTGGATTTTTTGCTCCATTCTTCAAATTATGATGCAGCTTTGATGGAGACAAATCTGTCTATTCCAGATTATGATTGAGGAACTCTGATTCTTCTAGGTTCATTGAGAATCCGTCCTCTATCTCTTTCCTTTGCTTTTCCTTTTCCTTTCTCAACATTTGCTCTCTTAGTTCTCACCATGATGTTTTTCTATTTGAAATGCAGTGAAATCTGAGAAGTGTTTAGGGTTAGTAACTAAAAAATTCAAGTGGTTTGATGTGAAAAAGGTGAAATTGCAGATAGATTTGGGTTTGGATGCAGATGGGTAGAGTAGAATTTGAAAAGAGAGAGAGTTCGGATGATAAATAATGAGAGTAACGGCTATATAGTTTCTTTAAAACCGTTGTAACCGAAAAATTCGAATGACCGAATTTCAAGTCTACGCCGAACTTGTGTCTGAACTTCTTTGTTTATTCAGTTTTAGAAAGTTCGGATGTCCAAACTTTCTAAAATACGTCCGAACATGCGTCCGAACCTTTCTGTCTAGAATTTTTTGGAGAAAGTTTGGACGTTCCATTTTCACTCAATGCATCCGAATTTTTCTTGTTTTTGTCAGGCTTAAGTACACACATTAGTTATTGAATTTTAAAATTCCTAAAAGTCTTCTTAGATAACTAAACCTTTCCTCAGCCAAAGGCTTGGTAAATATATCAGCAATTTGATCATTTGTATTCACATAGTCCAAGCATATATCTCCTTTAGCAACATGATCACGAATAAAATGATGCTTAATCTCTATATGATTAGTTCTAGAATGTTGAATGGGGTTTATGCTTAAATTGATAGCACTAGTATTATCACATAGTATAGGCACACAATTGAATTTAAGACCATAATCAAGTAGAGTATGCTGCATCCATAGTATTTGAACACAACAACTACCAGTTGCAATATATTCAGCTTCAGCAGTAGACAAAGATACACATGCTTGTTTTTTAATGTACCAAGACACAAGACAGCTACCAAGAAATTGACAATGACCACTAGTACTTTTGCGTTCAACTTTACATCCGACAAAATTAGCATCTGAATACCAATAAGATCAAAAGAAATTTAGTTCTCCCATCATGCTTATTTCAAATTTATTTTGCATTGATTTGGAAAATTCTTCACAAAGGGAAGTGTTAGTAGTAGCAAAAATAATGTCATCAACATAAATTTGCACAAGTAAAATATCATTATTACTAGAGGTTTTAATAAAAAATGTTACGTCCACTTTTCCTTTTGAAAATCCTTTTGAAAGAAGAAATCCACTTAATCTTTCATACCAAGCTCTTGGAGCTTGTTTCAATCCATATAGAGCATTGGTTAACTTGAAAACATAATTAGGAAACTTTTCATAAATAAAACCAGGTGGTTGTTCTACACAAACCTCTTCTTCAATAAAACCATTTAGAAATGCACTTTTGACATTCATTTGAAACAGTTTAAAACCTTTAAAACAAGCAAAAGCCAAAAGTATTCTTATGGATTCTAGTCTAGCTACCGGAGTAAAAGTTTCATCATGATCAATGCCTTCTTCTTGGTTGAAACCTTGAGCAACAAGCCTAGCCTTATTTCTAACAACTTCTCTTAGTTCATTTAATTTATTTCTAAATACCCATTTTGTACCAATAATGGAATGATCATGAGGTCTTGGGACAAGAATCCAAACTTTATTTCTTTCAAACTGATTTAGCTCCTCTTGCATAGCAATAATCCAAAAATCATCACACAAGGCATCATCAATGTTTTTAGGCTCAATAAAATACCGCCATGTTTTAACTCATTGGGAGACATCACCAATGATTTGCTCCTTAGGATGACCTCTTGCATATCTTAGATCCTTTAGAAGCTCTTGATCATTGCTAGGTTGGCCATCTTGTTCTTACTCTATTATTTCTTCTTCTTTGGCATGTTCTTCCAAAGTGGGTGCTTGATGATGAGTTTGATTATCAATCATTGAGGAACCTACATCATCTTCATTTCTTCTTTCAAGATAAATATTAGATTCATCAAATGTCACATGTATAGTTTTTCAACAGATAATGTTCGTTTATTATAAACTCTATAGGCCTTTTTATTTGATGAATAACCAAGAAATACATCTTCATCCAATTTTCCATCAAACATTCCTAGATTATCATGAATATTTAAGATAAAACACTTACAAAAAAAACCTTAAAATAAACAATTGAAAGAATTTTATTAAACAGGAGTTCAAAAGGAATATTTCGTATGAAAGGTCTTAAAAGAATTCTATTCATTACATAACAAGCAGTATTTACAGCTTTAGTCCAAAAATATTTTGGCAAAGAATTTTCACAAAGTATTGATCTAGCCATTTCTTGTAAGGTTCTATTTTTTCTTTCAACAACACCATTTTGTTGAGGTGTTTTAGCAGCTGAGAAATTGTGAGTAATATAATATTCATCACAAAATTTTGCAAAGTCTTGATTGCAAAATTCTCTTCTATTGTCACTTCTAATGGAAATTAGTTTATACTCAAGAGAGGTTTGGACCTTTTTGAAAAGTTTTACAAATTCATGAAACGTTTCATCTTTTTGAGCTAAGAAGATCACCCATGTGAATCTAGAGAAGCCATCAACAATCACATAAGCATATCTTTTACCCCCAAGACTTGTAGTCCTCATTGGTCCAAACAAGTCCATATGAACAAGTTCAAGAGGTTTTGAGGTAGAAACCATTTTCTTTGGTTTAAAAGATGTTTTTGATTGTTTTTCATATTGACAAGCATCACAAAGACATGTTGTATCAAAATGCATTTTAGGTAATCCTCTAACTAACTCTTGTGTAGAAAGTTTGTTCAATAAAGTTTGTGTAGAAAGGAGCCTTTACCAATGTTACCTATACCAAGAATATTTCCTTTCTTCTTATCACCAAATGTGACAAAACCTTCACTTGTTGTTTGAAACTCACTAACAAGTGAAGCATTTCCTGTCATATGCCTTAAGCACCCACTGTCAAGAAACCATTTTGTGGCACTTGATCTTGAAGCAAATTGAACCTACACCAAATTAGAAAGAGTGATTTTTGGTACCCATATTTTCTTGGGTCCAAGGGGGTTAGTGATAGTTCCTTTGACTTTCCAAATAGTCTTAACACCATTTTCTATCTTTCTTTTTACAAAACATCTAGAAACTTTGTGTCCATGCTTGCCACAATATCCACAACAAATATGAGACCTAGAATTAAAAGTTTCTTTAACAAAAGAGTTTTTATACTTTGGAATAAAGCTATCATGAGAAAAACCAAGACCATGTTTTACAAATGAGGATCTTTGATAACCAAGTAATTTATTTAAATTTTCTCTCCCATTTGTAAATTTTTCAACGCATGAAGTAAGATCATTAACTTTTCTTTTCAAAAACTCATGATCAATGAGCATTTTTTCAAGAGAAGTAACTTTTATGCAAAGCTCTTTGTTTTCAAAAGATGTGTTTAGTATGGTTGCATTTAAAACTTCTTTTTCAATATTAAGACAATTAATGGTCTCAAGAAGTTTACCATTTTCAACACATAAATTTGAATTCTCATTTGACAAAACATTTATTTTTGATTTCATATCTTTATTTCTATTTGAAGCCTTTTTCAACTCTTCATACATTTCTATAAGCACTTCACTAGGATCAACATCATCATCATAAAAATTAGAAATAGAGGGAGAAGAATGTACCTCATCATCAATAGCCATAAAACATATGTTGGCTTTTCCTTCACTGTCATCTTCGATTTCTTGTTGATCCCACGTTCCAGTCAGTCCTTTTCCTTTCTTGGCAGATTTCTTTTTGTTCTTGCTTTCTCTTTCCCTTTCCAAAATTCTGGGACAATCAACAACAAGATGCTCTGTACTCTTGCATTCAAAACATTGAGGTTTGAATGAGGAAGACTGTCCACTCCTCTTGATTGGCTTTCTTCCCTTTTTGAGAAACTCCTTTTTGTAGAACTTCTTGAATTTCCTAACTGCCATGGAAATTTCCTCTTCTCCACTGTTGCCATCTTCTTCTTCACTTGAAGATTTTTCTTGTTCACTCAAGTGATTTGAAGCCTTGAGTACAACTCCTTTTCTTCCCTTTTCTTCATCTTCCTTGTCATTTAATCTCTTCATCTTCATTTCATGTGTGAACAGAGATCCAATAAGCTCTTCAAGTGGAAGAGTTTTTAAATCCTTGGATTCCTCAATAGCAAGTGTCTTCGGCTACCAAGATTTTGGTAGAGCATCCAAAATCTTCCTGTTTTGCTCTCCCATAGTATAGCTTTTACCATAAGCTTTTAAGCCATTAAAAATGTTAGTGAACTGAGTAAACATATCACTAACATTTTCACCTTGTTTCATGGTAAACAGTTCATAATCTCTAACAAGCATAGAAAGTTTAGATTCTTTAACTTGATTTGTGCCTTCATGAGTTATTTGGAGTAATCTCCACATATCATGAGCAGAGTCACAACCACTAACTCTATTATATTCAGTAACATCTAAAGCACAACTCGAGATGTTCATGGCTTGATAACTTAAAGTCATTTTCTTTGAATCATGCTCATCAAATTCATCAGTAGATTTTGGCTCTAAGGTCACACCATCTGCTTTCATTTTCATAGGAACATAAGGACCTTTTTCAACAATATTCCACAAATCAAAATTGATAGAACAAATGTATATCTTAACTCTAGATTTCCAAAATGAGTAGTTTGTTCCATCAAGCAAAGGTGGTCTATTTGTGGAAGATCCTTCCAGATAAGGCAAGTTTGAGATATTAGCCATAAGATCTTTAACTTCTACGTTGTAAAACCACACAAAGAAGTTATAGCTCTGATACCAATTGAAATACCAAAGAGGGGGGTGAATTAAGTATTTGGATAATTTTCGCAAACTAAAATTCTTTTATAAGTATGAGCAAAGAAAATATACTATGCACCAAGTTGAGAGCAATTGATATCAAAGCAATAAGGAAATGTAAGAACAAAAAACTCAAGCAATTTATGGTGGTTCGATCTATTCAAGATCTACGTCCACAACCTTAAGCCTACACTTAAGGATTTCAATCAATCTACTATATGCTCAAGTTTACAAATTACAAGAGAGGCTCGCCACACTATGGTTTTACACTCACAACCTCTTCTAGTAACTTACAACCAAGGCTCACCATACAATGGTTTTATATCTCAAAACAACCTTGAAACACAATTTCAAGGATCACCCTTATCTAAAGGGTTTTATGTTATCAAGATAACCTTGCAAGAGCTAGTAGAAAAAAACACAATTTGATAAGTAGAGAAGAGTGTGTAGATGTTACCACTTGTTGGTAGAAGTTTTACACAAAATTGCACCTTCACACTTTGATGTCTTTGGATTGATCAATTGAATGCACAAGACACAAGAGAGCTCAAGAAATGTTTGCTAAAGACTTTGGAATGCTTAGAGTTCACTTAGATTAAAAAACTTACAAAAGATTTCAAGTTTCTAGCCTTTATAGAATTTGAAAATCGGTTTTTTCACAAGCTATAAAACGCTAGTAACGGCTAGTTTCAGAAAATTCGGATGACCGAATTTTGCATCCGAATTTTTCGGACGTTGCTGTTACACATTTTGAAAAAATTCGACGACCGAATTTTTTCACTTCGTCCGAATCTTCGTCCGAATTTCTCTGGAAAAACAGTAACTATGCCGAAGACAGAAAATTCGGACGACCGAATTTTTCTTCATGTGTCCGAATTTCTCTGGAAAAACAGTAATGATTTTTGCTACAAAAATCGGACGACCGAATTTTTTGGAAGCATTTTCAAACTTTGTAAAATCATTTGAGACTTAACTTCAATAAGTTTGAAAATATCTTATATGTCTAGATAACTTATTTAGACATATATAAGCTTGAAAACCATAACCAAATTTCTTTGATCATGTATAGTTTATTCAAAATCTTTTAAGATACAAAACCACATTTATCAAAAAGTTCATTCCAAGTCATTTAAAGTTAAGAAACTTATTTTATGCTCTCTTATGCATTCAATAGACTCCAAGACATACAAGTATAGAGTTTACATAGAGATTTACCTATTAGAATATCTACTCTACACTTCAAGTCTTCAATGCCTTAAGTTTATCTTTGAATAACCTTCATAAGACTTGAGATTGTTCTTGCACTTCGGCTTAAAGGCAATGAGACTCCATACTTATTAGTTCACAGATCCTATCACACAATATGAACATATTAGTCCTCATCAATATTTGTCATTAATCAAAACTACATGATTTTATGTTAGGGCTAACAAACCTTTACCAATGATACCGATTCCAAGTATTCTTCCCTTCTTCTTGTCACCAAATGTGACAAAACCTTCACTTGTTACTTGAAGTTCACTAACAAGTGAGGCATTTTCTATCATGTGTCTTGAACAGCCACTATCAAGGAACCACTTAGTGGCACTTGATCTTGAAGCAAAATGAACCTACACCAAATTTGAGAGAGCGAATTTTGGTATCCACATTTTCTTGGGTCCAAGGGGGTTAGTGAAAGTTTCTTTGACTCTCCAAACAGTTTTAACACCATTTTTTATTTTTCTTTTCACACAACATTTTGACACTTTGTGTCCATGCCTACCACAATATGTACAACAAGTATGAGGCATTGAAATAGAAGTTTCTTTACCTAAGAAGTTTTTATATTTTGGAGCATAACTTTCATGAGTGTAACCAAGACCATTTTTTGCATATGAAGATCTTTGATAACCAAGTAATTTATTTAAATGTTCTCTTCCATTTGTAAATTTGTCATTGCATAATGTAAGATCATTAACTTTCTTTTTCAATATCTTATGATCACTAAGCATTGTTTCAAGAGAGATGACTTTTGTGCAAAGATCTTTATTTTCAAGAGATATGTTTTGTATATTTACATTTAAAACTTCTTTTTCAATGTTTAGGCAATTAATAGTCTGAAGAAGTTTTCCATTTTCAAAAGATAACTTTGAATTCTCATTTAATAACTCATTAATTTCGGTCTTCATTTTCTTATTCCTTTTTTAAGCCTTTTTCAATTCTTCATACATTTCAACAAGTAAATCACTAGGATCAACATCATCATCATAGTAAGTAGAAATAGAAGGAGTAGATTGTACCTCATCATCAATTGGCATAAAGCATATGTTAGCTTTTCCTTCACTGTCATCTTCACTTTCTTGTTGATCCCAAGTACCAGCCAGTCCTTTTCCCTTCCTGGTAGATTTCTTTTTGAGTTTGTTGTCTCTTTCCCTTTCCAGAACCTTAGGACAATCAGCAACAAGATGTTCTGTGCTTTTGCTTTCAAAACATTGAGGTTTGAAGGATGATGACTATCCACTCTTCTTGGTTGGCTTTCTCCCTTTCTTGAGAAATTTTTTTTTGTAGAATCTTTTGAATTTTCTCACAGCCATAGCTATCTCTTCTTCTCCACTGTTTCCATCTTCTTCACTTGATGATTTTTCTTGTTCAGTCAAATGATTTGAAGTTTTGAGTACAACTCCTTTTCTTCCCTTCTCTTCGTCTTCAATATCATTCAATCTTTTCACCTTCATCTCATGTGTAAGCAGTGATCCAATGAGCTCTTCAAGTGGGAGAGTTTTCAAATCTTTTGACTCCTCTACAGCGTCTTTGGTTGCCAAGATTTTGGTAAATCATCCAATACCTTCCTGTTTGGCTCTCCAATTGTATAGCTCTTCCCATAAGCTTTTAAACCATTGAAAATGTTAGAAAATCTTGCAAACATATCACTAATATTCTCACCTTGCTTCATGGTGAATAGCTATAAAATCCCTCACTAGCATGGCAAGCTTTGACTCTTTTACTTGGTTTGTACCTTTATGTGTTACTTGAAGCAATCTCCACATATCATGAGCAGTGTCACATCCACTAACTCGATTATATTCAGTTACATCTAGTGCACAACTTACAATGTTCATGGCTTGATAATTCAATGTCATTTTCTTTGAATCATTCTCATCAAATTCGTCTATAGGCTTTGGTTCTAAAGTCACTCCATCAGCTCTCAATTTCATTGGTATGTAAGGACTGAAATACCTAAAAGGGGGTGAATTAGGTATTTGGCTAATTTTCGCAAACAAAGACCTTTTATATGTATAAGCAAAGAACAGATAATATATATCAAGTTAAGGACAGTTGATATCAAAGCAATAAAGAAATGTAAGAGCAAAGAACTCAAGCAATTTATAGTGGTTCGATCTCTTCAAGATCTACGTCCACTACCTTAAGCCTACACTTAAGGATTTCAATCAATCTACTATATGCTCAAGTTTACAAATTACAAGAGAGGCTCACCACACAATGGTTTTACACTCACAACCTCTTCTAGTAACTTTTACAAACAAACAAGGCTCACCACACTATGGTTTTATATCTACAAACAACCTTGAATCACAATTTCAAGGATCACCCTTATCTAAAGGGTTTTATGTTATCAAGATAACCTTGCAAGAGCTAATAGAAAACACAATTTGATAAGGAAAGAAGAGTGTGTAGATGTTACCACTTATTGGTAGAAGTTTACACAAAGTTGCACCTTCACACTTTGATGTCTTTGGAATGCACAAGTCAAAAGAGAGCTTTAAAGATTGCTAAATGCTTTTGGATTGCGTAGAGTTCATAAAGATTCAAAACTTACTTAAACTCTGAAGTTTGTAGCTTTTATAGATTGAAAATTTTGAATTCAACAACTATAAAACGGCTAGTAACAGCTAGTTTTAGAGAAGTTCGGACGTCCGAACTTTCTGCTATGCGTCCGAACTTGCGTTCAAACTTTACTGTGCCAAGCTATCTGGAAAAATAGTAACCATGCTTTCAGAGAAAGTTTGGACGTCCGAACTTTTCCTCATGCGTCCGAACTTGCGCCCGAATTTCTCTGGAAGCATAGTGATCATTTTCAAAGTTTGGATGTCAAGTTCATACAAAGCCATTTCAAAAACAAGTTTTGTGCTCTCTTATGCATTCAACTGATTCTAAGACATACAAGTGTAGAGTTTACAGAAAATATACCTATTTTAGCATAAGTGCTCTACACTTCAAGTCTTCAATGTCTTCAATCATCTTGAACATACTCTTCAATCTTCAATCACTTTGACATATTGGAGTTGTTCTTGCATTGTGGCTTCAAGGCAATAACACTTCATACTTCTTGATCCAAACAATCCTATCACTTAACATATAAGCATATTAGACCTTATCAATGTTTGTCATTAATCAAAACTAATCATAACTACATGATTTGCCCTTTGGGCTAACAATCTCCCCTTTTTGATAATGACAAACTTTGATGCACAATGTGATAGATTTAACAATGTAGTACAAAGAAGTATTAATGTCAATGATAGAAAACAACCAATTTAGCACATTGACATACAAAAGGCTCAATATGAGCCTGTGACCCAACCAACCTCCATTATCCTCCTTCCTTCCAACAAACAACTAGGATAGATGATATAGCATTTAAACATTTAGAAAACTTCTAAGAGAGGTATTAAAGGTCAGAAAAGATTAACAATGCTCCCCCTTAGATTGTGCTCATTTTTCAACAAGTTTGGACTTGAGATGTTGTGAATCCGAATTTTGACACATCAAGTCCGAACCGTAAAATAAGTGAAATGAATGCTGTAAATTTTGTAAATAAGCTTTCCTAAGATTATGTAATAAAAATGAGATTAATATGCCAATAGAAACAGCACATTAGAGTGATTAAAGTATCATTAAAAGAAGCTCTCAACACTGAGGTTTCATCATTGAGCTTCATTAAACTATTACAAAGGTCTCATGAAAAACTAATGATTAAGTGCAGCAATTTAAAGTGCAGAAAACATAGAAATGGCATAAAAACATGCTAGTAAATGTTCATAAATAAAAGCAGTAAATAGAGATAGGATGTGCTTTGTCTTTGGATGTTGATGGAGAATCTTTTCTTGGTTTCTTCTTGACAGCAACATGCTTGACCCTTCCATGGCCAAATGCTGGATCAGATGGAGTTGCTATTTCAACTCTTGCAATTTGGCCTCCTTCTTGACTAATTCCAGCTTGCTGCAATCCTTGATCTTCTCCTTGAGATTCCATGACTTGCTCATTGCCATCCCCTTGATCACCATCATTATCATCATCTTCACTATCACTGTCACTGCCTTCTTCATATTTCCTTTTATCTTCATCATTCTTATCATCTTTTCCCTCTTGAGTTCTAGATGGCCCTTCACCACTTAGAGGATTTCTTATCAACATTTCCTCAATGTGCTTGACTTTATTCTCTAAACTGTCCAGTTTTCCAAGCACCATAGGAGCAAATAATTCAAAGAATTTATACATTTTCTCCATTTCTTTCATGTGGTGGTTTAGTGCTTCTTGAATTGCATTTCCTCTTGAAATCTCTTCAGCACTAGGCCTTACTCCAACATTTGGATCTGATTGAGAAGTTGGGTCTTCTTCAAAAAGTCTTCTTTTTGTGGGAGGTTGCTCCCCCTCACTTGTTGAATCATGCCTTCTCTTAGTTTTCATTTCTCTTGTCCATGCATCTGCCTCTTCTTCTTCTTCTTCAGATTCCTCTGTTTCCTCAGCTTCAATTCTCCTTGGAGGGGTTTCTCTTCTAGTTCTCCACACTCCCTCATTATCAAGAATCAATTGCATTCTTTTGAGTGAGTCATTTGTATAAATTTGTCACCTTTTAAAACTTTTTCCTCTAACAGGAAGCTTCACTCGAAAATGTTTGAAAAATCTTGTCAAAAGTCTTCCATATGGTAAAGCCTTGTTGTCAGTCTTTCTAGCCCCAAACATATGTGAAAGACCTAAGAGGGGGGGTGAATTAGGTCTTTGGCTAATTATCAAAAATCTTTTCCCTTTTTGCAAATCCTTTGCCGTAATAAAAGCTTTTCTTTAATTCACAAGCTCTAAGTTTATATGTGATTTAATGGTTGAGACAATATGATTAAATAATAAAACCACAACCAATCAATCAACAATTAAGAACAAACAATAATAACACAAGTATGTAAACAAGTAAAGCTATAAACAAGTGAACACACGATTTATAGTGGTTCGATCTTTCCAAGATCTACATCCACTACCTTGAGTCCACACTCAAGGATTTCAACCAATTCACTATATGCTTAATCCAAGCAATTACACAAGAGGCTCACCCTTCAATGGGTTTTACCACAACAACCTCTTTTCAATATAATAAACAAGGTTCACTCTTATCACTAAGAGTTTTATGTCACTAGACAACCTAGACCAATCTAATCCAAGGCTCACCCTCACCAATGGGTTTTACACAAACAACCTTGATTAATCTAGTCTATGGCTCACCCTCCACAAGGGTTTTATGTCTCTTGACAACCTTGTATCAATCACAACAATAATATAAAGATAGAGTTTAGATGTTACCAACACTTCTTGGGGGATGAATACAATTGATAGCACCACTTCACTTCTTGCCTTTGGAATCTTGAATTTCAATCTTTGAGCACAAGGCAATTTGAGAGCTTTTGATATAATTTTGATGTAAAACAAGTTAGAGCTTCAAGGATTTTGAATGTTTAAAAGTTCTTTCAAAAATCTGGAGTTTGTGGCTTTTATAGATTTGAAAATTTGGCTTTAACAGTAATAAAATGGCTAGTAATGGCTAGTTTCAGCAAAATTCGGTCGACCGAATTTTTGGTCGGAAATTTTCGGACGCACTGTTCACTTACTGTTCACTACTGTTCACTATGCGGGGAAAATTCGGACGATCGAATTTTTCCAGCTGCGTCCGAATCTTCTTCCGAATTTCTCTGGAAAAATAGTGTCATTGTGCAAGCAAATTCGGACGACCGAATTTTTCATCCTGCGTCCGAATCTTGCATCCGAATTTTTCAAACTGTCAAAACATGTTCAAATCAATTCTAACAAGTTGGAAAACCTTCTAGCCTAAAAGATAAGTCATTAAAGACATTTTAAGTGCAAAAATCATGTATGAAAACTTGATAATTTAGATAAGTTCAAAACCATTAAAACCATTTAAATCAAGTTTTGTGCTCTCAATTGCAACTCATAGATTCCAAGGCTTAAGAGTGTAGGGTTTACAAAGTTTACCTATTAAGCACATGCAACCTACACTTCATGTCTTCAAAGCCTTCAATCATCTTGAACAAACTCTTCAATCTTCAATCACTTTGACATATTGGAGTTGTTCTTGCATTTTAGCTTCAAGGCAATGAGACTTCAAACTTCTTAATCCACAAAACCTATCACACAACATATAAGCATATTAGTCCTCATCAATATTTGTCATTAATCAAAACTACATGATTTGCCCTTAGGGCTAACAATATGCTTCAATGCCATAGATCCAAAGTTTAATCTTCTATGCTCATGCAAAGCAAGCACAATCACCATATGAATGTTTCCCACAAAAGTTTTGTGTCCAAAATTAGGGATAATCATGGTAGTTATCATATGATGCATAAATCTTCCCCTTGCATCTAAGACCTTGATCTCCCTTTCCTTAATGGTTCTAAACTCTCTACCATTGGTGAGGCTTCTTCAAATATAGCATTTGTGAATAATTCTTTAATGTAGCAGTGTTGCCCCATAGAATAATACTTTGCTCCATTATCACTTACTCCACAAATTCTATTCACCAATGCATCATTGAATTCAAAATCTATTTGTGACACTCTAGAGGAATACCATTGATTAACATTTTCTCCCTTATACTCTATTCTTTCTTCTTTTAGATTTGCATAGAATTTATAAACAAGGGAGGGATAATATTCTTCATCAATAGCCAACAGATTACTCCAGCCAATATCACCAAAAAGAGATAGAACATTACCCATATTTGTGAGTTTGTCAAAGTCTACTCTGTTTCCAGGAATAATTTTCCTTGAATTCTTGTTCCAATCTTCAAATTCTGATGCAGCCTTGACTGAAACAAATTTGTCTCCTCCAAATGATGAATGTGGAACTCTAATCCTCCTTGGTTCATTTGCAACTCGTCCTCCTTCATTAACCTTTGCTTTCCCTTTTCCTTTCTCAATGTTTGCTCCCTTAGTTCTGGCCATGATGATTTTCTGATGAAAGGTAGCAAAATCTGAGAAGTATTTAGGGTTAGGACTTCAAAAATTCAAGTGCTTTGATGTAAAAATGGTGAAATTTCAGAGTGATTTAGGTTTGGACGCAAATGGGTAGAGAGGGGTTTGAAATGGGAGAGAGTTAAGATGAATAAAATGTGTGTAACGGCTATTTTGGTTTCTTAAAAACCGCTGAAACCATAAAGTTTGGACGACCAAACTTTTTGATCTGCGTCCAAACATGCGTCCGAACATCTCTGTTTCTCAAGTTTCAAAAAGTTCGGACGTCCGAACTTTCTGTCCTGCGTCCGAACATGCATCTTTTGGACAATCCATTTTCACTAAATGCATCCATATTATTCCTGCTTTTGTCACACTTAAACAAACACATTAGTAATTGAATTTTGAAATTCCTAAGAGCCTTCTTAGGTGATTAAACCTTTCCTCAACCAAAGGCTTTGTAAATATATCAGCAATTTGATCATTTGTACTTATATATTCCAAATATATATCCTTTTTAGCAACATGATCACGAATAAAATGATGCTTAATCTCTATATGCTGTGTTCTAGAATGTTGAATGGGATTTATGCTCAAATTGATAGCACTAGTATTATCACATAGTATAGGCACACAATTGAATTTAAGACCATAATCAAGTAATGTATGCTGCATCCATAATAATTGAGCACAACAACTACCAGCAGCTATGTATTCAGCTTCAGCAATGGATAATGACACACAAGCTTGCTTTTTACTGTACCAAGACACAAGGCAACTACCAAGAAATTGACAATGACCACTTGTACTTTTACGTTCAACTTTACATCCAGCATAGTCAACATCTGAATATCCAATAAGTTCAAATGATGAAGATTTTGAAAATCAAAGACCATAGTCATGTGTATCAATCAAATAACGAAAAATACGTTTGACAAAAATTTGAAGAGATTCTTTAGGACAAGATTGAAATCTAGCACATAAGCACACAGCAATCATATTGTCTGGTCTACTAGCTGTGAGATAGAGTAAACTTCCAATCATACCTCTATAAGATTTCTCATCAATATTTTTACCTTTTTCATCTTTTTCAAGTTTAGTTGATGAACTCATTGGAGTACCTATTCCTTTTGCTTGATCCATTCGAAATCTTTTCCAGAGCTCCTTGGTATATTTTGCTTGATTGATGAAAACTCCATCCTTGGTTTGCTTAATTTGCAGCCCAAGAAAGAAATTCAGTTCTTCCATCATGCTCATTTCAAATTCATCTTGCATAGATGTGGCAAATTCTTCACAAAGAAATGTGTTAGTAGCACCAAAGATAATATCATCAACATAAATTTGCACAAGTAAAATATCATTATTAATAGATGTTTTTATAAAGAGAGTTGTATCCACTTTCCCTTTTGCAAAACCTTTTGAAAGAAGAAAACCACTCAATCATTCATACCAAGCTCTTGGAGCTTGTTTCAATCCATATAAAGCTTTTGTTAACTTAAAAACATGATTTGGAATTTTTTCATGAACAAAACCAAGAGGTTGATCTACATAAACCTCTTCTTCAATAAACCCATTTAGAAAAGCACTTTTGACATCCATTTGAAATAATTTAAAACCTTTAAAGCAAGCAAAAGCCAAAAGTATTCTAATAGACTCTAATCTGGCCACTGGAGCAAAAGTCTCATCATAATCAATGCCTTCTTCTTGGTTGAACCCTTGAGCAACAAGTCTAGCTTTATTTCTAACAACTTCTCCTAATTCATTTAATTTGTTTCTAAAAACCCATTTTGTACCAATGATGGAATGACCATGAGGTCTGGGAACAAGAGACCAAACCTTATTTCTTTCAAACTGATTTAATTCCTCCTCCATAGCAATAATCCAAAATTATCACACAAAGCATCATCAATATTTTTAGGTTCAATATGAGATAAAAGGGTAAAATTATCAATAAAGTACAGCCTTGTTTTAACTCCTTGGGAGACATCACCAATTATTTGCTCCTTAGGATGGCCCCTTCCATATGTTAAATCCTTTGGAAGCTCTTGATCATTGCTTGGTTGACCATCTTTTTCTTGCTCCATTATTTCTTCTTCCTTGGCATGTTCTTCCAAAGAGGGTACTTGAAGATGAGTTTTATTTTCAAACATTGAGGTACCTGCATCATCTTCATTTCTTCTTTGAAGGTAAATGTTAGATTAATCAAAAGTTACATGTATGATTTCTTCAACACATAATGTTCTCTTATTATAGACTCTATATGCGTTTTTATTTGAGGAATAGCCAAGAAATACACCTTCATCAGATTTTTTATCAAACTTACCAAGATTATCACTAGTATTTAAGATAAAACACTTACAACCAAAAACTTTAAAATAAACAATTGAAGGATTTTTATCAAATAAAAGTTCAAAAGGTGTTTTTCTTATGAAAGCTCTTAAAAAAACTCTATTCATCACATAGCAAGCAGTGTTTACAGCTTCAGCCCAAAAGTATTTTGGCAAAGAATTTTCACAAAGCATTGATCTAGCCATCTCTTGTAAAGTTCTGTTTTTCCTCTCAACAACACCATTTTGTTGAGGTGTTTTGGCAGCTGAAAATTTATGAGTTATACCAAACTCATCACAAAATTTTGTAAAGTCTTGGTTACAAAACTCTCTTCCATTATCACTTCTAATGGAAATCAATTTATATTCAAGAGATGTTTGAACCTTTTTAAAAAGTTTTACAAATTCATGAAATGTTTCATCCTTTTAGGCTAAGAAAAGCACCCAAGTAAATCTTGAAAAGTCATCTACAATCACATAAGCATATCTTTTACCACCAAGACTAGTGGTCCTCATTGGTCCAAATAATTCCATATGAACTAGTTCAAGGAGTTTTGAAGTAGAAACCATTTTCTTTGGTTTAAAGGATGTTTTTGATTGTTTTCCATATTGACAAGCATCACAAAGATGAGTTTTGTCAAAATGCATTTTGGGTAATCCTCTAACAAGCTCTTGTGCAGAGAGTTTATTCGATAAATCCATGCTCACATGTCCTAATCTTCTATGCCAAAGAAATCCATCATTATTATGAATTGCAAGACATTTTATATCATTTGTAATAAGTTCATCAAGATATAACACACATACATTACCAACTCTTTTAGCAACAAAAATGGTTTTGCTACTTTCACTATCAAGAATAGTACAAGTATCACATTTAAATTCTACTTTGCATCCATTGTCACATAATTGACTAATGCTAAGTAAATTATACTTCAAATCATCAATAAGTAATAATTGCTTAATGAGAGGAAATGTTCCTTTACCAATGTTACCTATACCAAGAATTTTTCCTTTCTTCTTATCACCAAATGTGAAAAAACCTTCACTTGTTGTTTGAAGCTCACTAACAAGTGAGGCATTTCCTGTCATATGTCTTGAGCTCCCACTGTCAAGAAACCATTTTGTGTCACTTGATCTTGAAGCAAATTGAACCTACACCAAATTAGAAAGAGTGATTTTTGGTACCTATATTTTCTTGGGTAGTGATAGTTCCTTTGACTTTCTAAATTGTCTTGACACCATTTTCTATCTTTCTTTTTACAAAACATTTTGGTACTTTGTGTCCATGCTTGCCACAATATGTACAACAAATATGATGCCTAGAATTAAAAGTTTCTTTAGCAAAATTGTTTTTATATTTTGAAACATATCCATCATGAGTAAAACCAAGACCATGTTTTACAAATGAAGATCTTTGATAACCAAGTAATTCATTTAAATTTTCTCTTCTATTTGTAAATTTTTCAATGCATGAAGTAACATCATTAACTTTTCTTTTTAAAATCTCCTGATTACTAAGCATTTTTTCAAGAGACATGACTTTTATACAAAGCTCTTTGTTTTCAGAAGATATGTTTTGTATGGTTGCATTTAAAACTTCTTTTTCAATGTTAAGACAATTTATGGTTACAAGAAGTTTACCATTTTCAACACATAGTTTTGAATTTTCATTTGATAAATCATTGATTTTGGATTTCATTTCATTATTTCTTTTTGAGGCCTTTTTTAATTCTTCATACATCTCTATAAGTAAATCACTAGGATCAACATCATCATCATAAAGATTAGAAATAGAGGGAGAAGATTGTACCTCATCATCAATAGCCATAAAGCATATATTTGTCTTTCCTTCACTCTCATCTTCACTATCTTGTTGATCCCATGTTCCAGCCAGTCCTTTTCCTTTCTTGGCAAATTTCTTTTTGTTCTTGCTGTCTCTTTCCCTTTCCAAAACTCTGGGACAATCAGCAACAAGATGTTATGTACTCTTCTTTTATAAGTATAAGCAAAGAAGAGATAATATATACCAAGTTAAGGAAAGTTGATATCAAAGCAATAAAGAAATGTAAGAGCAAAAAACTCAAGCAATTTATAGTGGTTCAATCAGCAACAAGATGTTATGTACTCTTGCATTCAAAACATTGGGGTTTGAAGGAGGAAGACTGTTAACTCTAGATTTCCAAAAAAGTGTAGTTTGTTTCATCAAATAAAGGTGGTCTATTTGTGGAAGATCCTTCTAGATAAGGTAAGTTTGAGATATTAGCCATAAGATATTTAACTTCTAGGTTGTAAAACCACACAAAGAAATTCCTGCTCTGATACCAATTGAAATACCTAAGAGGAGGGGGTGAATTAGGTATTTGGTTAATTTTCACAAACAAAGACCTTTTATAAGTATAAGCAAAGAAGATATAATATATATCAATTTAAGGAATGTAAGAGCAAAGAACTCAAGCAATTTATAGTGGTTCGATCTCTTCAAGATCTACGTCCACTACCTTAAGCCTACACTTAAGGATTTCAATCAATCTACTATATGCTCAAGTTTACAAATTACAAGAGAGGCTCACCACACAATGGTTTTACACTCACAACCTCTTCTAGTAACTTTTACAAACAAGCAATGCTCACCACACTATGGTTTTATATCTACAAACAACCTTGAATCACAATTTCAAGGATCACCCTTATCTAAAGGGTTTTATGTTATCAAGATAACCTTGCAAGAGCTAGTAGAAAACATAATTTGATAAGGAAAGAAGAGTGTGTAGATGTTACCACTTGTTGGTAGAAGTTTACATAAAGTTGCACCTTCACACTTTGATGTCTTTGGAATGTACAAGTCAAAAGAGAGCTTTAAAGATTGCTAAATGCTTTTGGAATGCTTTGAGTTCATAAAGATTCAAAACTTACTTAAAATTTGAAGTTTATAGCTTTTATAGATTGAAAATTTTGAATTCAACAGCTATAAAACGACTAGTAACGGCTAGTTTCAGAGAAGTTCGGAAGTCCAAACTTTCTGCTATGCGTCCGAACTTGCGTCCGAACTTTACTGTGCCAAGCTGTCTGGAAAAGTTCGGACGTCCGAACTTTTCCTTATGCGTCCGAACATTCATCCGAAATTCTCTGGAAAAACAGTAACCATGCTTTCAGAGAAAGCTTAGACGTCCGAACTTTTTCTCATGCATCCGAACTTGCGTCCGAATTTCTCTGGAAGCCCAGTGATCATTTTCAAAGTTTCGTCGTCCAAACTTGCATCCAAACTTATCAAATTTTGTCAATTCATTTGAAAATCATTCTTAATGACATTGAAATCTTTTTGTATGAATGGATAAGTCATTTAAACACTTTCAAACACAAAAACCGTTACCCAAGCATTTTAATCATCCAAAGTTTGCTTAAAATCATTTGAGACTTCAAAAACATACTTGTTATCAAACAAGTTCATACAAAGCCATTTCAAAAACAAGTTTTGTGCTCTCTTATGCATTCAAATGATTCTAAGACATACAAGTGTAGAGTTTACATAAAATATACCTATTTTAGCATAAGTGCTCTACACTTCAAGTCTTCAATGCCTTCAATCATCTTGAACATACTCTTCAATCTTCAATCACTTTGACATATTGGAGTTGTTCTTGCATTGTGGCTTCAAGGCAATAACACTTCATACTTCTTGATCCAAACAATCCTATCACTTAACATATAAGCATATTATACCTTATCAATGTTTGTCATTAATCAAAACTAATCATAACTACATGATTTGCCCGTAGGGCTAACAAGGACCTTTCTCAACAATGTTCCACAAACCAAAGTTAATAGAACAAATATATATCTTAACTCTAGATTTCCAAAATGTATAATTTGTTCCATCAAACAAAGGTGGTCTATTTGTGGAAGATCCTTCTAGATAAGGTAAGTTTGAAATATTAGCCATAAAATCTTAACTTCTAGGTTGTAAAACCACACAAAGAAGCCCTTGCTCTGATACCAATTGAAAGACCTAAGAGGGGAGTGAATTAGGTCTTTAGCTAATTTTTGAAAACTATTTCCTTTTATAAATTTAGCTAGAGCAGATTATGAATACTTGTTTCAATGAGAGAAAAGTTAAATCAACAACAAAGCAAAAAACAATCTAAGATCAAAGAATACAAGCAATTTATAGTGGTTCGATCTCTTCAAGATCTACGTCCACTACCTTGAGTCTACACTCAAGGATTTCAATCAATCTACTATATGCTCAAGTTCAACAATTACATAAGAGGCTCACCACACAATGATTTTACACTCACAACCTCTTTTGCAATTCTACAAACAAGGTTCGCTCTACCAAAGGATTTTATATCTACAAACAATCTTGAATCAATGTCTCAAGGATCACCCTTTCCCAAAGGATTTTATGTTTACCAGAAAATCTTGTAATGAGCTAGTAGAAAGCAAAATTAAATGGAGAATGGATAAGATGTTACTACTTTCTTGGTAGATAATTACAAAATGTTGCACCTCTTCACTTGGTTGTCTTTGGAATCTTGAATGATCAATTGAAAGCACAAGACAAAAGAGAGCTTTGATGTTTGCTAAAGATTTTGGAATGTTAAGATTTCTCAGAGATTTAAAACTTGAGTAAAATATCTTGAGTTTATGGCTTTTATAGATTTCAAAAATTAGTTTTAACAGTCATAAAACGGCTAGTTTCAGAGGAGTTTTGACGTTCGAACTTACTCCTCTGCGTCCAAACTTTCGTCCGAACATTACTGTGACAAGTTGCATTTTGGCTTTAAGGCAATAAGACTTCATACTTCGTAATGTAACAATCCTATCACACAAATGACATAAAGATTAGTCCTCATCAATGTTTGTCATTAATCAAAACCTCATGATTTGCCCTTAGGGCTAACAAATTCCTTAGGAAAAGAGTTGGTTATTTCAAATGATTTGACCACGGAACTCCTAAGAGAAAATGACAATTTGCAAAAGAAATTGTAACCTTGACGAAAGATTTGGCTAAGTTTACAAAAGGGAAGGAAAACCTGGGCATGCTTCTCAGAAAATAAAGATTTTCAAATGAAAATTTTGAACTAGGTTGTATCCTTTTTTAGCATAGAAGGAGTATCCATCTCATTTTATAAAGGTAGCATCTTCCAGTCTCTCAAACATGGCTTGCTTTGTATGTGGTTAAGAGGGCCATATAGGTAAATCTTGCATAATCAAAATTTATGAAGCTAAACTGATTTGGGTGCCAAAGAATTCTTAAGCTCATGTACCTACTAAAAGGATCCAATTTAGGTTGGGTTCTTCAAAAGAATTAATCTATTCTGTTGGTGTGCAAGCATGCCTCAAAAGCAAGTTAGTCAAGAATGAATGGCACATTGATATTGATAGCGGCTACTCAAGGCATATGATGTGTTTTCAGAAGAAATACACCCGTCTAGAACTAAAGAAATTTGATAGTGCTTACTTTGGTGACATCGACCATTGCGTTGAAGATGTCTCATTGGTAAATGGTTTGAAATATAATCTATTGAGTGTGAGTCAATTATATGGCAAGAACATAAAAGTTATCTTTGAATCTTCTTGTAGTAAAGTTGTCATAATGCATTATGATAGTTTGGTGTTTAATGGTAAAATAGAGTTGAAAATGTCTACATTCTTGATGTTGACTATCTAGACAGTTTGAAAGTTCTTTGTTTTACTTCATTGACAGATGATAGCTGATTATGGCATAGAAGACTAGGTCATGCTAATATTCATCTAATTTCTAAACTTATAAAGAAACAACTTGTTGATGGTCTTCCTATGCTAAAATTTGAAAAAGATAGCTTGTGTGTTGCATGCCAACTTGGAAAACAAAACAAAACATCTTTTAAATCCAAAAGGAATTGTTTCAATCGCTAGACTACTTGAACTGCTTCATTTTGATCTATTTGGTCATGTTACTTTATCTAGCATGGTTGATAAATCTTATATTATTGTCATAATTGATTATTTTAGATTCACTTGAACCCTCTTTGTTGCGTGAAACACTATAGAGAAATAACTATTGTGACAAATGTATTGTCACAAAAGATTATCATTTTGTTCTAAGCTCTTTCAACATGACACCACAAGTAAGAATCAAACTCGTAACCTTACAATGACATTAACATCGTGCTTAACAACTGCCGCAAGCCGTTATATTCACCTTTCTTTTTAATGAAGCTATCAAAACCTTCATTCATGTGAGACCCAGACATCTTGATGATGAGGCACTTAAAAGAAAAAAAGATCATTAGCGCCATCCAGAACCTTCCCTACTTATTTATTTTAATTTTCTCTATAAAAAAGTGTTTTGTAAAACTAATGCCACACACTGTGACTAATTCATAAAAATGGTGAAGAATGTGCATTGATAGGGGTCTAAAAGAACGTAGCTTCTTCATCGGTATACGATTACAAGGTGCGAAAGAATTTACACATTAGAAAACCAGAAGCCAGAAGAGAGGAGAATAGACTTTGGATACAGGCTTCTCGATTCTCGAATCCATATGAGGACGGACGGAGCTCAAGGCTGCAACGGTGCAAGCTTTTACCTTCACCAAGAAAGAAAAAAGTACTAGCTTTTATAACCCAAAAAATAAGGGATCAACTTTCGGGTTTTTTTCCATGAAATTTCAAAACAAACTAAACCAGAGAGTAGAAGAAATGAATTTATAATTGTCAGGCAAAATACAGATTGTGATTCTGCACTAAGTAACACGGATAAGTAGCACGACCATAATGAACACAAACGTCATAGCAAACATAACGAGCCATGTAAAGCACGAAGTTTTGGAACTCCGAGAGTACACTTCACCAGCCCGAGTATTAGCATGCCCGGTACTTGCTAGACTATGTTCAATTGCTTTCTCTGTTGAATCAAGAATCTGCTTTCATATAATAAGCAACCAGTTAGCTTCATGATCAATGTATATGCACATACAGAAGAACCCAAAATTCTTTTCTGGAATAGATCTCATGGATAATAATTATGCATAAGCCATCATCAAAATGGACATTTTTTCATTTCTTTTGGGATGAATCAGAATGGACATATTTACCATTGAAGTTCAACCAAAAAAGGGTGAAAAGATACAGACGAGAAAGTATATCCAAAACGTACCCTTTCTGTGGTTCTTACAGATTGACTCATCAAGAGACTCCTCTCCTTAAGTTCTCGTGCCAAACCAACCATTTCATCTGTCAAGTCATCTTGAAGCTTCCTGTAAAAAGAGGGACTGTGAGGATAATACATTAAGAGCAGCATCTGCAGTGAAATTGACACTTAGCTGATGGCCACCCTATAAGAGATATTTGATACTGACGTAAATTGGTCAAAGTATATCAGCAAGGACTAAGTTCATTAGAATAGCATCAGTAAAGGCCAAATGCGAAGGTAGATAAGAAGGTACGAGAGAGGTATGAAAAGGAGATGGACACTTGCTGGATGATCTTGGGACAATGAAGAAATAAGAAAAGGAACAAGAATACCTATACCAAGTTCATTTCATAGCTAGGGAAGATTCAGATCTTAAGTAACGAAATCTCATTAGCCAAGAAATACAAATTTAACTTGTGCCTACAAAGAGAATCTGAAACTTAAGCATCTATTATATCTTCTTGATGTCATGTCAACATATATCAAAGATACAAGTACGGTTACTTCCTTTTCAATCCTGAATTGCCAAAGCAAAAAGTGATTTTGAAGTTCATGTCCTCTTTCTAAAAGTTTTGGAGGAAAGAACTATCTTGACTTTCCCAGGTTCTCTGTCTTGGAACACTGAACATATATTCATCCTTCTATGTGCATAATTATCAAGAAGAAAAATACCGATGCTTCTGAATGAGTGTCTGTGTAGCAGCATCCAATTTGACAGGGGTTGATTGATCATCTTCAATAGTATCACGAGATTTATCTTCAGTCACTGACGGGGACCTGTTTGGTTGAAAAAGTAAACTTAGAAAGACAGACCGACAAGCTAGTAAGTTATAGGAGCTAATAGGAATTTCATCAGTTCTTACACAATTCTCCTCCTCAATCCATCCAAAGAGTGAACAGTATCCACTGCCTTAATAGGAATGACATCAAAAGAAGCCTCACCAGAGCTCCCTTCAGATACTTCTGTTTTGGACTGGAATTCACATGGAAACAAAGCACTCAAGGAAAATTATCCGAGCACAGATGTAACTTTAAAAGAAATTCTGAACTTTGGGACCATTTTTCTACCATTTTTTTCCCTTACTCAAGGAACCTGAAAAATACAGAATCACAACCAAACCAAGAAAACTCGCATCCCTATGCATGAACAACAATAGAAAATAGATATCTTGCCAGTTTTAATGTTATAACATTTCTTGGCACTTCATTTGTGAATTTCATAAAACATAAAATGTGGAAAACTTGTAAATAAACAGCACGTACCTCCTGAACAACTAATTTGGCAGCAATAGCTTCGATTTGCTCTGAATATTCATTTATTGTAGCCTTTGAAACCCTTTACATTAAAAAGGAAAAATAGAAAGCAAGAAATCAGACTAAATGCAAGTACAAGCCTGTGTTTTCTTGGAGACTATGCGACTTTTGAAAATTGCAAGGAAATTAGCCATAATGGAAAAGAAAAGAAGTGTTTTAATAAATTAAGAAGCAGCAAAGCCTTTTTTTGAACTTGCGAATTACATACACAGGAGTTCAAAGATATGGGGCCTTCTCTTAATAATTTCACACAAAAGACAATGACTTTAATTGGTCCCTCATATAAAACACAAAACAGACACTTGTTAAAGAAGTGGACTTCTTTTCATATGAAATTATGAAAAGCCTCTGAAGTTCCATTGGTACAGAACTGATTCTAATATTGTAGGAACTTTTATGGAATTAGACCAAAGCGTGCAAACCTTGGAAGTCCATCAGGAGTCTTCTCTTCAGCCAAATTCTCCAGTTTTTCACGTAGAGTAGCAACATACTGAAAGACCATGCATAAATAATACGTATATCATAAGTTCCAAATTTCAGAAAACAAGAATGAAATGGAATATATAAACAGGTCAATGTTTCAAGAACACATGATGAGATACAATGTCATAAATGAAAAAGGATATATGAGAACCTTGTGTAAGAGAAAAAGATATAAAAAGTGGCAAAGTAGTGTTTGATAACAGCAGAGGATAAATAGCATAAAAGCAATTACCCAATGAACAATTGGGATTGAAAGATTTGGAGACATACATGTATGAGCTTTACTTGATTCGTCTGTTGTGGCGCCACAGCAAGTAACCTCCTCAAATTCACTTCTACTGTACTGAAACCCATTCTGAACTCAAAAGATTTGAACACTTGTGTACTGTAGTAAGTTTTGAAACTTTGGTAAATACCATCACAATAGATAAAGCAAATTCAAATGGGCAATGGTTAAAACCACCCTAATCTGAGTCAGTAAGGTAGGTCCATCACTGAAAATGTGTTGGTAACTGGAAAACCGAAGAAAATTTTGGCTAGGATATATGCCTTGTGGGAGAAGTAGGGGAAAAAGACAAAAATTTGTTCTTACCAAGTCTAGTGAAACCTAGCACAATGATTTTGATACAGTTACTAAAGCTGTTCTAAATGTGTGCAGAAAGTATGCCACATTATATTTGCATGTAAAGTCTAGTGTTTTAAAAGTCGTAATGAAAATTTAAGTTTGGATCCTGTTTCTAATTGCATTACTACGTTCCCAATTTAAAAACTGATCCATCCATATTGTGCAATACGTTCTACTGTTACTAGTATAGTAGAATGCAATCTCTTGCCTGCTCTATATTCAATTTAGCTATTGCAGTTATCATCTTGCACCACCATTTATAATTAGACGCTCATTTTCTCATATCTTAAGTTCTTCTTTTTTCTCTCTCATGGTTCCTTAGTTCCCTGATAAACAAATCAAGAACAAAGTTAAACATTCTAACTTATTAACTTCCCTATAGAGCAATGGTAGTTAGCATTAACTTTCCCAAAAGCATATAGTGATATGTTTTGCCCCAACAGGCCCATATACTCTTTCTTCATTGTTTTACCATTCTCTTTCTTCTCATTCCCCTTTCAAGATCGCATTTGCAAGTTCTTCTCATAGCTCAACCAAGTTATCAAAAGCAAACCATTTAATTCCAAAAGCTCAATTGAATAAAAGCAAAATAACTCCAATAACTAAAGCATGATCAAGAATTACCGCTTTTGCAACTTCCACCAGCAAATTCTAAGGATTTGCTCCCTTTATATCTGCCCCAAAAATGACAGCAGAAAAGCTCTAAATAACTAACAAGCACAATAGTATAAAAGAAGAGAAATGCAAGAAAATTAGGGAACACAAAATTCAAATCTCATCAATAGCAACTTTAGCATAACAGACCAAGTTCATCTGAACAGAAATCGATTGACGTAATGATAATTGATTATTTGCGGACTGCAGCTAAATCAATGGAAAGTCCCCATTGATCTCCCTTCTTCAACTCTTTTGATGATATTTTTATTCTTTTCCCGAACGAACAACTTTTCTGAACAAATAGAGAAAGGGCAAAAGGAGAATCACAATGAAGGATCTTTTGGGCCAAATTTGGGCTGTGGCTACCCAAACACATGAAATTTCCAGACAGCCCAAATATTTGTTGGCCATTTCTTTCAATAACCATATAAGCGTCCTAATTACCCATCAAAAAATTAATAATAGTATGACCATCCTAATTTCATTAAATCTCGTTCTTAGTTCTTTAAAAAGTCACAAAGTAGTGTTTGATAACAACAAAGCATAAATATCATAAAAGCAATTACTCAATGAATAACTGGGCTTGAAAAATCTGAAGGCATACATGTATGAGCTTTTCTTGATTCTTCTGTTGTGGCACCACAGCAAGTAACCTCCTCAAATTCACTTTTACTGTACTGAAACCCATTCTGAACTCGAAATATTTGAATGCTTGTTTACTGCGGGAAGTTTTGAAACTTGGGTAAATACCATCACAATAGATAAAGCAAATTCGAATGGGCCTGTTTGGGCAAAACATATCACTATATGCTTGAGGAAAAGTTAATGCTAGCTACCATTTCTCTATAGAGAAGTTAATAAGTTAGAATGTTTAACTTTGTTCACGATTTGTTTATCAGGAACTAAAGAACCATGGGAGAGAAAAAGGCACAACTTAAAATATGGAAAAATGAGCATCTAATTAAAAATGGTGGTATAAGATGATAACTACAATAGCTGAGTTGAGCATAGAGTGGGCAAGAGATTGCATTCTGCTGTACTAGTAACAGTAGAACGTATTGCACAATATGGATGGATCAACTTTTAAATTGGGAATGTAGCAATGCAATTAGAAATAGGATCCGAACTTAAATTTTCATTACAGCTTTTAAATTAAAACACCAGACTTTACATGCAAATATAACGTGGCATACTTTCTACACACATTTGGAACAACTTTAACAACAGTATCAAAATCCTTATGCTAGGTTTCACTAGATTTGGAAAGAATAAATTTTTGTCTTTTTCCCCTACTTCACCCACAAGGCATATATCCTAGCCAAAAATTCCTTCGGTTTTCCAGTTACCGACACATTTTCAATGATAGACCTACCTTACTGACTCAGATTAGAGTGTTTTTAACCATTGCCCATTCGAATTTGCTTTATCTATTGTGATGATATTTACCAAAGTTTCAAAACTTCCTGCAGTAAATAAGTGTCCAAATCTTTTGAGTTCAGAATGGGTTTCGATGACGATCAAGTGAATTTGAGGAGGTTACTTGTTGTGTGCCACAACAAAAGAATCAAAGAAAGCTCATGCATGTATGTCTTCGAGATCTTTCAAGCACAATTGTTCATTGGGTAATTGCTTTTCTACTATTTATCCTCTCATCGTTATCAAACACTACTTTTGCCACTTTTTTTTATCATACGACAAGGAAGTAGTCGATCCCTTGCAAGCGAGTATCATTATCAAATATTCAAAATTGTTTGCTCCAAACCACTTTGTGAGCTAAAAATTTGAAGATGAAAGGCATTTTCATTCCTCATAATCGAAACCAAATGAGGATATCCAGTGAAAAGATTTCTAAAGATTTGCTCATCGATCCCACGGTTTACATAGATTTCTATTTTTCGCTAACCCAAATTAAAATCGAAAGTAGCAATAGCGAGATACAATCTGCAAAAACTAACGTCAATACTCAAGCATTTTTCAAAAAACATTTTTAATTAGCAACATGACAAATTAATGAAGACTAGTTTAGTGAAAAATACCCGAAGGATTGAATGATGTATAGTTTAGTAAGGCAGAGAGCACACTCTCAAACCCGCCAAGAATAAAAAGCAGCAATCGTTGCTCTCTCGCAATCGACCAACCAAGAATCTCAGAGAAGCTTAAAGATTTACAACAATGACGGGCCAACCAGACTTCGAGCCAACTTCATTTACGAGGGACAATGGCGAATCAGAAATTTGGAGGTGACTTCACCATATTTGGTGATGAGGGGAGAGAAGAGAAGGGTTTTCTGCTTCTTTGACCAAATTTAGCCAATAAAATGCATTATAATGACGCGTTGTAACGGAATGAATGAGTTACATTCTATTATTTCTTCTTAGCTTGAAAATTACTACTCCATTAAAATTAAAATATAATTTTTATTTTTCTAGAATGTCGTTGCTAATCCCTAGCAAATTTGCGAGCAATTAGCAATGGCATGGAATAAAAAATAACAAATGAATATTTAAATTATTAGAATTTAGGGTTCTGTCGCTAATTCCCCGTAAATTTGTGAGAAATTAACAATAGATTACTAAAAAATAAAAATATTTTTTGAAATTAATTTTCCATCACTAATCCCTTGCAAATTTGCGAGCAATTAGTGATGGCATGCTATAAAAAATAACAAGTGAATATTTAATTTTTTAGAATTTAGGGTTCTGCTGCTAATCCTTTGTAAATTTGTGAGAAATTAGCAATGGATTACTACAAAATAAAAATATTTTTAGAAATCCGTTTTCCACCGCTAATCACTTGCAAATTTGCGAGCAATTAGTGATGGCATGCTATAAAAAATAACAAATGAATATTTAAATTTTTATTTGTTATTGTGCTGTAGTACAAGATTGAAAGATACACTAAAAGCCTCCCCAACCCCACTCCGGCCATCAGGAAAGGAAAACTTCGATTTTCTCCTCTCTTCCACGAATATGTCAAGTATATATGAAAGGTTGAGCAGCTAAAAGCATAGGGACCAGGAAAGAATATTCACATGGAAAAAAGAAACTAATTACTAGTGACAACATATATCTACCGGATTATCTAATTAACATGCTGTCCATGGCAACTGAATATGGAGAAAGGAAACCTCTTTTGTTCCTTTCTAGGACAGTTTGTACATTTGAAGTACTGATAAGAAGTTCTTCCCCTTAAATAATTAAACGTACCTTAAGCAGATACTGGATTATCTCCAGGACACAGATGATCATCTTGTTCATAACAACTGAATCTAGAAAAAAAGAAAATCTCCTTTTAAGTTTAATAGGACCTCTTTTCTCTACCAGTATATATGTTGTAACCACTCATAAGAAATTCATCCCCTTGAAATATTAAAGTACTTAGGCCAATGCTAGGATCTACTATTTTGGTTTGAAGAGGAGGCTTGGTTAGAATATTATGTAATCAATGGGTTTTCTGGCAGTTCTTTGTAAACATTTTGCTTCGGTTATCCATTTGGTTGTCCCTATAAGAACTCTCATCTGACTCAAAAAAGGGTTCCCAGGTCAAGGGTGAAAGAGATATATGTTATATATCATACAAAAGCTGACTAAATTGGAAGAGTTAAGGACCCAGAAAGAAAGGAAGCTGAAACTGAAACGTATTCCCATCTTTTGCTGGTAAGAATTCATCGAAAAACTGCAATACTACAAGAGTTTTCCATGTATTGGAATGGTATTCTTCAATGACCAAAATCAAATATGAAAAACATTCTGATTATCTTAGCAGATAGGAACTCTCATCTGACTCAAAAAGGGTTCCCAGGTCAAGGGTGAAAGAGAAAGATATATGTTATATCAAACAAAAGCTGATTAAATTGGAAGTTAAGGACCCAGAAAGAAAGGAAGCTGAAACGGAAACGTATTCCCATCTTTTGCTGGTAAGAATTCATCAAAAAACTGGAATACTACAGGAGTTTTCCATGTATTGGAATGGTATTCTTCAATGACCAAAATCAAATATGAAAAACATTCTGATTATCTTTGCAAGAATGCTGCATTTTGTAAAGATAATCAGCAGATCAGTGCTTGAAACCACCTACTGCTTTCCTGCTGTTCTAGAACCAAGTCTGACTATGGTCGTATCTCTAGCTCCTTGAGGTAGATGTGCAGATCAGGTTCAAGCAGTGTTATTGAAGGCCCAAGGCGCAAGAAGGTACAAAGGGGGTTTAAAGCCTTGAGGCGCAAGCCGCAAAAAGGTGCCCATTTAATATAAAAAGTTTATAAATATTATATATATTGTTGACATTTGAATTTTAAAAAATGTAATAATCGATAATCATAAATAGCATAGTTAAATGAAACAACAAAGACTCTTAACGCCTAATCATCATAATCATCTGAATCCCCAAGAGAAATGTCTTCAACTTGATCCTCATTTTCTATAAGAGTGTCTTCTTCTTCTTCCTCATCTTCATCATACTCATCAAAACTAGGAACAGTTGAAGACGATGACCTTAAAGTAGAATGTGAAGGTTGAAAATGAGAAGCACTAGCTTCTTTTGACTGAGTAGTGTGGTTCATTTACTTCAGCTGCCCTAGAAACCTCAGACCAAGTCAAATCTAAATCTTCAAACACCCAATCATCATTTTCAGTTTCCTTTTTTAGGGTAAAATGGGCATCTTTTCAGTTTCTTTTTTTGTTCTTTTAAAAACAATTCCTAGCCGTCAATACACAAAGGCGTGCTTTGAGCCTTGCACCTTTTTTTCCTAGGCAAGCACCTCTCCAATTTGAGGCACGCCTGAGAATTTAAGGCGCCATGACCTGTGCCTGAGCGCCTTGGGCCTTAGGCGCAGCAAAGGTGCGCACCTTAACAACACTGGGTTCAAGATCAAGATAAATTACTGATCTCAGTCGAGCATGGTCTCGGGTTTTTATTAATTCTCATGGTAGTACTATGATTCCTTGTGTACCAGATTTAAAAGCATTAAATAACTATTTCTCAGCAGAAAATTTGATGTATTTGCAGCAATTAAATAACCAAAGATCTCTTGCAATATGACTTAGTTAATAGACGCATGACCCCACAATTACTGGAATCAATTTTGCTATCTCCATTCCATTAACTATAATACTGTCAACTAGCACACAGAAACAGAAGACATAGTCTCATCTACCTTGATGTGAATTACTTTGTTCTTTCTTTCTTCAATAACTGAATACTCGGGTAACTTACTACTTTGGCAAGCAACTTCTGTTTTCAGGTGGAGATAAAAAGATGAATTCTTATTAATACAGATATTGGAGAAATACCGAGAATTGATGCAGAATGTTGCGCTCTAATTATAGAGTCACTTAGGTAAATGGTAAAACAAAGGCCATAGGGATAATTGTCAGATCAAAGTTATCAACTTAGCAGTGATCATCAAATATCAATGAGTGCACCCCTTAACAACAAATGAACGGACAATACTAAATAAATCTTAACTATCCAAAAGTCCATGTTAGTTGACTACAACATAATAGCTTTTAATATGTACTTAAGGTGACACTACAGTTGAAGCAACCTCATAAATAACAGCACACACCCCAATAACCATGTCCTTTATCCTAAATAATTAAAACCCAACAGAATCTATCTGATTCAGCACATTGAAGACGATTGAGAAAACTTTCTAGTTTCTCTGCGCAACATCTTAACATGTTTGCCAGCAACAAATTATTTTCACTGACATATTAGGCGACTCTCTTTTAAGTTTTATTCAATTAGCATAATCTTACAAGTACAGGGCATAACATTCTTGACTTTGAAAGCTACCAGACCAAATTAAACTTCAGAAACCAGGATTTTGATTTCCCCCAATTTATTCTATCTCCAATTCTCAATTTTCCAGGAAAACTCTCCCAATTTGAATACTACACAGCAACCAAAGTTCCACTACAAAACTCTATATAATTCCAGGTATTCTACAAGAATGGAAGCTTAAGTTTCTTTTTCTTTTTTCTTTTTTTGCTTTTCCCTCTTGCTGCTTTAAGGACATAAGAGTATCTATCAGAGAAGAATAATAACATAACCCAATATTTTGCCCTAATCTTTTCCTGAGAAAATTGAGGTAAAAAAATTCCTTTTTGCATCTAACCATAATTTAGCTCCTGTAAAATTCTTGCTTCTCAACAGATTAGAGTGTTTTTAACCATTGCCCATTCGAATTTGCTTTATCTATTGTGATGATATTTACCAAAGTTTCAAAACTTCCTGCAGTAAATAAGTGTCCAAATCTTTTGAGTTCAGAATGGGTTTCAGTACAGTCGAAGTGAATTTGAGGAGGTTACTTGTTGTGTGCCACAACAAAAGAATCAAAGAAAGCTCATGCATGTATGTCTTCAGATCTTTCAAGCACAATTGTTCATTGGGTAATTGCTTTTCTACTATTTATCCTCTACTGTTATCAAACACTACTTTGCCACTTTTTTTATCATACGACAAGGAAGTAGTCGATCCCTTGCAAGCAGTATCATTATCAAATATTCAAAATTGTTTGCTCCAAACCACTGTGAGCTAAAATTTGAAGATGAA
Source organism: Rauvolfia tetraphylla (assembly GCA_030512225.1). Taxonomy (NCBI): domain Eukaryota; kingdom Viridiplantae; phylum Streptophyta; class Magnoliopsida; order Gentianales; family Apocynaceae; genus Rauvolfia; species Rauvolfia tetraphylla. The sequence continues at coordinate 10,518,827 of JAJQKT010000059.1, forward strand.
AGGCATTTTCATTCCTCATAATCAGAAACCAAATGAGGATATCCAGCGAAAAGATTTCTAAAGATTTGCTCATCAGTCCACAGTTTACATAGATTTCTATTTTTCTGCTAACCCAAATTAAAATCGAAAGTAGCAATAGCAGATACAACTGCAAAAACTAACGCAATACTCAAGCATTTTTCAAAAACATTTTTAATTAGCAACAGCAGCAAATTAATGAAGACTAGTTTAGTGAAAAATACCTGAAGGATTGAATGATGTATAGTTTAGTAAGGCAGAGAGCACACTCTCAAACCCGCCAAGAATAAAAAAGCAGCAACTGTTGCTCTCTGCAATCGACCAACCAAGAATCTCAGAGAAGCTTAAAGATTTACAACAATGACGGGCCAACCAGACTTCGAGCCAACTTCATTTACGAGGGACAATGGCGAATCAGAAATTTGGAGGTGACTTCACCATATTTGGTGATGAGGGCAGAGAAGAGAAGGGTTTTCTGCTTCTTTGACCAAATTTAGCCAATAAAACGCATTATAATGACGCGTTACATTCTATTATTTGTTCTTAGCTCGAAAATTACTACTCCATTAAAATAAAAAGAGCAATCTGAAAAAACAGTCGCTTATCTATCTTATTTATTACAACTTAATCCCAAAACTAATATTTTAGTATTTTTGGTCCATCATCTTTATATGTGTCAATGTTTACAGTCCAAACACCATTAATTTGACGGAGATCGGTACTGGTGGAGGAGTAAATTTGTCCATTCAAGAATTTTTTCTTTCCAAAATTCGTGGCAATTGTGAGAAAAAAAAATATTCTTTAAATTCTAATTCTTTCACGGTGTGGCTTATCTTTTTACCTTCTCCTCAATCTTAAACTCATCCCCAAATCGATAAAAATCAACAGTTGTGATGCAAATTGGCTTTGGAGGCAAACAATCAACAATAACCCAGAAACCACCATACTTGTTGTCATCCAACGCAGAGGCTCAACAAAGATGGATGAACACTCCTCGTCAGGGTTGTTGAATGGGTTGCCACTTCTCCTTTTGTACCACTCAAAGGATGTTTCACCCTCGCCTGGAAGATGACCCACAACATTCTGTTGCAGTGCTACCACTCTACGGCATTTCTTGCAACGATATGCAGGAGTTGGAATTGCTTCTGTTTGTGCTGATGATTCAACATTATATGAGACTTTTTCTATTGGTAAACTAGGATCTGCCCCAAATTTAGAACTATCTATTTTCTCTTCACGATTATAGCAATCACTTACGCAATGCACATAATTCCATTTTGGATAAGTGTAGAAATTGATTAGAAAAAGAACCTCTCTTGAAGAAAGTATGAAGCAGCCATAACTAAATATTTGACAGAGGAGAAGATACACAAATTAAATGAGTTGATACACAAACCAATATGGTAAAAAGCATAGTATCGTATGTGCATGCATTAGTTATGACCCAAAAGGACGTAGAGGGAGGATAGTTTTGGAAAGAGAAAATTCTTGAATGGACAAATTTACCCCTCCACCAGTACCGATCTCCGTCAGATTAATGGTGTTTGGACTGTAAATATTGACACATATAAAGATGATGGACCAAAAATACTAAAATGTTAGTTTTTGGATGAAGTTGCAACAAATAAGATAGATAAGGGACTGTTTTTGCAGATTGCTCAAATTAAAATATAATTTTTATTTTCTTAGAACGCCGTTACTAATCCCTCGCAAATTTGCGAACAATTAGCAATGGCACGCAATAAAAAATAACAAATGAATATTTAAATTGTTAGAATTTAGGATTCTTTCGCTAATTCCCTGTAAATTTGTGAGAAATTAATAATAGATTACTAAAAAATAAAAATATTTTTTGAAATTAATTTTTCATCACTAATCCCTTGCAAATTTGTGAGCAATTAGTGATGACATGTTATAAAAAATAACAAATGAATATTTAATTTTTTAGAATTTAGAGTTCTGCTGCTAATCCTTTGTAAATTGTTGAGAAATTAGCAATGGATTACTACAAAATAAAAATATTTTTAGAAATTCATTTTCCACCTCTAATCACTTGCAAATTTGCGAACAATTAGTGATGGCATGCTATAAAAAATAATAAATGAATATTTAAATTTTTATTTGTTATTGTTCTGTAGTACAAGATTAAATTTTTATTTGTTATTTGTTATTCGGCTATTCCTCCGACTGCCATGAAACGGATTATAACTGAGGGAAGCTTCTATCTAATGACAAATAAGTACCCGCCATGTATATCATTTTATGTGTACTTGTCGGATAATCAATGAGCTAAGTACAGATTCATGCAAAAAAATAAAAACAAATACAAAAATCAAAAGTGGCAACGTATCCTACTGTTGACGTTTGCATTGGCGCATCTCATAACGGAAAATAATCTTTGGCGCAAATTAAGCCAAAACTAATGCCGGAGCGGTGCGCATGTAATTTATTAATATATTTATTATTTTTTATAATCAAATAAATACATTATAAATATTTTTTTTAAAAAAATTATATTATCATATTATTTTGTTAATATTTTTAATAAATTAGTTTAATTATCATAGATGAAAAAAGATATTTTAATTCTTTTAATCATAACTTGCCATGAATTTTTTTATGTCTTTGTTGGTGATATCATATTATGTATTTGTACTCTATATGTATTTAAAATAATAATTATAAAATTATGTATTAATTTTATAGTTTATTTATGTATCTATCTTATAACTAGAGATATTTTTATAAAATAAGTAAATTTAAGATAAATTCAAGATCATTAATTATATTTAAAAGTTCAAAAGTTTATTGTTTAATATTATTTATCGATTTATTAATTATAAAATTAATTACATATAATAAACATTAAGATAATTAGTAGATTCATGTATTTTAACATGAATTGAGTTTTCATATAATTATTGTGTCTTGAATTTATCCAAATGCATTTAAAATTTTGAAAAAAATCTTTTCAAATTCTAATGATTAAATTAATATCATTTTCAAATTCTATTTTTTAAGGTCTTTTCTACTATTTTTTCTACTCTCAATATTTTAATTTTATTTAAACTTCATTTTATACTCTGCTATTAACTCTTTTCTAAAGCTTTTGTATTATATACAAACATACATATATTTTATTGGAGCTCTTCAGGAGTCCCAATAAAATTAATAGAATCAAAATATGTCATAATTATCACTAAGTAACTAGATTTCTTAATGAAAACACTTGGACAAGTCGGATCATTTTTATATCCGACTTACATCAAGCTCTTATCGAGACAATTGAAAAACCTAAGAGGTGGAGGTAAATTTTGATCATCTTGTCTCAACCATTAAATCACATATAAACTTAAAGCTTGTAAATTTGAAGAAGAGCTTTTATTACGGCAAAGGATTTGTAGAATTGCAAAACATTTTGATAATTAGCCTGAGACCTAATTCAACCCCCCCTCCTCTTAGGTCTTACAAACATCCATAAAGAGTAATGGTGTTTGGACTGTACAGACAGTTACCTTAGCACCTATCAAGTAAGAACGAAATTTATCAAATGCAAAAACCACGGCCAATAATTCTTTTTCGGTAGTTGCATAATTCAATTGGGCAGGGTTAAGGGTATGACTAGCATAATAAATGGGTTGAAACATTGTCTCTCTTCTTTGTCCTAAACATGCACGAATCGTCATATCACTTGCATCACACATGAACTCGAAAGGTAATGACCAATCGGGAGCTATTAGAATTGGTGCTGAAATTAACTTATCTTTCAGAATATTAAAGGCCTGTAAACAATCATCGGAGAAATTAAATGGCACATCCTTCAATAAAAGAGTAGCGAGAGGTTTAGCAAATTTAGAGAAATCTTTAATGAAACGCCTATAAAACCCAACATGTCCTAAAAAACTCCTCAAAGTCTTGAGGTTTGATGGTGATTGTAATTTAGAAATGACATCCACTTTTGCTCTATCAACCTCAGCGCCTTGATGATATGCTTTATGACCTAGTGCAATACCTTCTTGCTCTATCAACCTCAATGCCTTGAAGCCTTGACAAGTGATCTCGCAATCGCATTCTCGTGATCCTTTTTTATCCTTGACAGCGATATTGAATTCTTGAAGCAAAAGGATCCATGTCATCAACCTTGGCTTGGTCTCCTTCTTCTCGATGATATATTTCAAGACTGCATGATCTTTATAGATAGTTACCTTAGCACCTATCAAGTAAGAACGAAATTTATCAAATGGAAAAACCACGGCCAGTAATTCTTTTTCGGGAGTTGCATAATTCAATTGGGCAGGGTTAAGGGTATGACTAGCATAATAAATGGGTTGAAACATTCTCTCTCTTCTTTGTCCTAAACATGCACGAACCGTCATATCACTTGCATCACACATGAGCTCGAAAGGTAATGACCAATCGGGAGCTATTAGAATTGGTGCTGAAATTAACTTATCTTTCAGAATATTAAAGGCCTGTAAACAATCATCGGAGCAATTAAATGGCACATCTTTCAATAAAAGAGTAGCGAGAGGTTTAGCAAGTTTAGAGAAATCTTTAATGAAACGCCTATAAAACCCAACATGTCCTAAAAAACTCCTCAAAGTCTTGAGGTTTGATGGTGATTGTAATTTAGAAATGACATCCACTTTTGCTCTATCAACCTCAATGCCTTGATGTGACGCTTTATGACCTAGTGCAATACCTTCTTGCTCTATCAACCTCAATGCCTTGAAGCCTTGACAAATGATCTGCAACTGCATTCTCAGATCCTTTTTTATCCTTGACAGCGATATTGAATTCTTGAAGCAAAAGGATCCATGTCATCAACCTTGGCTTGGTCTCCTTCTTCTCGATGATATATTTCAAGGCTGCATGATCTTTATAGACAGTTACCTTAGCACCTATCAAGTAAGGACAAAATTTATCAAATGCAAAAACCACGGCCAATAATTCTTTTTCGGTAGTTGCATAATTCAATTGGGCAGGGTTAAGGGTATGACTAGCATAATAAATGGGTTGAAACATTGTCTCTCTTCTTTGTCCTAAACATGCACGAATCGTCATATCACTTGCATCACACATGAACTCGAAAGGTAATGACCAATTGGGAGCTATTAGAATTGGTGCTGAAATTAACTTATCTTTCAGAATATTAAAGGCCTGTAAACAATCATCAGAGAAATTAAATGGCACATCCTTCAATAAAAGAGTAGTGAGAGGTTTAGCAAGTTTAGAGAAATCTTTAATGAAACGCCTATAAAACCCAACATGTCCTAAAAAACTCCTCAAAGTCTTGAGGTTTGATGGTGATTGTAATTTAGAAATGACATCCACTTTTGCTCTATCAACCTCAGCGCCTTGATGATATGCTTTATGACCTAGTGCAATACCTTCTTGCTCTATCAACCTCAATGCCTTGAAGCCTTGACAAGTGATCTGCAACTGCATTCTCGGATCCTTTTTTATCCTTGACAGATGATATTGAATTCTTGAAGCAAAAGGATCCATGTCATCAACCTTGGCTTGGTCTCCTTCTTCTCGATGATATATTTCAAGGTCGCATGATCTTTATAGACAGCTACCTTAGCACCTATCAAGTAAGGACAAAATTTAACAAATGCAAAGGCCACGGCCCTGTAATTCTTTTTCGGTAGTTGCAAAATTCAATTGGGCAGGGTTAAGGGTATGACTAGCGTAATAAATGGGTTGAAACATTCTCGCTCTTCTTTGTCCTAAACATGCACGAATCGTCATATCACTTGCATCACACATGAGCTCGAAAGGTAATGACCAATCGAGAGCTATTAGAATTGGTGCTGAAATTAACTTATCTTTCAGAATATTAAAGGCCTCTAAACAATCATCAGAGAAATTAAATGGCACATCCTTCAATAAAAGAGTAGTGAGAGGTTTAGCAAGTTTAGAGAAATCTTTAATGAAACGCCTATAAAACAGTAACATGTCCTAAAAAACTCCTCAAAGTCTTGAGGTTTGATGGTGATTGTAATTTAGAAATGACATCCACTTTTGCTCTATCAACCTCAATGCCTTGATGAGAAACTTTATGACCTAGTGCAATACCTTCTTGCTCTATCAACCTCAATGCCTTGAAGCCTTGACAAGTGATCTGCAACTACATTCTCAGATCCTTTTTTATCCTTGATAGTAATATTGAATTCTTGAAGCAAAAGGATCCATCTCATCAACCTTGCCCCTCGTTCTCCTTCTTCTCGAAGAGGCATTTCAAGGCCGCATGATCTATATAGACAGTTACCTTAGCACCTATCAAGTAAGAACGAAATTTATCAAATGCAAAAACCACGGCCAGTAATTCTTTTTCGGTAGTTGCATAATTCAATTGGGCAGGGTTAAGGGTATGACTAGCATAATAAATGGGTTGAAACATTCTCTCTCTTCTTTGTCCTAAACATGCACGAATCGTCATATCACTTGCATCACACATGAACTCGAAAGGTAATGACCAATTGGGAGCTATTAGAATTGGTGCTGAAATTAACTTATCTTTCGTAATATTAAAGGCCTCGTAAAGAATCATCGGAGAAATTAAATGGCACATCCTTCAATAAAAAGAGTAGTGAGAGGTTTAGCAAGTTTAGAGAAATCTTTAATGAAACGCCTATAAAACCCAACATGTCCTAAAAAACTCCTCAAAGTCTTGAGGTTTGATGGTGATTGTAATTTAGAAATGACATCCACTTTTGCTCTATCAACCTCAGCGCCTTGATGATATGCTTTATGACCTAGTGCAATACCTTCTTGCTCTATCAACCTCAATGCCTTGAAGCCTTGACAAGTGATCTCGCAATCGCATTCTCGGATCCTTTTTATCCTTGACAGATGATATTGAATTCTTGAAGCAAAAGGATCCATGTCATCAACCTTGGCTTGGTCTCCTTCTTCTCGATGATATATTTCAAGGCTGCATGATCTTTATAGACAGTTACCTTAGCACCTACCAAGTAAGGACAAAATTTAACAAATGCAAAGGCCACGGCCTGTAATTCTTTTTCGGTAGTTGCAAAATTCAATTGGGCAGGGTTAAGGGTATGACTAGCGTAATAAATGGGTTGAAACATTCTCTCTCTTCTTTGTCCTAAACATGCACGAATCGTCATATCACTTGCATCACACATGAGCTCGAAAGGTAATGACCAATCGAGAGCTATTAGAATTGGTGCTGAAATTAACTTATCTTTCAGAATATTAAAGGCCTGTAAACAATCATCGGAGCAATTAAATGGCACATCTTTCAATAAAAGAGTAGCGAGAGGTTTAGCAAGTTTAGAGAAATCTTTAATGAAACGCCTATAAAACAGAACATGTCCTAAAAAACTCCTCAATGTCTTGAGCTTTGGTGGTGATTGTAATTTAGAGATGACATCCACTTTTGCTCTATCAACCTCAATGCCTTGATGAGAAACTTTATGACCTAGTGCAATACCTTCTTGCTCTATCAACCTCAATGCCTTGAAGCCTTGACAAGTGATCTGCAACTTCATTCTCAGATCCTTTTTTATCCTTGATAGTAATATTGAATTCTTGAAGCAAAAGGATCCATCTCATCAACCTTGCCCTGTTCTCCTTCTTCTCGAAGAGGCATTTCAAGGCCGCATGATCTATATAGACAGTTACCTTAGCACCTATCAAGTAAGAACGAAATTTATCAAATGCAAAAACCACGGCGAGTAATTCTTTTTCGGTAGTTGCATAATTCAATTGGGCAGGGTTAAGGGTATGACTAGCATAATAAATGGGTTGAAACATTGTCTCTCTTCTTTGTCCTAAACATGCACGAATCGTCATATCACTTGCATCACACATGAACTCGAAAGGTAATGACCAATTGGGAGCTATTAGAATTGGTGCTGAAATTAACTTATCTTTCAGAATATTAAAGGCCTGTAAAGAATCATCGGAGAAATTAAATGGCACATCCTTCAATAAAAGAGTAGTGAGTGGTTTAGCAAGTTTAGAGAAATCTTTAATGAAACGCCTATAAAACCCAACATGTCCTAAAAAACTCCTCAAAGTCTTGAGGTTTGATGGTGATTGTAATTTAGAAATGACATCCACTTTTGCTCTATCAACCTCAGCGCCTTGATGATATGCTTTATGACCTAGTGCAATACCTTCTTGCTCTATCAACCTCAATGCCTTGAAGCCTTGACAAGTGATCTGCAACTGCATTCTCAGATCCTTTTTTATCCTTGACAGCGATATTGAATTCTTGAAGCAAAAGGATCCATGTCATCAACCTTGGCTTGGTCTCCTTCTTCTCGATGATATATTTCAAGGCTGCATGATCTTTATAGACAGTTACCTTAGCACCTATCAAGTAAGGACAAAATTTAACAAATGCAAAGGCCACGGCCTGTAATTCTTTTTCGGTAGTTGCAAAATTCAATTGGGCAGGGTTAAGGGTATGACTAGCGTAATAAATGGGTTGAAACATTCTCTCTCTTCTTTGTCCTAAACATGCACGAATCGTCATATCACTTGCATCACACATGAGCTCGAAAGGTAATGACCAATCGAGAGCTATTAGAATTGGTGCTGAAATTAACTTATCTTTCAGAATATTAAAGGCATGTAAACAATCATCGGAGCAATTAAATGGCACATCTTTCAATAAAAGAGTAGCGAGAGGTTTAGCAAGTTTAGAGAAATCTTTAATGAAACGCCTATAAAACAGAACATGTCCCAAAAAACTCCTCAATGTCTTGAGCTTTGGTGGTGATTGTAATTTAGAAATGACATCCACTTTTGCTCTATCAACCTCAATGCCTTGATGAGAAACTTTATGACCTAGTGCAATACCTTCTTGCTCTATCAACCTCAATGCCTTGAAGCCTTGACAAGTGATCTCGCAACTTCATTCTCGCATCCCTTTTTTATCCTTGATAGTAATATTGAATTCTTGAAGCAAAAGGATCCATCTCATCAACCTTGCCCTGCTTTCTCCTTCTTCTCGAAGAGGCATTTCAAGGCCGCATGATCTATATAGACAGTTACCTTAGCACCTATCAAGTAAGAACGAAATTTATCAAATGCAAAAACCACGGCGAGTAATTCTTTTTCGGTAGTTGCATAATTCAATTGGGCAGGGTTAAGGGTATGACTAGCATAATAAATGGGTTGAAACATTGTCTCTCTTCTTTGTCCTAAACATGCACGAATCGTCATATCACTTGCATCACACATGAACTCGAAAGGTAATGACCAATTGGGAGCTATTAGAATTGGTGCTGAAATTAACTTATCTTTCGTAATATTAAAGGCCTCGTAAAGAATCATCTGAGAAATTACATGGCACATCCTTCAATAAAAGAGTAGTGAGAGGTTTAGCAAGTTTAGAGAAACCTTTAATCAAACACCTGTAAAACTCAACATGTCCTAAAAAACTCCTCAAAGTCTTGAGGTTTGATGGTGATTGTAATTTAGAAATGACATCCACTTTTGCTCTATCGACCTCAGCCGCCTTGATGATATGCTTTATGACCTAGTGCAATACCTTCTTGCTCTATCAACCTCAATGCCTTGAAGCCTTGACAAGTGATCTGCAACTGCATTCTCAGATCCTTTTTTATCCTTGACAGCGATATTGAATTCTTGAAGCAAAAGGATCCATGTCATCAACCTTGGCTTGGTCTCCTTCTTCTCGATGATATATTTCAAGGCTGCATGATCTTTATAGACAGTTACCTTAGCACCTATCAAGTAAGGACAAAATTTAACAAATGCAAAGGCCACGGCCTGTAATTCTTTTTCGGTAGTTGCAAAATTCAATTGGGCAGGGTTAAGGGTATGACTAGCGTAATAAATGGGTTGAAACATTCTCGCTCTTCTTTGTCCTAAACATGCACGAATCGTCATATCACTTGCATCACACATGAGCTCGAAAGGTAATGACCAATCGAGAGCTATTAGAATTGGTGCTGAAATTAACTTATCTTTCAGAATATTAAAGGCCTGTAAACAATCATCGGAGCAATTAAATGGCACATCTTTCAATAAAAGAGTAGCGAGAGGTTTAGCAAGTTTAGAGAAATCTTTAATGAAACGCCTATAAAACAGAACATGTCCCAAAAAACTCCTCAATGTCTTGAGCTTTGGTGGTGATTGTAATTTAGAAATGACATCCACTTTTGCTCTATCAACCTCAATGCCTTGATGAGAAACTTTATGACCTAGTGCAATACCTTCTTGCTCTATCAACCTCAATGCCTTGAAGCCTTGACAAGTGATCTGCAACTTCATTCTCAGATCCTTTTTTATCCTTGATAGTAATATTGAATTCTTGAAGCAAAAGGATCCATCTCATCAACCTTGCCCTGTTCTCCTTCTTCTCGAAGAGGCATTTCAAGGCCGCATGATCTATATAGACAGTTACCTTAGCACCTATCAAGTAAGGACGAAATTTATCAAATGCAAAAACCACAACCAGTGATTCTTTTTCTGTAGTTGCATAATTCAATTGGGCCGGGCTAAGGGTATGACTAGCATAATAAATGGGTTAAAACATTCTCTCTCTTCTTTGTCCTAAACATGCACGAACCGTCATATCACTTGCATCACACATGAACTCGAAAGGTAATGACCAATTGGGAGCTATTAGAATTGGTGCTGAAATTAACTTATCTTTCAGAATATTAAAGGCCTGTAAAGAATCATCGGAGAAATTAAATGGCACATCCTTCAATAAAAGAGTAGTGAGAGGTTTAGCAAGTTTAGAGAAATCTTTAATGAAACGCCTATAAAACCCAACATGTCCTAAAAAACTCCTCAAAGTCTTGAGGTTTGATGGTGATTGTAATTTAGAAATGACATCCACTTTTGCTCTATCAACCTCAGCGCCTTGATGATATGCTTTATGACCTAGTGCAATACCTTCTTGCTCTATCAACCTCAATGCCTTGAAGCCTTGACAAGTGATCTCGCAATCGCATTCTCGGATCCTTTTTTTATCCTTGACAATGATATTGAATTCTTGAAGCAAAAGGATCCATGTCATCAACCTTGGCTTGGTCTCCTTCTTCTCGATGATATATTTCAAGGCCGCATGATCTTTATAGACAAGCTACCTTAGCACCTATCAAGTAAGGACAAAATTTAACAAATGCAAAGGCCACGGCCTGTAATTCTTTTTCGGTAGTTGCAAAATTCAATTGGGCAGGGTTAAGGGTATGACTAGCGTAATAAATGGGTTGAAACATTCTCTCTCTTCTTTGTCCTAAACATGCACGAATCGTCATATCACTTGCATCACACATGAGCTCGAAAGGTAATGACCAATCGAGAGCTATTAGAATTGGTGCTGAAATTAACTTATCTTTCAGAATATTAAAGGCATGTAAACAATCATCGGAGCAATTAAATGGCACATCTTTCAATAAAAGAGTAGCGAGAGGTTTAGCAAGTTTAGAGAAATCTTTAATGAAACGCCTATAAAACAGAACATGTCCCAAAAAACTCCTCAATGTCTTGAGCTTTGGTGGTGATTGTAATTTAGAAATGACATCCACTTTTGCTCTATCAACCTCAATGCCTTGATGAGAAACTTTATGACCTAGTGCAATACCTTCTTGCTCTATCAACCTCAATGCCTTGAAGCCTTGACAAGTGATCTGCAACTTCATTCTCAGATCCTTTTTTATCCTTGATAGTAATATTGAATTCTTGAAGCAAAAGGATCCATCTCATCAACCTTGCCCTGTTCTCCTTCTTCTCGAAGAGGCATTTCAAGGCTGCATGATCTATATAGACAGTTACCTTAGCACCTATCAAGTAAGAACGAAATTTATCAAATGCAAAAACCACGGCGAGTAATTCTTTTTCGGTAGTTGCATAATTCAATTGGGCAGGGTTAAGGGTATGACTAGCATAATAAATGGGTTGAAACATTGTCTCTCTTCTTTGTCCTAAACATGCACGAATCGTCATATCACTTGCATCACACATGAACTCGAAAGGTAATGACCAATTGGGAGCTATTAGAATTGGTGCTGAAATTAACTTATCTTTCAGAATATTAAAGGCCTGTAAAGAATCATCGGAGAAATTAAATGGCACATCCTTCAATAAAAGAGTAGTGAGTGGTTTAGCAAGTTTAGAGAAATCTTTAATGAAACACCTATAAAACCCAACATGTCCTAAAAAACTCCTCAAAGTCTTGAGGTTTGATGGTGATTGTAATTTAGAAATGACATCCACTTTTGCTCTATCAACCTCAGCGCCTTGATGATATGCTTTATGACCTAGTGCAATACCTTCTTGCTCTATCAACCTCAATGCCTTGAAGCCTTGACAAGTGATCTGCAACTGCATTCTCAGATCCTTTTTTATCCTTGACAACGATATTGAATTCTTGAAGCAAAAGGATCCATGTCATCAACCTTGGCTTGGTCTCCTTCTTCTCGATGATATATTTCAAGGCTGCATGATCTTTATAGACAGTTACCTTAGCACCTATCAAGTAAGGACAAAATTTAACAAATGCAAAGGCCACGGCCTGTAATTCTTTTTCGGTAGTTGCAAAATTCAATTGGGCAGGGTTAAGGGTATGACTAGCGTAATAAATGGGTTGAAACATTCTCGCTCTTCTTTGTCCTAAACATGCACGAATCGTCATATCACTTGCATCACACATGAGCTCGAAAGGTAATGACCAATCGAGAGCTATTAGAATTGGTGCTGAAATTAACTTATCTTTCAGAATATTAAAGGCCTGTAAACAATCATCGGAGCAATTAAATGGCACATCTTTCAATAAAAGAGTAGCGAGAGGTTTAGCAAGTTTAGAGAAATCTTTAATGAAACGCCTATAAAAACGTAACATGTCCCAAAAACTCCTCAAAGTCTTGAGCTTTGATGGTGATTGTAATTTAGAAATGACATCCACTTTTGCTCTATCAACCTCAATGCCTTGATGAGAAACTTTGTGACCTAGTGCAATACCTTCTTGCTCTATCAACCTCAATGCCTTGAAGCCTTGACAAGTGATCTCGCAACTTCATTCTCGCATCCCTTTTTTATCCTTGATAGTAATATTGAATTCTTGAAGCAAAAGGATCCATCTCATCAACCTTGCCCCTGTTTCTCCTTCTTCTCGAAGAGGCATTTCAAGGCTGCATGATCTATATAGACAGTTACCTTAGCACCTATCAAGTAAGAACGAAATTTATCAAATGCAAAAACCACGGCGAGTAATTCTTTTTCGGTAGTTGCATAATTCAATTGGGCAGGGTTAAGGGTATGACTAGCATAATAAATGGGTTGAAACATTCTCTCTCTTCTTTGTCCTAAACATGCACGAACCGTCATATCACTTGCATCACACATGAGCTCGAAAGGTAATGACCAATCGAGAGCTATTAGAATTGGTGCTGAAATTAACTTATCTTTCAGAATATTAAAGGCCTCTAAACAATCATCAGAGAAATTAAATGGCACATCCTTCAATAAAAGAGTAGTGAGAGGTTTAGCAAGTTTAGAGAAATCTTTAATGAAACGCCTATAAAACCGAACATGTCCTAAAAAACTCCTCAATGTCTTGAGCTTTGGTGGTGATTGTAATTTAGAAATGACATCCACTTTTGCTCTATCAACCTCAATGCCTTGATGAGAAACTTTATGACCTAGTGCAATACCTTCTTGCTCTATCAACCTCAATGCCTTGAAGCCTTGACAAGTGATCTGGCAACTTCATTCTCGAATCCTTTTTATCCTTGATAGTAATATTGAATTCTTGAAGCAAAAGGATCCATCTCATCAACCTTGCCCTGTTCTCCTTCTTCTCGAAGAGGCATTTCAAGGCTGCATGATCTATATAGACAGTTACCTTAGCACCTATCAAGTAAGGACGAAATTTATCAAATGCAAAAACCACGGCCAGTAATTCTTTTTCGGTAGTTGCATAATTCAATTGGGCAGGGTTAAGGGTATGACTAGCATAATAAATGGGTTGAAACATTCTCTCTCTTCTTTGTCCTAAACATGCACGAATCGTCATATCACTTGCATCACACATGAGCTCGAAAGGTAATGACCAATTGGGAGCTATTAGAATTGGTGCTGAAATTAACTTATCTTTCAGAATATTAAAGGCCTGTAAAGAATCATCGGAGAAATTAAATGGCACATCCTTCAATAAAAGAGTAGTGAGTGGTTTAGCAAGTTTAGAGAAATCTTTAATGAAACGCCTATAAAACCCAACATGTCCTAAAAAACTCCTCAAAGTCTTGAGCTTTGATGGTGATTGTAATTTAGAAATGACATCCACTTTTGCTCTATCAACCTCAATGCCTTGATGAGAAACTTTATGACCTAGTGCAATACCTTCTTGCTCTATCTACCTCAATGCCTTGAAGCCTTGACAAGTGATCTGCAACTGCAATCCCAGATCCTTTTTTATCCTTGACAGCGATATTGAATTCTTGAAGCAAAAGGATCCATGTCATCAACCTTGGCTTGGTCTCCTTCTTCTCGATGATATATTTCAAGGCTGCATGATCTTTATAGACAGTTACCTTAGCACCTATCAAGTAAGGACAAAATTTAACAAATGCAAAGGCCACGGCCTGTAATTCTTTTTCGGTAGTTGCAAAATTCAATTGGGCAGGGTTAAGGGTATGACTAGCGTAATAAATGGGTTGAAACATTCTCTCTCTTCTTTGTCCTAAACATGCACGAATCGTCATATCACTTGCATCACACATGAGCTCGAAAGGTAATGACCAATCGAGAGCTATTAGAATTGGTGCTGAAATTAACTTATCTTTCAGAATATTAAAGGCCTCTAAACAATCATCAGAGAAATTAAATGGCACATCCTTCAATAAAAGAGTAGTGAGAGGTTTAGCAAGTTTAGAGAAATCTTTAATGAAACGCCTATAAAACCGAACATGTCCTAAAAAACTCCTCAATGTCTTGAGCTTTGGTGGTGATTGTAATTTAGAAATGACATCCACTTTTGCTCTATCAACCTCAATGCCTTGATGAGAAACTTTATGACCTAGTGCAATACCTTCTTGCTCTATCAACCTCAATGCCTTGAAGCCTTGACAAGTGATCTGCAACTACATTCTCAGATCCTTTTTTATCCTTGATAGTAATATTGAATTCTTGAAGCAAAAGGATCCATCTCATCAACCTTGCCCCTGTTTCTCCTTCTTCTCGAAGAGGCATTTCAAGGCCGCATGATCTATATAGACAGTTACCTTAGCACCTATCAAGTAAGAACGAAATTTATCAAATGCAAAAACCACGGCGAGTAATTCTTTTTCGGTAGTTGCATAATTCAATTGGGCAGGGTTAAGGGTATGACTAGCATAATAAATGGGTTGAAACATTCTCTCTCTTCTTTGTCCTAAACATGCACGAACCGTCATATCACTTGCATCACACATGAACTCGAAAGGTAATGACCAATTGGGAGCTATTAGAATTGGTGCTCGAAATTAACTTATCTTTCGTAATATTAAAGGCCTCGTAAAGAATCATCTGAGAAATTAAATGGCACATCCTTCAATAAAAAGAGTAGTGAGTGGTTTAGCAAGTTTAGAGAAACTTTTAATAAAACGCTTGTTAAACCCAACATGTCCTAAAAACTCCTCAAAATCTTGAGGTTTGATGGTGATTGTAATTTGGAAATGACATCCACTTTTGCTCTATCAACCTCAATGCCTTGATGATATGCTTTATGACCTAGTGCAATACCTTCTTGCTCTATCAACCTCAATGCCTTGAAGCCTTGACAAGTGATCTCGCAATCGCATTCTCGCATCCTTTTTTATCCTTGACAAATGATATTGAATTCTTGAAGCAAAAGGATCCATGTCATCAACCTTGGCTTGGTCTCCTTCTTCTCGATGATATATTTCAAGGCCGCATGATCTTTATAGACAGCTACCTTAGCACCTATCAAGTAAGGACAAAATTTAACAAATGCAAAGGCCACGACTGTAATTCTTTTTCGGTAGTTGCAAAATTCAATTGGGCAGGGTTAAGGGTATGACTAGCGTAATAAATGGGTTGAAACATTCTCGCTCTTCTTTGTCCTAAACATGCACGAATCGTCATATCACTTGCATCACACATGAGCTCGAAAGGTAATGACCAATCGAGAGCTATTAGAATTGGTGCTGAAATTAACTTATCTTTCAGAATATTAAAGGCCTCTAAACAATCATCAGAGAAATTAAATGGCACATCCTTCAATAAAAGAGTAGTGAGAGGTTATGCAAGTTTAGAGAAATCTTTAATGAAACGCCTATAAAACCGAACATGTCCTAAAAAACTCCTCAATGTCTTGAGCTTTGGTGGTGATTGTAATTTAGAAATGACATCCACTTTTGCTCTATCAACCTCAATGCCTTGATGAGAAACTTTATGACCTAGTGCAATACCTTCTTGCTCTATCAACCTCAATGCCTTGAAGCCTTGACAAGTGATCTGCAACTTCATTCTCAGATCCTTTTTTATCCTTGATAGTAATATTGAATTCTTGAAGCAAAAGGATCCATCTCATCAACCTTGCCCTGTTCTCCTTCTTCTCGAAGAGGCATTTCAAGGCCGCATGATCTATATAGACAGTTACCTTAGCACCTATCAAGTAAGAACGAAATTTATCAAATGCAAAAACCACTACGAGTAATTCTTTTTCTAGTAGTTGCATAATTCAATTGGGCAGGTTAAGGGTATGACTAGCATAATAAATGGGTTGAAACATTGTCTCTCTTCTTTGTCCTAAACATGCACGAATCGTCATATCACTTGCATCACACATGAACTCGAAAGGTAATGACCAATTGGGAGCTATTAGAATTGGTGCTGAAATTAACTTATCTTTCAGAATATTAAAGGCCTGTAAAGAATCATCGGAGAAATTAAATGGCACATCCTTCAATAAAAGAGTAGTGAGTGGTTTAGCAAGTTTAGAGAAATCTTTAATGAAACGCCTATAAAACCCAACATGTCCTAAAAAACTCCTC
Source organism: Rauvolfia tetraphylla (assembly GCA_030512225.1). Lineage (NCBI taxonomy): Eukaryota > Viridiplantae > Streptophyta > Magnoliopsida > Gentianales > Apocynaceae > Rauvolfia > Rauvolfia tetraphylla. Next base: position 10,535,854 of record JAJQKT010000059.1, read on the forward strand.
AAAGTCTTGAGGTTTGATGGTGATTGTAATTTAGAAATGACATCCACTTTTGCTCTATCAACCTCAGCTGCCTTTGATGATATGCTTTATGACCTAGTGCAATACCTTCTTGCTCTATCAACCTCAATGCCTTGAAGCCTTGACAAGTGATCTCGCAATCGCATTCTCGCATCCCTTTTTTATCCTTGACAACGATATTGAATTCTTGAAGCAAAAGGATCCATGTCATCAACCTTGGCTTGGTCTCCTTCTTCTCGATGATATATTTCAAGGCTGCATGATCTTTATAGACAGTTACCTTAGCACCTATCAAGTAAGGACAAAATTTAACAAATGCAAAGGCCACGGCCTGTAATTCTTTTTCGGTAGTTGCAAAATTCAATTGGGCAGGGTTAAGGGTATGACTAGCGTAATAAATGGGTTGAAACATTCTCGCTCTTCTTTGTCCTAAACATGCACGAATCGTCATATCACTTGCATCACACATGAGCTCGAAAGGTAATGACCAATCGAGAGCTATTAGAATTGGTGCTGAAATTAACTTATCTTTCAGAATATTAAAGGCCTCTAAACAATCATCAGAGAAATTAAATGGCACATCCTTCAATAAAAGAGTAGTGAGAGGTTATGCAAGTTTAGAGAAATCTTTAATGAAACGCCTATAAAACCGAACATGTCCTAAAAAACTCCTCAATGTCTTGAGCTTTGGTGGTGATTGTAATTTAGAAATGACATCCACTTTTGCTCTATCAACCTCAATGCCTTGATGAGAAACTTTGTGACCTAGTGCAATACCTTCTTGCTCTATCAACCTCAATGCCTTGAAGCCTTGACAAGTGATCTGCAACTTCATTCTCAGATCCTTTTTTATCCTTGATAGTAATATTGAATTCTTGAAGCAAAAGGATCCATCTCATCAACCTTGCCCTGTTCTCCTTCTTCTCGAAGAGGCATTTCAAGGCCGCATGATCTATATAGACAGCTACCTTAGCACCTATCAAGTAAGAACGAAATTTATCAAATGCAAAAACCACACGTAGTAATTCTTTTTCGTAGTTGCATAATTCAATTGGGCAGTGGTTAAGGGTATGACTAGCATAATAAATGGGTTGAAACATTGTCTCTCTTCTTTGTCCTAAACATGCACGAATCGTCATATCACTTGCATCACACATGAACTCGAAAGGTAATGACCAATTGGGAGCTATTAGAATTGTTGCTGAAATTAACTTATCTTTCAGAATATTAAAGGCCTGTAAAGAATCATCGGAGAAATTAAATGGCACATCCTTCAATAAAAGAGTAGTGAGAGGTTTAGCAAGTTTAGAGAAACCTTTAATCAAACGCCTGTAAAACCCAACATGTCCTAAAAAACTCCTCAAAGTCTTGAGGTTTGATGGTGATTGTAATTTAGAAATGACATCCACTTTTGCTCTATCAACCTCAGCGCCTTGATGATATGCTTTATGACCTAGTGCAATACCTTCTTGCTCTATCAACCTCAATGCCTTGAAGCCTTGACAAGTGATCTCGCAATCGCATTCTCGCATCCTTTTTATCCTTGACAGCGATATTGAATTCTTGAAGCAAAAGGATCCATATCATTAACCTTGGCTTGGTCTCCTTCTTCTCGATGATATATTTCAAGGCTGCATGATCTTTATAGACAGTTACCTTAGCACCTATCAAGTAAGAACGAAATTTATCAAATGCAAAAACCACGGCCAGAAATTCTTTTTCGGTAGTTGCATAATTCAATTGGGCAGGGTTAAGGGTATGACTAGCGTAATAAATGCGTTGAAACATTGTCTCTCTTCTTTGTCCTAAACATGCACGAATCGTCATATCACTTGCATCACACATGAGCTCGAAAGGTAATGACCAATCGGGAGCTATTAGAATTGGTGCTGAAATTAACATATCTTTCAGAAAATTAAAGGCCTGTAAACAATCATCGGAGCAATTAAATGGCACATCTTTCAATAAAAGAGTAGCGAGAGGTTTAGCAAGTTTAGAGAAATGTTTAATGAAACGCCTATAAAACCTAACATGTCCTAAAAAACTCCTCAAAGTCTTGAGGTTTGATGGTGATTGTAATTTAGAAATGACATCCACTTTTGCTCTATCAACCTCAAGGCCTTGATGATATGCTTTATGACCTAGTGCAATACCTTCTTGCTCTATCAACCTCAATGCCATGAAGCCTTGACAAGTGATCTGCAACTGCATTCTCAGATCCTTTTTTATCCTTGACAGCGATATTGTATTCTTGAAGCAAAAGGATCCATGTCATCAACCTTGGCTTGGTCTCCTTCTTCTCGATGATATATTTCAAGGCTGCATGATCTTTATAGACAGTTACATTAGCACCTTTGAAGTAAGGACAAAATTTATCAAATGCAAAAACCACAGCCTGTAATTCTTTTTCGGTAGTTGCATAATTCAATTAGGCAGGCTTAAGGGTATGACTAGCGTAATAAATGGGTTGAAACATTCTCTCTCTTCTTTGTCCTAAACATGCACGAATTGTCATATCACTTGCATCACACATGAGCTCGAAAGGTAATGACCAATTGAGAGCTATTAGAATTGGTGCTGAAATTAACTTATCTTTCAGAATATTAAAGGCCTCTAAACAATCATCAGAGAAATTAAATGGCACATCCTTCAATAAAAGAGTAGTGAGAGGTTTAGCAAGTTTAGAGAAATCTTTAATGAAACGCCCATAAAACCGAACATGTCCTAAAAAACTCCTCAATGTCTTGAGCTTTGGTGGTGATTGTAATTTAGAAATGACATCCACTTTTGCTCTATCAACCTCAATGCCTTGATGAGAAACTTTATGACCTAGTGCAATACCTTCTTGCTCTATCTACCTCAATGCCTTGAAGCCTTGACAAGTGATCTGCAACTGCAATCCCAGATCCTTTTTTATCCTTGATAGTAATATTGAATTCTTGAAGCAAAAGGATCCATCTCATCAACCTTGCCCTATTCTCCTTCTTCTCGAAGAGGCATTTCAAGGCCGCATGATCTATATGGATAGTTACCTTAGCACCTATCAAGTAAGAACGAAATTTATCAAATGCAAAAACCACGGCGGGTAATTCTTTTTCGGTAGTTGCATAATTCAATTGGGCAGGGTTAAGGGTATGACTAGCATAATAAATGGGTTGAATCATTGTCTCTCTTCTTTGTCCTAAACATGCACGAATCGTCATATCACTTGCATCACACATGAACTCGAAAGGTAATGACCAATTGGGAGCTATTAGAATTGGTGCTGAAATTAACTTATCTTTCAGAATATTAAAGGCCTGTAAAGAATCATCGGAGAAATAAAATGGCACATCCTTCAATAAAAGAGTAGTGAGAGGTTTAGCAAGTTTAGAGAAATCTTTAATGAAACGCCTATAAAACCGAACATGTCCTAAAAAACACCTCAAAGTCTTGAGGTTTGACGGTGATTGTAATTTAGAAATGACATCCACTTTTGCTTTATCAACCTCAGCGCCTTGTTGATATGCTTTATGACCTAGTGCAATACCTTCTTGCTCTATCAACCTCAATGCCTTGAAGCCTTGACAAGTGATCTCGCAAATCGCATTCTCGCATCCTTTTTTATCCTTGACAAATGATATTGAATTCTTGAAGCAAAAGGATCCATGTCATCAACCTTGGCTTGGTCTCCTTCTTCTCGATGATATATTTCAAGGCTGCATGATCTTTATAGACAGTTACCTTAGCACCTATCAAGTAAGGACAAAATTTATCAAATGCAAAAACCACAGCCTGTAATTCTTTTTCGGTAGTTGCAAAATTCAATTGGGCAGGGTTAAGGGTATGACTAGCGTAATAAATGGGTTGAAACATTCTCTCTCTTCTTTGTCCTAAACATGCACGAATCGTCATATCACTTGCGTCACACATGAGCTCGAAAGGTAATGACCAATCGGGAGCTATTAGAATTGGTGCTGAAATTAACTTATCTTTCAGAATATTAAAGGCATGTAAACAATCATCAGAGAAATTAAATGGCACATCCTTCAATAGAAGAGTAGCGAGAGGTTTAGCAAGCTTAGAGAAATCTTTAAAGAAACGCCTATAAAACCCAACATGTCCTAAAAAACTCCTCCAAGTCTTGAGGTTTGACGGTGATTGTAATTTAGAAATGACATCCACTTTTTCTTTATCAACCTCAGCCGCCTTTGATGATATGCTTTATGACCTAGTGCAATACCTTCTTGCTCTATCAACCTCAATGCCTTGAAGCCTTGACAAGTGATCTCGCAATCGCATTCTCGCATCCCTTTTTTATCCTTGATAGTAATATTGAGTTCTTGATGCAAAAGGATCCATCTCATCAACCTTGCCCTGTTCTCCTTCTTCTCGAAGAGGCATTTCAAGGCTGCATGATCTTTATAGACAGTTACCTTAGCACCTATCAAGTAAGAACGAAATTTATCAAATGCAAAAACCACGGCCAGTAATTCTTTTTCGGGAGTTGCATAATTCAATTGGGCAGGGTTAAGGGTATGACTAGCATAATAAATGGGTTGAAACATTGTCTCTCTTCTTTGTCCTAAACATGCACGAACCGTCATATCACTTGCATCACACATGAGCTCGAAAGATAATGACCAATCCGGAGCTATTAGAATTGGTGCTGAAATTAACTTATCTTTCAGATTATTAAAGGCATGTAAACAATCATCAGAGAAATTAAATGGCACATCCTTCAATAGAAGAGTAGCGAGAGGTTTAGCAAGCTTAGAGAAATCTTTAAAGAAACGCCTATAAAACCCAACATGTCCTAAAAAACTCCTCCAAGTCTTGAGGTTTGACGGTGATTGTAATTTAGAAATGACATCCACTTTTTCTTTATCAACCTCAGCGCCTTGATGATATGCTTTATGACCTAGTGCAATACCTTCTTGCTCTATCAACCTCAATGCCTTGAAACCTTGACAAGTGATCTCGCAATCGCATTCTCGCATCCCTTTTTTATCCTTGATAGTAATATTGAATTCTTGAAGCAAAAGGATCCATCTCATCAACCTTGCCCTGTTCTCCTTCTTCTCGAAGAGGCATTTCAAGGCCGCATGATCTATATAGACAGTTACCTTAGCACCTATCAAGTAAGAACGAAATTTATCAAATGCAAAAACCACGACGGGTAATTCTTTTTCGGTAGTTGCATAATTCAATTGGGCAGGGTTAAGGGTATGACTAGCATAATAAATGGGTTGAATCATTGTCTCTCTTCTTTGTCCTAAACATGCACGAATCGTCATATCACTTGCATCACACATGAACTCGAAAGGTAATGACCAATTGGGAGCTATTAGAATTGGTGCTGAAATTAACTTATCTTTCAGAATATTAAAGGCCTGTAAAGAATCATCGGAGAAATAAAATGGCACATCCTTCAATAAAAGAGTAGTGAGAGGTTTAGCAAGTTTAGAGAAATCTTTAATGAAACGCCTATAAAACCGAACATGTCCTAAAAAACACCTCAAAGTCTTGAGGTTTGACGGTGATTGTAATTTAGAAATGACATCCACTTTTGCTTTATCAACCTCAGCGCCTTGTTGATATGCTTTATGACCTAGTGCAATACCTTCTTGCTCTATCAACCTCAATGCCTTGAAGCCTTGACAAGTGATCTGCAACTGCATTCTCAGATCCTTTTTTATCCTTGACAGTGATATTGAATTCTTGAAGCAAAAGGATCCATGTCATCAACCTTGGCTTGGTCTCCTTCTTCTCGATGATATATTTCAAGGCTGCATGATCTTTATAGACAGTTACCTTAGCACCTATCAAGTAGGGACAAAATTTATCAAATGCAAAAACCACAAACTGTAATTCTTTTTCTGTGAGTTGCAAAATTCAATTGGGCAGGGTTAAGGGTATGACTAGCGTAATAAATGGGTTGAAACATTCTCTCTCTTCTTTGTCCTAAACATGCACGAATCGTCATATCACTTGCGTCACACATGAGCTCGAAAGGTAATGACCAATCGGGAGCTATTAGAATTGGTGCTGAAATTAACTTATCTTTCAGAATATTAAAGGCATGTAAACAATCATCAGAGAAATTAAATGGCACATCCTTCAATAGAAGAGTAGCGAGAGGTTTAGCAAGCTTAGAGAAATCTTTAAAGAAACGCCTATAAAACCCAACATGTCCTAAAAAACTCCTCCAAGTCTTGAGGTTTGACGGTGATTGTAATTTAGAAATGACATCCACTTTTTCTTTATCAACCTCAGCGCCTTGATGATATGCTTTATGACCTAGTGCAATACCTTCTTGCTCTATCAACCTCAATGCCTTGAAGCCTTGACAAGTGATCTGCAACTGCATTCTCAGATCTTTTTTTATCCTTGATAGTAATATTGAGTTCTTGATGCAAAAGGATCCATCTCATCAACCTTGCCCTGTTCTCCTTCTTCTCGAAGAGGCATTTCAAGGCTGCATGATCTTTATAGACAGTTACCTTAGCACCTATCAAGTAAGAACGAAATTTATCAAATGCAAAAACCACGGCCAGTAATTCTTTTTCGGGAGTTGCATAATTCAATTGGGCAGGGTTAAGGGTATGACTAGCATAATAAATGGGTTGAAACATTGTCTCTCTTCTTTGTCCTAAACATGCACGAACCGTCATATCACTTGCATCACACATGAGCTCGAAAGATAATGACCAATCCGGAGCTATTAGAATTGGTGCTGAAATTAACTTATCTTTCAGAATATTAAAGGCATGTAAACAATCATCAGAGAAATTAAATGGCACATCCTTCAATAGAAGAGTAGCGAGAGGTTTAGCAAGCTTAGAGAAATCTTTAAAGAAACGCCTATAAAACCCAACATGTCCTAAAAAACTCCTCCAAGTCTTGATGTTTGACGGTGATTGTAATTTAGAAATGACATCCACTTTTTCTTTATCAACCTCAGCGCCTTGATGATATGCTTTATGACCTAGTGCAATACCTTCTTGCTCTATCAACCTCAATGCCTTGAAAGCCTTGACAAGTGATCTCGCAATCGCATTCTCGTATCCATTTTTTATCCTTGACAAATGATATTGAATTCTTGAAGCAAAAGGATCCATCTCATCAACCTTGGCTTGGTCTCCTTGTTCTCGATGATATATTTCAAGGCTGCATGATGTTTATAGACAGTTACCTTAGCACCTATCAAGTAAGGACAAAATTTATCAAATGCAAAAACCACAGCCTGTAATTCTTTTTCGGTAGTTGCAAAATTCAATTGGGCAGGGTTAAGGGTATGACTAGCGTAATAAATGGGTTGAAACATTCTCTCTCTTCTTTTTCCTAAACATGCACGAATCGTCATATCACTTGCGTCACACATGAGCTCGAAAGGTAATGACCAATCGGGAGCTATTAGAATTGGTGCTGAAATTAACTTATCTTTCAGAATATTAAAGGCATGTAAACAATCATCAGAGAAATTAAATGGCACATCCTTCAATAGAAGAGTAGCGAGAGGTTTAGCAAGCTTAGAGAAATCTTTAAAGAAACGCCTATAAAACCCAACATGTCCTAAAAAACTCCTCCAAGTCTTGATGTTTGACGGTGATTGTAATTTAGAAATGACATCCACTTTTTCTTTATCAACCTCAGCGCCTTGATGATATGCTTTATGACCTAGTGCAATACCTTCTTGCTCTATCAACCTCAATGCCTTGAAGCCTTGACAAGTGATCTGCAACTGCATTCTCAGATCCTTTTTTATCCTTGACAGCGATATTGAATTCTTGAAGCAAAAGGATCCATCTCATCAACCTTGGCTTGGTCTCCTTGTTCTCGATGATATATTTCAAGGCTGCATGATGTTTATAGACAGTTACCTTAGCACCTATCAAGTAAGGACAAAATTTATCAAATGCAAAAACCACAGCCTGTAATTCTTTTTCGGTAGTTGCAAAATTCAATTGGGCAGGGTTAAGGGTATGACTAGCGTAATAAATGGGTTGAAACATTCTCTCTCTTCTTTTTCCTAAACATGCACGAATCGTCATATCACTTGCGTCACACATGAGCTTGAAAGGTAATGACCAATCGGGAGCTATTAGAATTGGTGCTGAAATTAACTTACCTTTCAGAATATTAAAGGCCTCTAAACAATCATCAGAGAAATTAAATGGCACATCCTTCAATAAAAGAGTAGTGAGAGGTTTAGCAAGTTTAGAGAAATCTTTAATGAAACGCCTATAAAACCAAACATGTCCTAAAAAACTCCTCAATGTCTTGAGCTTTGGTGCTGATTGTAATTTAGAAATGATATCCACTTTTGCTCTATCAACCTCAATGCCTTGATGAGAAACTTTATGACCTAGTGCAATACCTTCTTGCTCTATCAACCTCAATGCCTTGAAGCCTTGACAAGTGATCTGCAACTGCATTCTCAGATCCTTTTTTATCCTTGATAGTAATATTGAGTTCTTGAAGCAAAAGGATCCATCTCATCAACCTAGCCCTGTTCTCCTTCTTCTCGAAGAGGCATTTAAAGGCTGCATGATCTATATAGACCGTTACCTTAACACCTATCAAGTAAGAACGAAATTTATCAAATGCAAAAACCACGGCCAGTAATTCTTTTTCGGTAGTTGCATAATTCAATTGGGCAGGTTTAAGGGTATGACTAGCATAATAAATGGGTTGAAACATTGTCTCTCTTCTTTGTCCTAAACATGCACCAACCGTCATATCACTTGCATCCTTCAATAGAAGAGTAGCGAGAGGTTTAGCAAGTTTAGAGAAATCTTTAATGAAACGCCTATAAAACCCAACATGTCCTAAAAAACTCCTCAAAGTCTTGAGGTTTGATGGTGATTGTAATTTAAAAATGACATCTACTTTTGCTCTATCAACCTCAGTGCCTTGATGATATGCTTTATGACCTAGTGCAATACCTTCTTGCTCTATCAACCTCAATGCCTTGAAGCCTTGACAAGTGATCTGCAACTGCATTCTCAGATCCTTTTTTATCCTTGACAGCGATATTGAATTCTTGAAGCAAAAGGATCCATCTCATCAACCTTGGCTTGGTCTCCTTCTTCTCGATGATATATTTCAAGGCTGCATGATCTTTATAGACAGTTACATTAGCACCTATGATGTAAGGACAAAATTTATCAAATGCAAAAACCACAAACTGTAATTCTTTTTCGTAGTTGCATAATTCAATTGGGCAGGGTTAAGGGTATGACTAGCGTAATGAATGGGTTGAAACATTCTCTCTTCTTTGTCCTAAACATGCACGAATCGTCATATCACTTGCATCACACATGAGCTCGAAAGGTAATGACCAATCCGGGAGCTATTACAATTGGTGCTGAAATTAACTTATCTTTCGTAATATTAAAGGCATGTAAACAATCATCGAGCAAATTAAATGGCACATCTTTTCAATAAAAGAGTAGCGAGAGGTTTAGCAAGTTTAGAGAACTCATTTAATGAAACGCCTATAAAACCCGAACACGTCCTAAAAAACTCCTCAGAGTCTTGAGCTTTGATGCTAATTGTAATTTAGAAATGACATCCACTTTTGCTCTATCAACCTCAATGCCTTGATGAGAAACTTTGTGACCTAGTGCAATACCTTCTTGCTCTATCAACCTCAATGCCTTGAAGCCTTGACAAGTGATCTCGCAATCGCATTCTCGCATCCTTTTTTATCCTTGATAGTAATATTGAGTTCTTGAAGCAAAAGGATCCATCTCATCAACCTAGCTCTCGTTCTCCTTCTTCTCGAAGAGGCATTTCAAGGCCGCATGATCTATATAGACAGCTACCTTAGCACCTATCAAGTAAGAACGAAATTTATCAAATGCAAAAACCACGGCCAGTAATTCTTTTTTCTGGGAGTTGCATAATTCAATTGGGCAGTGGTTAAGGGTATGAGTAGCATAATAAATGGGTTGAAACATTGTCTCCCTTCTTTGTCCTAAACATGCACGAACCGTCATATCACTTGCATCACACATGAGCTCGAAAGGTAATGACCAATCCGGAGCTATTAGAATTGGTGCTGAAATTAACTTATCTTTCAGAATATTAAAGGCATGTAAACAATCATCAGAGAAATTAAATGGCACATCCTTCAATAGAAGAGCAGCGAGAGGTTTAGGAAGTTTTGAGAAATCTTTAATGAAACGCCTATAAAACCCAACATGTCCTGAAAAATTCCTCAGAGTCTTGAGGTTTGATGGTGATTGTAATTTAGAAATGACATCCACTTTTGCTCTATCAACCTCAGCGCCTTGATGATATGCTTTATGACCTAGTGCAATACCTTCTTGCTCTATCAACCTCAATGCCTTGAAGCCTTGACAAGTGATCTGCAACTGCATTCTCAGATCTTTTTTTATCCTTGACAGCAATATTGAATTCTTGAAGCAAAAGGATCCATCTCATCAACCTTGGCCTGTTCTCCTTCTTCTCGAGGAGGCATTTCAAGGCTGCATGATCTTTATAGACAGTTACCTTTGCACCTATCAAGTAAGGACAAAATTTATCAAATGCAAAAACCACGGCCAATAATTCTTTTTCGGTAGTTGCAAAATTCAATTGGGCAGGGTTAAGGGTATGACTAGCATAATAAATGGGTTGAAACATTGTCTCTCTTCTTTGTCCTAAACATGCGCGAACCGTCATATCACTTGCATCACACATGAGCTCGAAATGTAATGACCAATCCGGAGCTATTAGAATTGGTGCTGAAATTAACTTATCTTTCAGAATATTAAAGGCATGTAAACACTCATCAGAGCAATTAAGTGGCACATCTTTCAATAAAAGAGTAGCGAGAGGTTTAGCAAGTTTAGAGATATCTTTAATGAAACGCCTATAAAACCCAACGTGTCCTAAAAAACTCCTCAATGTCTTGAGCTTTGGTGGTGATTGTAATTTAGAAATGACATCCACTTTTGCTCTATCAACCTCAATGCCTTGATGAGAAACTTTATGACCTAGTGCAATACATTCTTGCTCTATCAACCTCAATGCCTTGAAGCCTTGACAAGTGATCTGCAACAGCATTCTCAGATCATTTTTTATCCTTGACAGTGATATTGAATTCTTGAAGCAAAAGGATCCATGTCATCAACCTTGGCTTGGTCTCCTTCTTCTCGATGATATATTTCAAGGCTGCATGATCTTTATAGACAGTTACCTTAGCACCTATCAAGTAGGGACAAAATTTATCAAATGCAAAAACCACAGCCTGTAATTCTTTTTCGGTAGTTGCAAAATTCAATTGGGCAGGGTTAAGGGTATGACTAGCGTAATAAATGGGTTGAAACATTCTCTCTCTTCTTTGTCCTAAACATGCACGAATCGTCATATCACTTGCGTCACACATGAGCTCGAAAGGTAATGACCAATCGGGAGCTATTAGAATTGGTGCTGAAATTAACTTATCTTTCGTAATATTAAAGGCATGTAAACAATCATCGAGAAATTAAATGGCACATCCTTCAATAGAAGAGTAGCGAGAGGTTTAGCAAGCTTAGAGAAATCTTTAAAGAAACGCCTATAAAACCCAACATGTCCTAAAAAACTCCTCCAAGTCTTGAGGTTTGACGGTGATTGTAATTTAGAAATGACATCCACTTTTGCTCTATCAACCTCAGCGCCTTGTTGATATGCTTTATGACCTAGTGCAATACCTTCTTGCTCTATCAACCTCAATGCCTTGAAGCCTTGACAAGTGATCTCGCAATCGCATTCTCGTATCCTTTTTTATCCTTGACAAATGATATTGAATTCTTGAAGCAAAAGGATCCATCTCTTCAACCTTGGCTTGGTCTCCTTCTTCTCGATGAGGTATTTCAAGGCTGCATGATCTTTATAGACAGTTACCTTAGCACCTATCAAGTAAGGACGAAATTTATCAAATGCAAAAACCACAGCCTGTAATTCTTTTTCGGTAGTTGCAAAATTCAATTGGGCAGGGTTAAGGGTATGACTAGCATAATAAATGGGTTGAAACATTCTCTCTCTTCTTTGTCCTAAACATGCACGAACCGTCATATCACTTGCATCACACATGAGCTCGAAAGGTAATGACCAATCTGGGAGCTATTAGAATTGGTGCTGAAATTAACTTATCTTTCGTAATATTAAAGGCATGTAAACAATCATCGAGAAATTAAATGGCACATCCTTTCAATAGAAAGAGTAGCGAGAGGTTTAGCAAGCTTTAGAGAAATCTTTAAAGAAACGCCTATAAAACCCAACATGTCCTAAAAAAACTCCTCCAAGTCTTGAGGTTTGACGGTGATTGTAATTTAGAAATGACATCCACTTTTTGCTTTATCAACCTCAGCCGCCTTTGATGATATGCTTTATGACCTAGTGCAATACCTTCTTGCTCTATCAACCTCAATGCCTTGAAGCCTTGACAAGTGATCTGCAATTGCATTCTCATATCCTTTTTTATCCTTGATAGTAATATTGAATTCTTGAAGCAAAAGGATCCATCTCTTCAACCTTGGCTTGGTCTCCTTCTTCTCGATGAGGTATTTCAAGGCTGCATGATCTTTATAGACAGTAACCTTTGCACCTATCAAGTAAGGACAAAATTTATCAAATGCAAAAACCACGCCCAGTAATTCTTTTTCTGGGAGTTGCATAAATTCAATTGGGTCGGGCTAAGGGTATGACTAGCATAATAAATGGGTTGAAACATTGTCTCTCTTCTTTGTCCTAAACATGCACGAACCGTCATATCACTTGCATCACACATGAGCTCGAAAGATAATGACCAATCCGGAGCTATTAGAATTGGTGCTGAAATTAACTTATCTTTCGTATTATTAAAGGCATGTAAACAATCATCGAGAAATTAAATGGCACATCCTTCAATAAAAGAGTAGCGAGAGGTTTAGCAAGTTTAGAGAAATCTTTAAATGAAACGCCTATAAAACCCAACATGTCCTAAAAAACTCCTCCAATGTCTTGAGGTTTGACGGTGATTGTAATTTAGAAATGACATCCACTTTTTGCTTTATCAACCTCAACGCCTTGATGATATGCTTTATGACCTAGTGCAATACCTTCTTGCTCTATCAACCTCAATGCCTTGAAGCCTTGACAAGTGATCTGCAACTGCATTCTCAGATCCTTTTTTATCCTTGATAGTAATATTGAATTCTTGAAGCAAAAGGATCCATCTCTTCAACCTTGGCTTGGTCTCCTTCTTCTCGATGAGGTATTTCAAGGCTGCATGATCTTTATAGACAGTAACCTTTGCACCTATCAAGTAAGGACGAAATTTATCAAATGCAAAAACCACGACCAGTGATTCTTTTTCGGTAGTTGCATAATTCAATTGGGTCGGGCTAAGGGTATGACTAGCATAATAAATGGGTTAAAACGTTCTCTCTCTTCTTTGTCCTAAACATGCACGAACCGTCATATCACTTGCATAACACATGAGCTCGAAAGGTAATGACCAATCGGGAGCTATTAGAATTGGTGCTGAAATTAACTTATCTTTCAGAATATTAAAGGCATGTAAACAGTCATCAGAGCAATTAAATGGCACATCTTTCAATAAAAGAGTAGCGAGAGGTTTAGCAAGTTTAGAGAAATCTTTAAATGAAACGCCTATAAAACCCAACATGTCCTAAAAACTCCTCCAATGTCTTGAGGTTTGACGGTGATTGTAATTTAGAAATGACATCCACTTTTTGCTCTATCAACCTCAGCGCCTTGATGATATGCTTTATGACCTAGTGCAATACCTTCTTGCTCTATCAACCTCAATGCCTTGAAGCCTTGACAAGTGATCTGCAACTGCATTCTCAGATCCTTTTTTATCCTTGATAGTAATATTGAGTTCTTGATGCAAAAGGATCCATCTCATCAACCTTGCCCTGTTCTCCTTCTTCTCGAAGAGGCATTTCAAGGCTGCATGATCTTTATAGACAGTTACCTTAGCACCTATCAAGTAAGAACGAAATTTATCAAATGCAAAAACCACGGCCAGTAATTCTTTTTCGGGAGTTGCATAATTCAATTGGGCAGTGGTTAAGGGTATGACTAGCATAATAAATGGGTTGAAACATTGTCTCTCTTCTTTGTCCTAAACATGCACGAACCGTCATATCACTTGCATCACACATGAGCTCGAAAGGTAATGACCAATCTGAGCTATTAGAATTGGTGCTGAAATTAACTTATCTTTCGTAATATTAAAGGCATGTAAACAATCATCGAGAAATTAAATGGCACATCCTTCAATAGAAAGAGTAGCGAGAGGTTTAGCAAGTTTAGAGAAATCTTTAATGAAACGCCTATAAAACCCAACATGTCCTAAAAAACTCCTCCAAGTCTTGAGGTTTGACGGTGATTGTAATTTAGAAATGACATCCACTTTTTGCTCTATCAACCTCACGCCTTGATGATATGCTTTATGACCTAGTGCAATACCTTCTTGCTCTATCAACCTCAATGCCTTGAAAGCCTTGACAAGTGATCTCGCAATCGCATTCTCGCATCCATTTTTTATCCTTGACAGTGATATTGAATTCTTGAAGCAAAAGGATCCATCTCATCAACCTTGGCTTGGTCTCCTTGTTCTCGATGATATATTTCAAGGCCGCATGATCTTTATAGACAGCTACCTTAGCACCTATCAAGTAAGGACAAAATTTATCAAATGCAAAAACCACGACTGTAATTCTTTTTTCGTAGTTGCAAAATTCAATTGGGCAGTGGTTAAGGGTATGACTAGCGTAATAAATGGGTTGAAACATTCTCTCTTCTTTGTCCTAAACATGCACGAATCGTCATATCACTTGCATCACACATGAGCTCGAAAGGTAATGACCAATCGGGAGCTATTAGAATTGGTGCTGAAATTAACTTATCTTTCGTAAATATTAAAGGCATGTAAACAATCATCGGGAGAAATTAAATGGCACATCCTTCAATAAAAGAGTAGCGAGAGGTTTAGCAAGTTTAGAGAAATCTTTAATGAAACGCCTATA
Source organism: Rauvolfia tetraphylla (assembly GCA_030512225.1). Lineage (NCBI taxonomy): Eukaryota > Viridiplantae > Streptophyta > Magnoliopsida > Gentianales > Apocynaceae > Rauvolfia > Rauvolfia tetraphylla. Next base: position 10,550,883 of record JAJQKT010000059.1, read on the forward strand.
AAACCCAACATGTCCTAAAAAACTCCTCAAATGTCTTGAGCTTTTGATGCTGATTGTAATTTAGAAATGACATCCACTTTTGCTCTATCAACCTCAAGGCCTTGATGATATGCTTTATGACCTAGTGCAATACCTTCTTGCTCTATCAACCTCAATGCCTTGAAGCCTTGACAAGTGATCTCGCAAATCGCATTCTCGTATCCTTTTTTTATCCTTGACAGATGATATTGAATTCTTGAAGCAAAAGGATCCATCTCATCAACCTTGGCTTGGTCTCCTTCTTCTCGATGATATATTTCAAGGCCGCATGATCTTTATAGACAGCTACATTAGCACCTATCAAGTAAGGACAAAATTTATCAAATGCAAAAACCACAAACTGTAATTCTTTTTCGGTAGTTGCATAAATTCAATTGGGCAGGGTTAAGGGTATGACTAGCGTAATAAATGGGTTGAAACATTCTCTCTTCTTTGTCCTAAACATGCACGAACCGTCATATCACTTGCATCACACATGAGCTCGAAAGGTAATGACCAATCCTGAGCTATTACAATTGGTGCTGAAATTAACTTATCTTTCGTAATATTAAAGGCCTCTAAACAATCATCGAGAAATTAAATGGCACATCCTTTCAATAAAAGAGTAGTGAGAGGTTTAGCAAGTTTAGAGAAATCTTTAATGAAACGCCTATAAAACCCAACATGTCCTAAAAAACTCCTCAAAGGTCTTGAGCTTTGGTGCTGATTGTAATTTAGAAATGACATCCACTTTTGCTCTATCAACCTCAGCGCCTTGATGATATGCTTTATGACCTAGTGCAATACCTTCTTGCTCTATCAACCTCAATGCCTTGAAGCCTTGACAAGTGATCTCGCAATCGCATTCTCGTATCCCTTTTTTATCCTTGACAATGATATTGAATTCTTGAAGCAAAAGGATCCATCTCATCAACCTTGGCTTGGTCTCCTTCTTCTCGATGATATATTTCAAGGCTGCATGATCTTTATAGACAGTTACCTTAGCACCTATCAAGTAAGGACAAAATTTATCAAATGCAAAAACCACAGCCTGTAATTCTTTTTCGGTAGTTGCATAATTCAATTGGGCAGGGTTAAGGGTATGACTAGCGTAATGAATGGGTTGAAACATTCTCTCTCTTCTTTGTCCTAAACATGCACGAATCGTCATATCACTTGCATCACACATGAGCTCGAAAGGTAATGACCAATCCGGAGCTATTACAATTGGTGCTGAAATTAACTTATCTTTTAGAATATTAAAGGCCTCTAAACAATCATCAGAGAAATTAAATGGCACATCCTTCAATAAAAGAGTAGTGAGAGGTTTAGCAAGTTTAGAGAAATCTTTAATGAAACGCCTATAAAACCCAACACGTCCTAAAAAACTCCTCAATGTCTTGAGCTTTGGTGCTGATTGTAATTTAGAAATGACATCCACTTTTGCTCTATCAACCTCAGCGCCTTGATGATATGCTTTATGACCTAGTGCAATACCTTCTTGCTCTATCAACCTCAATGCCTTGAAGCCTTGACAAGTGATCTGCAACCGCATTCTCGCATCCTTTTTTATCCTTGACAAATGATATTGAATTCTTTGAAGCAAAAGGATCCATCTCATCAACCTTGGCTTTGTCTCCTTCTTCTCGATGATATATTTCAAGGCTGCATGATCTTTATAGACAGCTACCTTAGCACCTATCAAGTAAGGACAAAATTTATCAAATGCAAAAACCACGACTGTAATTCTTTTTCTGTAGTTGCATAATTCAATTGGGCAGTGGTTAAGGGGTATGACTAGCGTAATGAATGGGTTGAAACATTGTCTCTCTTCTTTGTCCTAAACATGCACGAATCGTCATATCACTTGCATCACACATGAGCTCGAAATGTAATGACCAATCCGGAGCTATTACAATTGGTGCTGAAATTAACTTATCTTTCAGAATATTAAAGGCATGTAAACAATCATCAGAGCAATTAAGTGGCACATCCTTCAATAAAAGAGTAGCGAGAGGTTTAGCAAGTTTAGAGAACTCATTAATGAAACGCCTATAAAACCGAACACGTCCTAAAAAAATCCTGAATGTCTTGAGCTTTGGTGCTGATTGTAATTTAGAAATGACATCCACTTTTGCTCTATCAACCTCAGCGCCTTGATGATATGCTTTATGACCTAGTGCAATACCTTCTTGCTCTATCAACCTCAATGCCTTGAAGCCTTGACAAGTGATCTGCAACTGCATTCTCAGATCCTTTTTTATCCTTGATAGTAATATTGAATTCTTGAAGCAAAAGGATCCATCTCATCAACCTTGCCCTGTTCTCCTTCTTCTCGAGGAGGCATTTCAAGGCTGCATGATCTATATAGACAGTTACCTTAGCACCTATCAAGTAAGAACGAAATTTATCAAATGCAAAAACCACGGCCAGTAATTCTTTTTCGGGAGTTGCATAATTCAATTGGGCAGGGTTAAGGATATGACTTGCATAATAAATGGGTTGAAACATTGTCTCTCTTCTTTGTCCTAAACATGCACGAATCGTCATATCACTTGCATCACACATGAACTCGAAAGGTAATGACAAATGGGGAGCTATTAGAATTGGTGCTGAAATTAACTTATCTTTCAGAATATTAAAGGCATGTAAACAATCATCAGAGAAATTAAATGGCACATCCTTCAATAGAAGAGTAGCAAGAGGTTTAGCAAGTTTAGAGAAATCTTTAATGAAACGCCTATAAAACCCAACATGTCCTAAAAAACTCCTCAAAGTCTTGAGGTTTGATGGTGATTGTAATTTAAAAATGACATCCACTTTTGCTCTATCAACCTCAATGCCTTGATGATATGCTTTATGACCTAGTGCAATACCTTCTTGCTATATCAACCTCAATGCCTTGAAGCCTTGACAAGTGATCTGCAACTGCATTCTCAGATCTTTTTTTATCCTTGACAGCGATATTGAATTCTTGAAGCAAAAGGATCCATCTCATCAACCTTGGCATGGTCTCCTTCTTCTCGATGATATATTTCAAGGCTGCATGATCTATATAGACAGTTACCTTAGCACCTATCAAGTAAGAACGAAATTTATCAAATGCAAAAACCACGGCCAGTAATTCTTTTTCGGTAGTTGCATAATTCAATTGGGCAGGGTTAAGGATATGACTTGCATAATAAATGGGTTGAAACATTGTCTCTCTTCTTTGTCCTAAACATGCACGAACCGTCATATCACTTGCATCACACATGAGCTCGAAATGTAATGACCAATCCGGAGCTATTAGAATTGGTGCTGAAATTAACTTATCTTTCAGAATATTAAAGGCATGTAAACAATCATCAGAGCAATTAAATGGCACATCTTTCAATAAAAGAGTAGCGAGAGGTTTAGCAAGTTTAGAGAAATCTTTAATGAAATTCCTACAAAACCGAACATGTCCTAAAAAACACCCCAAAGTCTTGAGGTTTGACGGTGATTGTAATTTAGAAATGACATCCACTTTTGCTCTATCAACCTCAGCGCCTTGATGATATGCTTTATGACCTAGTGCAATACCTTCTTGCTCTATCAACCTCAATGCCTTGAAGCCTTGACAAGTGATCTGCAACTGCATTCTCAGATCCTTTTTTATCCTTGACAGCGATATTGAATTCTTGAAGCAAAAGGATCCATCTCATCAACCTTGGCTTGGTCTCCTTCTTCTCGATGATATATTTCAAGGCTGCATGATCTTTATAGACAGTTACCTTTGTACCTATCAAGTAAGGACAAAATTTATCAAATGCAAAAACCACGGCCAATAATTCTTTTTCGGTAGTTGCAAAATTCAATTGGGCAGGGTTAAGGGTATGACTAGTATAATAAATGGGTTGAAACATTGTCTCTCTTCTTTGTCCTAAACATGCACGAACCGTCATATCACTTGCATCACACATGAGCTCGAAATGTAATGACCAATCCGGAGCTATTAGAATTGGTGCTGAAATTAACTTATCTTTCAGAATATTAAAGGCATGTAAACAGTCATCAGAGCAATTAAATGGCACATCTTTCAATAAAAGAGTAGCGAGATGTTTAGCAAGTTTAGAGAAATCTTTAATGAAACGCCTATAAAACCGAACATGTCCTAAAAAACTCCTCAACGTCTTGAGGTTTGACGGTGATTGTAATTTAGAAATGACATCCACTTTTGCTCTATCAACCTCAGCGCCTTGATGATATGCTTTATGACCTAGTGCAATACCTTCTTGCTCTATCAACCTCAATGCCTTGAAGCCTTGACAAGTGATCTGCAACTGCATTCTCAGATCTTTTTTTATCCTTGACAGCGATATTGAATTCTTGAAGCAAAAGGATCCATCTCATCAACCTTGGCATGGTCTCCTTCTTCTCGATGATATATTTCAAGGCTGCATGATCTATATAGACAGTTACCTTAGCACCTATCAGGTAAGGACAAAATTTATCAAATGCAAAAACCACAGCCTGTAATTCTTTTTCGGTAGTTGCAAAATTCAATTGGGCAGGGTTAAGGGTATGACTAGCGTAATAAATGGGTTGAAACATTCTCTCTCTTCTTTGTCCTAAACATGCACGAACCGTCATATCACTTGCATCACACATGAGCTCGAAATGTAATGACCAATCCGGAGCTATTAGAATTGGTGCTGAAATTAACTTATCTTTCAGAATATTAAAGGCATGTAAACAGTCATCAGAGCAATTAAATGGCACATCTTTCAATAAAAGAGTAGCGAGATGTTTAGCAAGTTTAGAGAAATCTTTAATGAAACGCCTATAAAACCGAACATGTCCTAAAAAACTCCTCAACGTCTTGAGGTTTGACGGTGATTGTAATTTAGAAATGACATCCACTTTTGCTCTATCAACCTCAGCGCCTTGATGATATGCTTTATGACCTAGTGCAATACCTTCTTGCTCTATCAACCTCAATGCCTTGAAGCCTTGACAAGTGATCTGCAACTGCATTCTCACATCCCTTTTTTATCCTTGATAGTAATATTGAGTTCTTGAAGCAAAAGGATCCATCTCATCAACCTAGCCCCTCGTTTCTCCTTCTTCTCGAAGAGGCATTTAAAGGCTGCATGATCTATATAGACCGTTACCTTAACACCTATCAAGTAAGAACGAAATTTTTCAAATGCAAAAACCACGGCCAGTAATTCTTTTTCGGTAGTTGCATAATTCAATTGGGCAGGTTTAAGGGTATGACTAGCATAATAAATGGGTTGAAACATTGTCTCTCTTCTTTGTCCTAAACATGCACCAACCGTCATATCACTTGCATCCTTCAATAGAAGAGTAGCGAGAGGTTTAGCAAGTTTAGAGAAATCTTTAATGAAACGCCTATAAAACCCAACATGTCCTAAAAAAACTCCTCAAAGTCTTGAGGTTTGATGGTGATTGTAATTTAAAAATGACATCTACTTTTGCTCTATCAACCTCAGTGCCTTGATGATATGCTTTATGACCTAGTGCAATACCTTCTTGCTCTATCAACCTCAATGCCTTGAAGCCTTGACAAGTGATCTCGCAATCGCATTCTCGCATCCTTTTTTATCCTTGATAGTAATATTGAATTCTTGAAGCAAAAGGATCCATCTCATCAACCTTGCCCTTGTTCTCCTTCTTCTCGATGATGCATTTCAAGGCCGCATGATCTATATAGACAGCTACCTTAGCACCTATCAAGTAAGAACGAAAATTTATCAAATGCAAAAACCACGACTGTAATTCTTTTTCTGGGAGTTGCATAATTCAATTGGGCGTGGTTAAGGGATATGACTTGCATAATAAATGGGTTGAAACATTGTCTCTCTTCTTTGTCCTAAACATGCACGAATCGTCATATCACTTGCATCACACATGAACTCGAAAGGTAATGACAAATCGGGGAGCTATTAGAATTGGTGCTGAAATTAACTTATCTTTCGTAATATTAAAGGCATGTAAACAATCATCGAGAAATTAAATGGCACATCCTTCAATAGAAGAGTAGCAAGAGGTTTAGCAAGTTTAGAGAAATCTTTAATGAAACGCCTATAAAACCCAACATGTCCTAAAAAACTCCTCAAAGTCTTGAGGTTTGATGGTGATTGTAATTTAAAAATGACATCCACTTTTGCTCTATCAACCTCAATGCCTTGATGATATGCTTTATGACCTAGTGCAATACCTTCTTGCTATATCAACCTCAATGCCTTGAAGCCTTGACAAGTGATCTCGCAATCGCATTCTCGTATCCTTTTTTTATCCTTGATAGTAATTTTAATTCTTGAAGCAAAAGGATCCATCTCATCAACCTTGGCATGGTCTCCTTCTTCTCGATGATATATTTCAAGGCTGCATGATCTATATAGACAGTTACCTTAGCACCTATCAGGTAAGGACAAAATTTATCAAATGCAAAAACCACAGCCTGTAATTCTTTTTCGGTAGTTGCAAAATTCAATTGGGCAGGGTTAAGGGTATGACTAGCGTAATAAATGGGTTGAAACATTCTCTCTCTTCTTTGTCCTAAACATGCACGAACCGTCATATCACTTGCATCACACATGAGCTCGAAATGTAATGACCAATCCGGAGCTATTAGAATTGGTGCTGAAATTAACTTATCTTTCGTAATATTAAAGGCATGTAAACAATCATCGTAGCAAATTAAATGGCACATCTTTCAATAAAAGAGTAGCGAGAGGTTTAGCAAGTTTAGAGAAATCTTTAATGAAACGCCTATAAAACCGAACATGTCCTAAAAAACACCCCAAAGTCTTGAGGTTTGACGGTGATTGTAATTTAGAAATGACATCCACTTTTGCTCTATCAACCTCAGCGCCTTGATGATATGCTTTATGACCTAGTGCAATACCTTCTTGCTCTATCAACCTCAATGCCTTGAAGCCTTGACAAGTGATCTCGCAATCGCATTCTCATATCCTTTTTTTATCCTTGACAAACTGATATTGAATTCTTGAAGCAAAAGGATCCATCTCATCAACCTTGGCTTGGTCTCCTTCTTCTCGATGATATATTTCAAGGCCGCATGATCTTTATAGACAGCTACCTTTAGTACCTATCAAGTAAGGACAAAATTTATCAAATGCAAAAACCACAGCCAATAATTCTTTTTCAGTAGTTGCAAAATTCAATTGGGCAGTGGTTAAGGGTATGACTAGTATAATAAATGGGTTGAAACATTGTCTCTCTTCTTTGTCCTAAACATGCACGAACCGTCATATCACTTGCATCACACATGAGCTCGAAATGTAATGACCAATCCCGGGAGCTATTAGAATTGGTGCTGAAATTAACTTATCTTTCGTAATATTAAAGGCATGTAAACAATCATCGTAGCAAATTAAATGGCACATCTTTCAATAAAAGAGTAGTGAGATGTTTAGCAAGTTTAGAGAAATCTTTAATGAAACGCCTATAAAACCGAACATGTCCTAAAAACTCCTCAACGTCTTGAGGTTTGACGGTGATTGTAATTTAGAAATGACATCCACTTTTGCTTTATCAACCTCAATGCCTTGATGATATGCTTTATGACCTAGTGCAATACCTTCTTGCTCTATCAACCTCAATGCCTTGAAGCCTTTGACAAGTGATCTCGCAATCGCATTCTCGCATCCCTTTTTTATCCTTGACAAATGATATTGAATTTCTTTGAAGCAAAAGGATCCATCTCATCAACCTTGGCTTGGTCTCCTTCTTCTCGATGATATATTTCAAGGCTGCATGATCTTTATAGACAGTTACCTTAGCACCTATCAAGTAAGGACAAAATTTATCAAATGCAAAAACCACAGCCTGTAATTCTTTTTCGGTAGTTGCAAAATTCAATTGGGCAGGGTTAAGGGTATGACTAGCGTAATAAATGGGTTGAAACATTCTCTCTCTTCTTTGTCCTAAACATGCACGAACCGTCATATCACTTGCATCACACATGAGCTCGAAACAATCATCAGAGAAATTAAATGGCACATCCTTCAATAAAAGAGTAGTGAGAGGTTTAGCAAGTTTAGAGAAATCTTTAATGAAACGCCTATAAAACCATGTCCTAAAAAACTCCTCAATGTCTTGAGCTTTGGTGCTGATTGTAATTTAGAAATGATATCCACTTTTGCTCTATCAACCTCAATGCCTTGATGAGAAACTTTATGACCTAGTGCAATACCTTCTTGCTCTATCAACCTCAATGCCTTGAAGCCTTGACAAGTGATCTGCAACTGCATTCTCAGATCCTTTTTTATCCTTGATAGTAATATTGAGTTCTTGAAGCAAAAGGATCCATCTCATCAACCTAGCCCTGTTCTCCTTCTTCTCGAAGAGGCATTTAAAGGCTGCATGATCTATATAGACCGTTACCTTTAACACCTATCAAGTAAGAACGAAAATTTTTCAAATGCAAAAACCACTGCCAATAATTCTTTTTCGTAGTTGCATAATTCAATTGGGCAGGTTTAAGGGTATGACTAGCATAATAAATGGGTTGAAACATTGTCTCTCTTCTTTGTCCTAAACATGCACCAACCGTCATATCACTTGCATCCTTCAATAGAAGAGTAGCGTAGAGGTTTAGCAAGTTTAGAGAAATCTTTAATGAAACGCCTATAAAACCCAACATGTCCTAAAAAAACTCCTCAAAGTCTTGAGGTTTGATGGTGATTGTAATTTAAAAATGACATCTACTTTTGCTCTATCAACCTCAGCGCCTTGATGATATGCTTTATGACCTAGTGCAATACCTTCTTGCTCTATCAACCTCAATGCCTTGAAGCCTTGACAAGTGATCTCGCAACCGCATTCTCGCATCCTTTTTTATCCTTGATAATGATATTGAATTCTTGAAGCAAAAGGATCCATCTCATCAACCTTGGCTTGGTCTCCTTCTTCTCGATGATATATTTCAAGGCCGCATGATCTTTATAGACAAAGCTACCTTAGCACCTATCAAGTAAGGACAAAATTTATCAAATGCAAAAACCACGACTGTAATTCTTTTTCTGTAGTTGCATAATTCAATTGGGCGTGGTTAAGGGTATGACTAGCGTAATAAATGGGTTGAAACATTCTCTCTTCTTTGTCCTAAACATGCACGAATCGTCATATCACTTGCATCACACATGAGCTCGAAAGGTAATGACCAATCGGGGAGCTATTAGAATTGGTGCTGAAATTAACTTATCTTTCGTAATATTAAAGGCATGTAAACAATCATCGGAGAAATTAAATGGCACATCCTTCAATAAAAGAGTAGCGAGAGGTTTAGCAAGTTTAGAGAAATCTTTAATGAAACGCCTATAAAACCCGAAACATGTCCTAAAAAACTCCTCAAATGTCTTGAGGTTTGATGGTGATTGTAATTTAGAAATGACATCCACTTTTGCTCTATCAACCTCAATGCCTTGATGAGAAACTTTATGACCTAGTGCAATACCTTCTTGCTCTATCAACCTCAATGCCTTGAAGCCTTGACAAGTGATCTCGCAATCGCATTCTCGCATCCTTTTTTATCCTTGATAGTAATATTGAGTTCTTGAAGCAAAAGGATCCATCTCATCAACCTAGCCCCTGGTTCTCCTTCTTCTCGAAGAGGCATTTCAAGGCCGCATGATCTATATAGACAGCTACCTTAGCACCTATCAAGTAAGAACGAAAATTTATCAAATGCAAAAACCACGACCCAGTAATTCTTTTTCTGTAGTTGCATAATTCAATTGGGCAGGGTTAAGGGTATGACTAGCATAATAAATGGGTTGAAACATTCTCTCTCTTCTTTGTCCTAAACATGCACGAACCGTCATATCACTTGCATCACACATGAGCTCGAAATGTAATGACCAATCGGGAGCTATTAGAATTGGTGCTGAAATTAACTTATCTTTCGTAATATTAAAGGCATGTAAACAATCATCGTAGAAATTAAATGGCACATCCTTTCAATAAAAGAGTAGCGAGAGGTTTAGCAAGTTTTAGAGAAATCTTTAATAAAACGCCTGTAAAACCCGACATGTCCTAAGAAACTCCTCAAAATCTTGAGGTTTGATGGTGATTGTAATTTAGAAATGACATCCACTTTTTCTCTATCGACCTCAATGCCTTGATGTGACGCTTTATGACCTAGTGCAATACCTTCTTGCTCTATCAACCTCAATGCCTTGAAGCCTTGACAAGTGATCTCGCAATCGCATTCTCGTATCCTTTTTTATCCTTGACAAACTGATATTGAATTCTTGAAGCAAAAAGGATCCATCTCATCAACCTTGGCTTGGTCTCCTTCTTCTCGATGATATATTTCAAGGCCGCATGATCTTTATAGACAGCTACCTTTAGCACCTATGAAGTAAGGACAAAATTTATCAAATGCAAAAACCACGACTAGTAATTCTTTTTCAGTAGTTGCAAAATTCAATTGGGCAGTGGTTAAGGGTATGACTAGCGTAATAAATGGGTTGAAACATTCTCTCTCTTCTTTGTCCTAAACATGCACGAATCGTCATATCACTTGCATCACACATGAGCTCGAAAGGTAATGACCAATCTGGGAGCTATTAGAATTGGTGCTGAAATTAACTTATCTTTCGTAATATTAAAGGCATGTAAACAATCATCGTAGCAAATTAAATGGCACATCTTTCAATAAAAAGAGTAGTGAGAGGTTTAGCAAGTTTAGAGAAATCTTTAATGAAACGCCTATAAAACCCGAACATGTCCTAAAAAACTCCTCAATGTCTTGAGCTTTTGACGGTGATTGTAATTTAGAAATGACATCCACTTTTGCTCTATCAACCTCAATGCCTTGATGAGAAACTTTATGACCTAGTGCAATACCTTCTTGCTCTATCAACCTCAATGCCTTGAAGCCTTTGACAAGTGATCTCGCAACCGCATTCTCGTATCCCTTTTTATCCTTGATAGTGATATTGAATTCTTTGAAGCAAAAGGATCCATCTCATCAACCTTGCCCCTGTTCTCCTTCTTCTCGAAGAGGCATTTCAAGGCCGCATGATCTATATAGACAGCTACCTTAGCACCTATCAAGTAAGAACAAAATTTATCAAATGCAAAAACCACGACCCAGTAATTCTTTTTCGGGAGTTGCATAAATTCAATTGGGCAGGGTTAAGGGTATGACTAGCATAATAAATGGGTTGAAACATTCTCTCTCTTCTTTGTCCTAAACATGCACGAACCGTCATATCACTTGCATCACACATGAGCTCGAAAGGTAATGACCAATCCCGAGCAATTAGAATTGGGGCTGAAATTAACTTATCTTTCGAATATTAAAGGCATGTAAACAATCATCGAGAAATTAAATGGCACATCCTTCAATAGAAGAGTAGCGAGAGGTTTAGCAAGTTTAGAGAAATCTTTAATGAAACGCCTATAAAACCCAACATGTCCTAAAAAACTCCTCAATGTCTTGAGCTTTGGTGGTGATTGTAATTTATAAATGACATCCACTTTTGCTCTATCAACCTCAATGCCTTGATGAGAAACTTTATGACCTAGTGCAATACCTTCTTGCTCTATCAACCTCAATGCCTTGAAGCCTTGACAAGTGATCTCGCAACCGCATTCTCGTATCCTTTTTTATCCTTGATAGTAATATTGAATTCTTGAAGCAAAAGGATCCATCTCATCAACCTAGCCCTTGGTCTCCTTCTTCTCGAAGAGGCATTTAAAGGCTGCATGATCTATATAGACCGTTACCTTAACACCTATCAAGTAAGAACGAAAATTTATCAAATGCAAAAACCACTGCCACAATTCTTTTTCGGTAGTTGCATAAATTCAATTGGGCAGGGTTTAAGGGTATGACTAGCATAATAAATGGGTTGAAACATTGTCTCTCTTCTTTGTCCTAAACATGCACCAACCGTCATATCACTTGCATCCTTCAATAGAAGAGTAGCGTAGAGGTTTAGCAAGTTTAGAGAAATCTTTAATGAAACGCCTATAAAACCCAACATGTCCTAAAAAACTCCTCAAAGTCTTGAGGTTTGATGGTGATTGTAATTTAGAAAATGACATCCACTTTTGCTCTATCAACCTCAGTGCCTTGATGATATGCTTTATGACCTAGTGCAATACCTTCTTGCTCTATCAACCTCAATGCCTTGAAGCCTTGACAAGTGATCTCGCAACCGCATTCTCGCATCCTTTTTTATCCTTGACAAATGATATTGAATTCTTGAAGCAAAAGGATCCATCTCATCAACCTTGGCTTGGTCTCCTTCTTCTCGATGATATATTTCAAGGCCGCATGATCTTTATAGACAGCTACATTAGCACCTATGATGTAAGGACAAAATTTATCAAATGCAAAAACCACAGCCCTGTAATTCTTTTTTCGGTAGTTGCATAATTCAATTGGGCAGTGGTTAAGGGTATGACTAGCGTAATGAAATGGGTTGAAACATTCTCTCTTCTTTGTCCTAAACATGCACGAATCGTCATATCACTTGCATCACACATGAGCTCGAAAGGTAATGACCAATCCGGGAGCTATTAGAATTGGTGCTGAAATTAACTTATCTTTCGTAATATTAAAGGCATGTAAACAATCATCAGAGCAAATTAAATGGCACATCTTTCAATAAAAGAGTAGCGAGAGGTTTAGCAAGTTTAGAGAAACTCATTTAATGAAACGCCTATAAAACCGAACATGTCCCTAAAAAACTCCTCAATGTCTTGAGCTTTGATGGTGATTGTAATTTAGAAAATGACATCCACTTTTGCTCTATCAACCTCAATGCCTTGATGAGAAACTTTATGACCTAGTGCAATACCTTCTTGCTCTATCAACCTCAATGCCTTGAAGCCTTGACAAGTGATCTCGCAATCGCATTCTCGCATCCTTTTTTATCCTTGATAGTAATATTGAGTTCTTGAAGCAAAAGGATCCATCTCATCAACCTAGCCCCTGTTCTCCTTCTTCTCGAAGAGGCATTTCAAGGCCGCATGATCTATATAGACAGCTACCTTAGCACCTATCAAGTAAGAACGAAATTTATCAAATGCAAAAACCACTGCTGCAATTCTTTTTCGGGAGTTGCATAATTCAATTGGGCAGGGTTAAGGGTATGAGTAGCATAATAAATGGGTTGAAACATTGTCTCTCTTCTTTGTCCTAAACATGCACGAACCGTCATATCACTTGCATCACACATGAGCTCGAAAGGTAATGACCAATCCTGAGCTATTAGAATTGGTGCTGAAATTAACTTATCTTTCGTAATATTAAAGGCATGTAAACAATCATCGAGAAATTAAATGGCACATCCTTCAATAGAAAGAGTAGCGAGAGGTTTAGGAAGTTTTGAGAAATCTTTAATGAAACGCCTATAAAACCCAACATGTCCTAAAAATTCCTCAAAGTCTTGAGGTTTGATGGTGATTGTAATTTAGAAATGACATCCACTTTTGCTCTATCAACCTCAGCGCCTTGATGATATGCTTTATGACCTAGTGCAATACCTTCTTGCTCTATCAACCTCAATGCCTTGAAGCCTTGACAAGTGATCTCGCAATCGCATTCTCGTATCCCTTTTTTATCCTTGACAAACTGATATTGAATTCTTGAAGCAAAAGGATCCATGTCATCAACCTTGGCTTGGTCTCCTTCTTCTCGATGATATATTTCAAGGCCGCATGATCTTTATAGACAGCTACCTTAGCACCTATGAAGTAAGGACAAAATTTATCAAATGCAAAAACCACAAACTGTAATTCTTTTTCTGTAGTTGCAAAATTCAATTGGGCAGTGGTTAAGGGTATGACTAGCGTAATAAATGGGTTGAAACATTCTCTCTCTTCTTTGTCCTAAACATGCACGAATCGTCATATCACTTGCGTCACACATGAGCTCGAAAGGTAATGACCAATCCGGGAGCTATTAGAATTGGTGCTGAAATTAACTTATCTTTCGTAATATTAAAGGCCTCTAAACAATCATCGTAGAAATTAAATGGCACATCCTTTCAATAAAAAGAGTAGTGAGAGGTTTAGCAAGTTTAGAGAAATCTTTAATGAAACGCCTATAAAACCCAACATGTCCTAAAAACTCCTCATTGTCTTGAGCTTTTGGTGGTGATTGTAATTTAGAAATGACATCCACTTTTGCTCTATCAACCTCAATGCCTTGATGAGAAACTTTATGACCTAGTGCAATACCTTCTCGCTCTATCAACCTCAATGCCTTGAAGATTTGACAAGTGATCTCGCAACCGCATTCTCGCATCCCATTTTATCCTTGACAAATGATATTGAATTTTTGAAGCAAAAGGATCCATCTCATCAACCTTGCCCCTGTTTCTCCTTCTTCTCGAAGAGGCATTTCAAGGCCGCATGATCTATATAGACAGCTACCTTAGCACCTATCAAGTAAGAACAAAATTTATCAAATGCAAAAACCACGACTGTAATTCTTTTTCGGTAGTTGCAAAATTCAATTGGGCAGTGGTTAAGGGTATGACTAGCGTAATAAATGGGTTGAAACATTGTCTCTCTTCTTTGTCCTAAACATGCACGAAATCGTCATATCACTTGCAGTCACACATGAGCTTGAAAGGTAATGACCAATCCGGGAGCTATTAGAATTGGTGCTGAAATTAACTTATCTTTCGTAATATTAAAGGCATCTAAACAATCATCGGAGAAATTAAATGGCACATCCTTCAATAAAAGAGTAGTGAGAGGTTTAGCAAGTTTAGAGAAATCTTTAATGAAACGCCTATAAAACCCAAACATGTCCTAAAAAACTCCTCAATGTCTTGAGCTTTGGTGGTGATTGTAATTTATAAATGACATCCACTTTTGCTCTATCAACCTCAGCTGCCTTGATGAGAAACTTTATGACCTAGTGCAATACCTTCTTGCTCTATCAACCTCAATGCCTTGAAGCCTTGACAAGTGATCTCGCAATCGCATTCTCGTATCCTTTTTTATCCTTGATAGTAATATTGAGTTCTTGAAGCAAAAGGATCCATCTCATCAACCTAGCCCCTGGTCTCCTTCTTCTCGAAGAGGCATTTAAAGGCCGCATGATCTATATAGACCGTTACCTTAACACCTATCAAGTAAGAACGAAATTTATCAAATGCAAAAACCACGGCCAGTAATTCTTTTTCGGTAGTTGCATAATTCAATTGGGCAGGGTTAAGGGTATGACTAGCATAATAAATGGGTTGAAACATTGTCTCTCTTCTTTGTCCTAAACATGCACCAACCGTCATATCACTTGCATCCTTCAATAGAAGAGTAGCGAGAGGTTTAGCAAGTTTAGAGAAATCTTTAATGAAACGCCTATAAAACCCAACATGTCCTAAAAAACTCCTCAAAGTCTTGAGGTTTGATGGTGATTGTAATTTAAAAATGACATCTACTTTTGCTCTATCAACCTCAGTGCCTTGATGATATGCTTTATGACCTAGTGCAATACCTTCTTGCTCTATCAACCTCAATGCCTTGAAGCCTTGACAAGTGATCTGCAACTGCATTCTCAGATCCTTTTTTATCCTTGATAGCGATATTGAATTCTTGAAGCAAAAGGATCCATCTCATCAACCTTGGCTTGGTCTCCTTCTTCTCGATGATATATTTCAAGGCTGCATGATCTTTATAGACAGTTACATTAGCACCTATGATGTAAGGACAAAATTTATCAAATGCAAAAACCACAGCCTGTAATTCTTTTTCGGTAGTTGCATAATTCAATTGGGCAGGGTTAAGGGTATGACTAGCGTAATGAATGGGTTGAAACATTCTCTCTCTTCTTTGTCCTAAACATGCACGAATCGTCATATCACTTGCATCACACATGAGCTCGAAAGGTAATGACCAATCCGGAGCTATTACAATTGGTGCTGAAATTAACTTATCTTTCAGAATATTAAAGGCATGTAAACAATCATCAGAGCAATTAAGTGGCACATCTTTCAATAAAAGAGTAGCGAGAGGTTTAGCAAGTTTAGAGAACTCATTAATGAAACGCCTATAAAACCGAACACGTCCTAAAAAACTCCTCAATGTCTTGAGCTTTGGTGCTGACTGTAATTTAGAAATGACATCCACTTTTGCTCTATCAACCTCAATGCCTTGATGAGAAACTTTATGACCTAGTGCAATACCTTCTTGCTCTATCAACCTCAATGCCTTGAAGCCTTGACAAGTGATCTCGCAATCGCATTCTCGCATCCCTTTTTTATCCTTGATAGTAATATTGAGTTCTTGAAGCAAAAGGATCCATCTCATCAACCTAGCCCTGTTCTCCTTCTTCTCGAAGAGGCATTTCAAGGCTGCATGATCTATATAGACAGTTACCTTAGCACCTATCAAGTAAGAACGAAATTTATCAAATGCAAAAACCACGGCCAGTAATTCTTTTTCGGGAGTTGCATAATTCAATTGGGCAGGGTTAAGGGTATGAGTAGCATAATAAATGGGTTGAAACATTGTCTCTCTTCTTTGTCCTAAACATGCACGAACCGTCATATCACTTGCATCACACATGAGCTCGAAAGGTAATGACCAATCCGGAGCTATTAGAATTGGTGCTGAAATTAACTTATCTTTCAGAATATTAAAGGCATGTAAACAATCATCAGAGAAATTAAATGGCACATCCTTCAATAGAAGAGTAGCGAGAGGTTTAGGAAGTTTTGAGAAATCTTTAATGAAACGCCTATAAAACCCAACATGTCCTGAAAAATTCCTCAGAGTCTTGAGGTTTGATGGTGATTGTAATTTAGAAATGACATCCACTTTTGCTCTATCAACCTCAGCGCCTTGATGATATGCTTTATGACCTAGTGCAATACCTTCTTGCTCTATCAACCTCAATGCCTTGAAGCCTTGACAAGTGATCTCGCAATCGCATTCTCGCATCCTTTTTTATCCTTGACAAATGATATTGAATTCTTGAAGCAAAAGGATCCATGTCATCAACCTTGGCTTGGTCTCCTTCTTCTCGATGATATATTTCAAGGCTGCATGATCTTTATAGACAGTTACCTTAGCACCTATGAAGTAAGGACAAAATTTATCAAATGCAAAAACCACAGCCTGTAATTCTTTTTCGGTAGTTGCAAAATTCAATTGGGCAGGGTTAAGGGTATGACTAGCGTAATAAATGGGTTGAAACATTCTCTCTCTTCTTTGTCCTAAACATGCACGAATCGTCATATCACTTGCGTCACACATGAGCTCGAAAGGTAATGACCAATCGGGAGCTATTAGAATTGGTGCTGAAATTAACTTATCTTTCAGAATATTAAAGGCCTCTAAACAATCATCGAGAAATTAAATGGCACATCCTTCAATAAAAGAGTAGTGAGAGGTTTAGCAAGTTTAGAGAAATCTTTAATGAAACGCCTATAAAACCCAACATGTCCTAAAAACTCCTCATTGTCTTGAGCTTTTGTGGTGATTGTAATTTAGAAATGACATCCACTTTTGCTCTATCAACCTCAATGCCTTGATGAGAAACTTTATGACCTAGTGCAATACCTTTCTGCTCTATCAACCTCAATGCCTTGAAGATTTGACAAGTGATCTCGCAATCGCATTCTCGCATCCCATTTTTATCCTTGACAAATGATATTGAATTTTTTGAAGCAAAAGGATCCATCTCATCAACCTTGCCCCCGTTCTCCTTCTTCTCGAAGAGGCATTTCAAGGCCGCATGATCTATATAGACAGCTACCTTAGCACCTATCAAGTAAGAACAAAATTTATCAAATGCAAAAACCACTGCGAGTAATTTTTTTTCGGTAGTTGCATAATTCAATTGGGAAGTGGTTAAGGGTATGACTAGCATAATAAATGGGTTGAAACATTGTCTCTCTTCTTTGTCCTAAACATGCACAAATCGTCATATCACATGCATCCTTCAATAGAAGAGTAGCGAGAGGTTTAGCAGGTTTAGAGAAATCTTTAATGAAACGCCTATAAAACCCAACATGTCCTAAAAAACTCCTCAATGTCTTGAGCTTTGGTGGTGATTGTAATTTACAAATGACATCCACTTTTGCTCTATCAACCTCAGCTCCTTGATGAGAAACTTTATGACCTAGTGCAATACCTTCTTGCTCTATCAACCTCAATGCCTTGAAGCCTTGACAAGTGATCTGCAACTGCATTCTCAGATCCTTTTTTATCCTTGATAGTAATATTGAGTTCTTGAAGCAAAAGGATCCATCTCATCAACCTAGCCCTGTTCTCCTTCTTCTCGAAGAGGCATTTAAAGGCTGCATGATCTATATAGACCGTTACCTTAACACCTATCAAGTAAGAACGAAATTTATCAAATGCAAAAACCACGGCCAGTAATTCTTTTTCGGTAGTTGCATAATTCAATTGGGCAGGTTTAAGGGTATGACTAGCATAATAAATGGGTTGAAACATTGTCTCTCTTCTTTGTCCTAAACATGCACCAACCGTCATATCACTTGCATCCTTCAATAGAAGAGTAGCGAGAGGTTTAGCAAGTTTAGAGAAATCTTTAATGAAACGCCTATAAAACCCAACATGTCCTAAAAAACTCCTCAAAGTCTTGAGGTTTGATGGTGATTGTAATTTAAAAATGACATCCACTTTTGCTCTATCAACCTCAGTGCCTTGATGATATGCTTTATGACCTAGTGCAATACCTTCTTGCTCTATCAACCTCAATGCCTTGAAGCCTTGACAAGTGATCTGCAATCGCATTCTCGCATCCTTTTTTATCCTTGACAAATGATATTGAATTCTTGAAGCAAAAGGATCCATCTCATCAACCTTGGCTTGGTCTCCTTCTTCTCGATGATATATTTCAAGGCCGCATGATCTTTATAGACAGCTACATTAGCACCTATGATGTAAGGACAAAATTTATCAAATGCAAAAACCACAAACCTATAATTCTTTTTTCGGTAGTTGCATAATTCAATTGAGGTGGTTAAGGGTATGACTAGCGTAATGAATGGGTTGAAACATTCTCTCTCTTCTTTGTCCTAAACATGCACGAATCGTCATATCACTTGCATCACACATGAGCTCGAAAGGTAATGACCAATCCGGAGCTATTAGAATTGGTGCTGAAATTAACTTATCTTTCAGAATATTAAAGGCATGCAAACAATCATCAGAGCAATTAAGTGGCACATCTTTCAATAAAAGAGTAGCGAGAGGTTTAGCAAGTTTAGAGAACTCATTAATGAAACGCCTATAAAACCGAACACGTCCTAAAAAACTCCTCAATGTCTTGAGCTTTGGTGGTGATTGTAATTTAGAAATGACATCCACTTTTGCTCTATCAACCTCAATGCCTTGATGAGAAACTTTATGACCTAGTGCAATACCTTCTTGCTCTATCAACCTCAGTGCCTTGAAGCCTTGACAAGTGATCTCGCAATCAGCATTCTCGCATCCCTTTTTTATCCTTGATAGTAATATTGAGTTCTTGAAGCAAAAGGATCCATCTCATCAACCTTGCCCTGTTCTCCTTCTTCTCGAAGAGGCATTTCAAGGCTGCATGATCTATACAGATAGTTACCTTAGCACCTATCAAGTAAGAACGAAATTTATCAAATGCAAAAACCACGGCCAGTAATTCTTTTTCGGGAGTTGCATAATTCAATTGGGCAGGGTTAAGGGTATGAGTAGCATAATAAATGGGTTGAAACATTGTCTCTCTTCTTTGTCCTAAACATGCACGAACCGTCATATCACTTGCATCACACATGAGCTCTAAAGGTAATGACCAATCCGGAGCTATTAGAATTGGTGCTGAAATTAACTTATCTTTCAGAATATTAAAGGCATGTAAACAATCATCAGAGAAATTAAATGGCACATCCTTCAATAGAAGAGTAGCGAGAGGTTTAGGAAGTTTTGAGAAATCTTTAATGAAACGCCTATAAAACCCAACATGTCCTGAAAAATTCCTCAAAGTCTTAAGGTTTGATGGTGATTGTAATTTAGAAATGACATCCACTTTTGCTCTATCAACCTCAGCGCCTTGATGATATGCTTTATGACCTAGTGCAATACCTTCTTGCTCTATCAACCTCAATGCCTTGAAGCCTTGACAAGTGATCTGCAACTGCATTCTCAGATCCTTTTTTATCCTTGACAGCGATATTGAATTCTTGAAGCAAAAGGATCCATGTCATCAACCTTGGCTTGGTCTCCTTCTTCTCGATGATATATTTCAAGGCTGCATGATCTTTATAGACAGTTACCTTAGCACCTATGAAGTAAGGACAAAATTTATCAAATGCAAAAACCACGACTGTAATTCTTTTTCGGTAGTTGCAAAATTCAATTGGGCAGGGGTTAAGGGTATGACTAGCGTAATAAATGGGTTGAAACATTCTCTCTCTTCTTTGTCCTAAACATGCACGAATCGTCATATCACTTGCGTCACACATGAGCTCGAAAGGTAATGACCAATCGGGAGCTATTAGAATTGGTGCTGAAATTAACTTATCTTTCAGAATATTAAAGGCCTCTAAACAATCATCAGAGAAATTAAATGGCACATCCTTCAATAAAAGAGTAGTGAGAGGTTTAGCAAGTTTAGAGAAATCTTTAATGAAACGCCTATAAAACCCAACATGTCCTAAAAAACTCCTCATTGTCTTGAGCTTTTGTGGTGATTGTAATTTAGAAATGACATCCACTTTTGCTCTATCAACCTCAATGCCTTGATGAGAAACTTTATGACCTAGTGCAATACCTTTCTGCTCTATCAACCTCAATGCCTTGAAGATTTGACAAGTGATCTGCAACTGCATTCTCAGATCCCATTTTATCCTTGACAGCGATATTGAATTTTTGAAGCAAAAGGATCCATCTCATCAACCTTGCCCTGTTCTCCTTCTTCTCGAAGAGGCATTTCAAGGCTGCATGATCTATATAGACAGTTACCTTAGCACCTATCAAGTAAGAACAAAATTTATCAAATGCAAAAACCACGGCGAGTAATTTTTTTTCGGTAGTTGCATAATTCAATTGGGAAGGGTTAAGGGTATGACTAGCATAATAAATGGGTTGAAACATTGTCTCTCTTCTTTGTCCTAAACATGCACAAATCGTCATATCACATGCATCCTTCAATAGAAGAGTAGCGAGAGGTTTAGCAGGTTTAGAGAAATCTTTAATGAAACGCCTATAAAACCCAACATGTCCTAAAAAACTCCTCAATGTCTTGAGCTTTGGTGGTGATTGTAATTTACAAATGACATCCACTTTTGCTCTATTAACCTCAGCTCCTTGATGAGAAACTTTATGACCTAGTGCAATACCTTCTTGCTCTATCAACCTCAATGCCTTGAAGCCTTGACAAGTGATCTGCAACTGCATTCTCAGATCCTTTTTTATCCTTGATAGTAATATTGAGTTCTTGAAGCAAAAGGATCCATCTCATCAACCTAGCCCTGTTCTCCTTCTTCTCGAAGAGGCATTTAAAGGCTGCATGATCTATATAGACCGTTACCTTAACACCTATCAAGTAAGAACGAAATTTATCAAATGCAAAAACCACGGCCAGTAATTCTTTTTCGGTAGTTGCATAATTCAATTGGGCAGGTTTAAGGGTATGACTAGCATAATAAATGGGTTGAAACATTGTCTCTCTTCTTTGTCCTAAACATGCACCAACCGTCATATCACTTGCATCCTTCAATAGAAGAGTAGCGAGAGGTTTAGCAAGTTTAGAGAAATCTTTAATGAAACGCCTATAAAACCCAACATGTCCTAAAAAACTCCTCAAAGTCTTGAGGTTTGATGGTGATTGTAATTTAAAAATGACATCCACTTTTGCTCTATCAACCTCAGTGCCTTGATGATATGCTTTATGACCTAGTGCAATACCTTCTTGCTCTATCAACCTCAATGCCTTGAAGCCTTGACAAGTGATCTGCAACTGCATTCTCAGATCCTTTTTTATCCTTGACAAAGTGATATTGAATTCTTGAAGCAAAAGGATCCATCTCATCAACCTTGGCTTGGTCTCCTTCTTCTCGATGATATATTTCAAGGCCGCATGATCTTTATAGACAAGCTACATTAGCACCTATGATGTAAGGACAAAATTTATCAAATGCAAAAACCACAAACCTATAATTCTTTTTTCGGTAGTTGCATAATTCAATTGGGCAGTGGTTAAGGGTATGACTAGCGTAATGAATGGGTTGAAACATTCTCTCTCTTCTTTGTCCTAAACATGCACGAATCGTCATATCACTTGCATCACACATGAGCTCGAAAGGTAATGACCAATCCGGAGCTATTAGAATTGGTGCTGAAATTAACTTATCTTTCAGAATATTAAAGGCATGCAAACAATCATCAGAGCAATTAAGTGGCACATCTTTCAATAAAAGAGTAGCGAGAGGTTTAGCAAGTTTAGAGAACTCATTAATGAAACGCCTATAAAACCGAACACGTCCTAAAAAACTCCTCAATGTCTTGAGCTTTGGTGGTGATTGTAATTTAGAAATGACATCCACTTTTGCTCTATCAACCTCAATGCCTCGATGAGAAACTTTTTGACCTAGTGCAATACCTTCTTGCTCTATCAACCTCGATGCCTTGAAGCCTTGACAAGTGATCTCGCAACAAAGCATTCTCGCATCCCTTTTTTATCCTTGATAGTAATATTGAGTTCTTGAAGCAAAAGGATCCATCTCATCAACCTTGCCCTGTTCTCCTTCTTCTCGAAGAGGCATTTCAAGGCTGCATGATCTATACAGATAGTTACCTTAGCACCTATCAAGTAAGAACGAAATTTATCAAATGCAAAAAACCACGGCCAGTAATTCTTTTTCTGGGAGTTGCATAATTCAATTGGGCAGGGGTTAAGGGTATGAGTAGCATAATAAATGGGTTGAAACATTGTCTCTCTTCTTTGTCCTAAACATGCACGAACCGTCATATCACTTGCATCACACATGAGCTCTAAAGGTAATGACCAATCCGGAGCTATTAGAATTGGTGCTGAAATTAACTTATCTTTCAGAATATTAAAGGCATGTAAACAATCATCAGAGAAATTAAATGGCACATCCTTCAATAGAAGAGTAGCGAGAGGTTTAGGAAGTTTTGAGAAATCTTTAATGAAACGCCTATAAAACCCAACATGTCCTGAAAAATTCCTCAAAGTCTTAAGGTTTGATGGTGATTGTAATTTAGAAATGACATCCACTTTTGCTCTATCAACCTCAGCGCCTTGATGATATGCTTTATGACCTAGTGCAATACCTTCTTGCTCTATCAACCTCAATGCCTTGAAGCCTTGACAAGTGATCTCGCAATCGCATTCTCGCATCCCTTTTTTATCCTTGACAGCGATATTGAATTCTTGAAGCAAAAGGATCCATGTCATCAACCTTGGCTTGGTCTCCTTCTTCTCGATGATATATTTCAAGGCTGCATGATCTTTATAGACAGTTACCTTAGCACCTATGAAGTAAGGACAAAATTTATCAAATGCAAAAACCACAGCCTGTAATTCTTTTTCGGTAGTTGCAAAATTCAATTGGGCAGGGTTAAGGGTATGACTAGCGTAATAAATGGGTTGAAACATTCTCTCTCTTCTTTGTCCTAAACATGCACGAATCGTCATATCACTTGCGTCACACATGAGCTCGAAAGGTAATGACCAATCGGGAGCTATTAGAATTGGTGCTGAAATTAACTTATCTTTCAGAATATTAAAGGCCTCTAAACAATCATCAGAGAAATTAAATGGCACATCCTTCAATAAAAGAGTAGTGAGAGGTTTAGCAAGTTTAGAGAAATCTTTAATGAAACGCCTATAAAACCCAACATGTCCTAAAAAACTCCTCATTGTCTTGAGCTTTTGTGGTGATTGTAATTTAGAAATGACATCCACTTTTGCTCTATCAACCTCAATGCCTTGATGAGAAACTTTATGACCTAGTGCAATACCTTTCTGCTCTATCAACCTCAATGCCTTGAAGATTTGACAAGTGATCTGCAACTGCATTCTCAGATCCCATTTTATCCTTGACAGCGATATTGAATTTTTGAAGCAAAAGGATCCATCTCATCAACCTTGCCCTGTTCTCCTTCTTCTCGAAGAGGCATTTCAAGGCTGCATGATCTATATAGACAGTTACCTTAGCACCTATCAAGTAAGAACAAAATTTATCAAATGCAAAAACCACGGCGAGTAATTTTTTTTCGGTAGTTGCATAATTCAATTGGGAAGGGTTAAGGGTATGACTAGCATAATAAATGGGTTGAAACATTGTCTCTCTTCTTTGTCCTAAACATGCACAAATCGTCATATCACATGCATCCTTCAATAGAAGAGTAGCGAGAGGTTTAGCAGGTTTAGAGAAATCTTTAATGAAACGCCTATAAAACCCAACATGTCCTAAAAAACTCCTCAATGTCTTGAGCTTTGGTGGTGATTGTAATTTACAAATGACATCCACTTTTGCTCTATTAACCTCAGCTCCTTGATGAGAAACTTTATGACCTAGTGCAATACCTTCTTGCTCTATCAACCTCAATGCCTTGAAGCCTTGACAAGTGATCTGCAACCGCATTCTCGCATCCCTTTTTTATCCTTGATAGTAATATTGAGTTCTTGAAGCAAAAGGATCCATCTCATCAACCTAGCTCTGTTCTCCTTCTTCTCGAAGAGGCATTTAAAGGCTGCATGATCTATATAGACCGTTACCTTAACACCTATCAAGTAAGAACGAAATTTTTCAAATGCAAAAACCACGGCCAGTAATTCTTTTTCGGTAGTTGCATAATTCAATTGGGCAGGTTTAAGGGTATGACTAGCATAATAAATGGGTTGAAACATTGTCTCTCTTCTTTGTCCTAAACATGCACCAACCGTCATATCACTTGCATCCTTCAATAGAAGAGTAGCGAGAGGTTTAGCAAGTTTAGAGAAATCTTTAATGAAACGCCTATAAAACCCAACATGTCCTAAAAAACTCCTCAAAGTCTTGAGGTTTGATGGTGATTGTAATTTAAAAATGACATCCACTTTTGCTCTATCAACCTCAGTGCCTTGATGATATGCTTTATGACCTAGTGCAATACCTTCTTGCTCTATCAACCTCAATGCCTTGAAGCCTTGACAAGTGATCTCGCAATCGCATTCTCGCATCCCTTTTTTATCCTTGACAGATGATATTGAATTCTTGAAGCAAAAGGATCCATCTCATCAACCTTGGCTTGGTCTCCTTCTTCTCGATGATATATTTCAAGGCTGCATGATCTTTATAGACAGTTACATTAGCACCTATGATGTAAGGACAAAATTTATCAAATGCAAAAACCACAGCCTATAATTCTTTTTCGGTAGTTGCATAATTCAATTGGGCAGGGTTAAGGGTATGACTAGCGTAATGAATGGGTTGAAACATTCTCTCTCTTCTTTGTCCTAAACATGCACGAATCGTCATATCACTTGCATCACACATGAGCTCGAAAGGTAATGACCAATCCGGAGCTATTAGAATTGGTGCTGAAATTAACTTATCTTTCAGAATATTAAAGGCATGCAAACAATCATCGTAGCAATTAAGTGGCACATCTTTCAATAAAAGAGTAGCGAGAGGTTTAGCAAGTTTAGAGAACTCATTAATGAAACGCCTATAAAACCGAACACGTCCTAAAAAACTCCTCAATGTCTTGAGCTTTGGTGGTGATTGTAATTTAGAAATGACATCCACTTTTGCTCTATCAACCTCAATGCCTTGATGAGAAACTTTATGACCTAGTGCAATACCTTCTTGCTCTATCAACCTCGATGCCTTGAAGCCTTGACAAGTGATCTCGCAACAAAGCATTCTCGCATCCTTTTTATCCTTGATAGTAATATTGAGTTCTTGAAGCAAAAGGATCCATCTCATCAACCTTGCCCCTGCTTTCTCCTTCTTCTCGAAGAGGCATTTCAAGGCTGCATGATCTATACGAGATAGTTACCTTAGCACCTATCAAGTAAGAACGAAATTTATCAAATGCAAAAAACCACTGCCAGTAATTCTTTTTCTGGGAGTTGCATAATTCAATTGGGCAGGGGTTAAGGGTATGAGTAGCATAATAAATGGGTTGAAACATTGTCTCTCTTCTTTGTCCTAAACATGCACGAACCGTCATATCACTTGCATCACACATGAGCTCTAAAGGTAATGACCAATCCGGAGCTATTAGAATTGGTGCTGAAATTAACTTATCTTTCGTAATATTAAAGGCATGTAAACAATCATCGTGAGAAATTAAATGGCACATCCTTCAATAGAAGAGTAGCGAGAGGTTTAGGAAGTTTTGAGAAATCTTTAATGAAACGCCTATAAAACCCAACATGTCCTAAAAAATTCCTCAAAGTCTTAAGGTTTGATGGTGATTGTAATTTAGAAATGACATCCACTTTTGCTCTATCAACCTCGGCGCCTTGATGATATGCTTTATGACCTAGTGCAATACCTTCTTGCTCTATCAACCTCAATGCCTTGAAGCCTTGACAAGTGATCTCGCAATCGCATTCTCGCATCCCTTTTTTATCCTTGACAGACGATATTGAATTCTTGAAGCAAAAGGATCCATCTCATCAACCTTGGCTTGGTCTCCCTTCTTCTCGATGATATATTTCAAGGCTGCATGATCTTTATAGACAGCTACATTAGCACCTATGAAGTAAGGACAAAATTTATCAAATGCAAAAACCACGACTGTAATTCTTTTTTCGGTAGTTGCATAATTCAATTGGGCAGTGGTTAAGGGTATGACTAGCGTAATGAATGGGTTGAAACATTCTCTCTCTTCTTTGTCCTAAACATGCACGAATCGTCATATCACTTGCATCACACATGAGCTCGAAAGGTAATGACCAATCCGGGAGCTATTAGAATTGGTGCTGAAATTAACTTATCTTTCAGAATATTAAAGGCATGCAAACAATCATCGGAGCAATTAAGTGGCACATCTTTCAATAAAAAGAGTAGCGAGAGGTTTAGCAAGTTTAGAGAACTCATTAATGAAACGCCTATAAAACCGAACACGTCCTAAAAACTCCTCAATGTCTTGAGCTTTGGTGGTGATTGTAATTTAGAAATGACATCCACTTTTGCTCTATCAACCTCAATGCCTTGATGAGAAACTTTATGACCTAGTGCAATACCTTCTTGCTCTATCAACCTCAATGCCTTGAAGCCTTGACAAGTGATCTCGCAACAAGCATTCTCGCATCCCTTTTTTATCCTTGATAGTAATATTGAGTTCTTGAAGCAAAAGGATCCATCTCATCAACCTTGCCCTCGTTCTCCTTCTTCTCGAAGAGGCATTTCAAGGCCGCATGATCTATACAGACAGTTACCTTAGCACCTATCAAGTAAGAACGAAATTTATCAAATGCAAAAACCACGGCCAGTAATTCTTTTTCGGGAGTTGCATAATTCAATTGGGCAGGGTTAAGGGTATGAGTAGCATAATAAATGGGTTGAAACATTGTCTCTCTTCTTTGTCCTAAACATGCACGAACCGTCATATCACTTGCATCACACATGAGCTCTAAAGGTAATGACCAATCCGGAGCTATTAGAATTGGTGCTGAAATTAACTTATCTTTCAGAATATTAAAGGCATGTAAACAATCATCAGAGAAATTAAATGGCACATCCTTCAATAGAAGAGTAGCGAGAGGTTTAGGAAGTTTTAAGAAATCTTTAATGAAACGCCTATAAAACCCAACATGTCCTGAAAAATTCCTCAAAGTCTTAAGGTTTGATGGTGATTGTAATTTAGAAATGACATCCACTTTTGCTCTATCAACCTCAGCGCCTTGATGATATGCTTTATGACCTAGTGCAATACCTTCTTGCTCTATCAACCTCAATGCCTTGAAGCCTTGACAAGTGATCTCGCAATCGCATTCTCGTATCCTTTTTTATCCTTGACAGCGATATTGAATTCTTGAAGCAAAAGGATCCATCTCATCAACCTTGGCTTGGTCTCCTTCTTCTCGATGATATATTTCAAGGCTGCATGATCTTTAGAGACAGTTACATTAGCACCTTTGAAGTAAGGACAAAATTTATCAAATGCAAAAACCACTGCCTGTAATTCTTTTTCGGTAGTTGCATAATTCAATTGGGCAGGGTTAAGGGTATGACTAGCGTAATGAATGGGTTGAAACATTCTCTCTATTCTTTGTCCTAAACATGCACGAATCGTAATATCACTTGCATCACACATGAGCTCGAAAGGTAATGACCAATCTGGAGCTATTACAATTGGTGCTGAAATTAACTTATCTTTCAGAATATTAAAGGCATGCAAACAATCATCAGAGCAATTAAGTGGCACATCTTTCAATAAAAGAGTAGCGAGAGGTTTAGCAAGTTTAGAGAACTCATTAATGAAACGCCTATAAAACCGAACACGTCCTAAAAAACTCCTCAATGTCTTGAGCTTTGGTGGTGATTGTAATTTAGAAATGACATCCACTTTTGCTCTATCAACCTCAGCGCCTTGATGATATGCTTTATGACCTAGTGCAATACCTTCTTGCTCTATCAACCTCAATGCCTTGAAGCCTTGACAAGTGATCTGCAACAGCATTCTCAGATCCTTTTTTATCCTTGACAGCGATATTGAATTCTTGAAGCAAAAGGATCCATCTCATCAACCTTGGCATGGTCTCCTTCTTCTCGATGATATATTTCAAGGCTGCATGATCTATATAGACAGTTACCTTAGCACCTATCAGGTAAGGACAAAATTTATCAAATGCAAAAACCACAGCCTGTAATTCTTTTTCGGTAGTTGCAAAATTCAATTGGGCAGGGTTAAGGGTATGACTAGCGTAATAAATGGGTTGAAACATTCTCTCTCTTCTTTGTCCTAAACATGCACGAACCGTCATATCACTTGCATCACACATGAGCTCGAAATGTAATGACCAATCCGGAGCTATTAGAATTGGTGCTGAAATTAACTTATCTTTCAGAATATTAAAGGCATGTAAACAATCATCAGAGCAATTAAGTGGCACATCTTTCAATAAAAGAGTAGCGAGAGGTTTAGCAAGTTTAGAGAACTCATTAATGAAACGCCTATAAAACCGAACACGTCCTAAAAAACTCCTCAATGTCTTGAGCTTTGGTGGTGATTGTAATTTAGAAATGACATCCACTTTTGCTCTATCAACCTCAATGCCTTGATGAGAAACTTAATGACCTAGTGCAATACCTTCTTGCTCTATCAACCTCAATGCCTTGAAGCCTTGACAAGTGATCTGCAACAGCATTCTCAGATCCTTTTTTATCCTTGATAGTAATATTGAGTTCTTGAAGCAAAAGGATCCATCTCATCAACCTTGCCCTGTTCTCCTTCTTCTCGAAGAGGCATTTCAAGGCTGCATGATCTATACAGACAGTTACCTTAGCACCTATCAAGTAAGAACGAAATTTATCAAATGAAAAAACCACTGCCAGTAATTCTTTTTCTGGGAGTTGCATAATTCAATTGGGCAGGGGTTAAGGGTATGAGTAGCATAATAAATGGGTTGAAACATTGTCTCTCTTCTTTGTCCTAAACATGCACGAACCGTCATATCACTTGCATCACACATGAGCTCTAAAGGTAATGACCAATCCGGAGCTATTAGAATTGGTGCTGAAATTAACTTATCTTTCAGAATATTAAAGGCATGTAAACAATCATCAGAGAAATTAAATGGCACATCCTTCAATAGAAAGAGTAGCGAGAGGTTTAGGAAGTTTTGAGAAATCTTTAATGAAACGCCTATAAAACCCAACATGTCCTAAAAAATTCCTCAGAGTCTTGAGGTTTGATGGTGATTGTAACTTAGAAATGACATCCACTTTTGCTCTATCAACCTCAGCGCCTTGATGATATGCTTTATGACCTAGTGCAATACCTTCTTGCTCTATCAACCTCAATGCCTTGAAGCCTTGACAAGTGATCTCGCAATCGCATTCTCGCATCCTTTTTTATCCTTGACAGTGATATTGAATTGTTGAAGCAAAAGGATCCATCTCATCAACCTTGGCTTGGTCTCCTCTCTTCTCGATGATATATTTCAAGGCTGCATGATCTTTAGAGACAGATTACATTAGCACCTATGAAGTAAGGACAAAATTTATCAAATGCAAAAACCACTACTGTAATTCTTTTTCTGGTAGTTGCATAATTCAATTGGGCAGGGGTTAAGGGTATGACTAGCGTATTGAATGGGTTGAAACATTCTCTCTCTTCTTTGTCCTAAACATGCACGAACCGTCATATCACTTGCATCACACATGAGCTCGAAATGTAATGACCAATCCGGAGCTATTAGAATTGGTGCTGAAATTAACTTATCTTTCAGAATATTAAAGGCATGTAAACAATCATCAGAGCAATTAAATGGCACATCTTTCAATAAAAGAGTAGCGAGAGGTTTAGCAAGTTTAGAGAACTCATTAATGAAACGCCTATAAAACCGAACACGTCCTAAAAAACTCCTCAATGTCTTGAGCTTTGGTGGTGATTGTAATTTAGAAATGACATCCACTTTTGCTCTATCAACCTCAGCGCCTTGATGATATGCTTTATGACCTAGTGCAATACCTTCTTGCTCTATCAACCTCAATGCCTTGAAGCCTTGACAAGTGATCTGCAACAGCATTCTCAGATCCTTTTTTATCCTTGACAGCGATATTGAATTCTTGAAGCAAAAGGATCCATCTCATCAACCTTGGCTTGGTCTCCTTCTTCTCGATGATATATTTCAAGGCTGCATGATCTTTAGAGACAGTTACATTAGCACCTATGAAGTAAGGACAAAATTTATCAAATGCAAAAACCACTGCCTGTAATTCTTTTTCGGTAGTTGCATAATTCAATTGGGCAGGGTTAAGGGTATGACTAGCGTAATGAATGGGTTGAAACATTCTCTCTCTTCTTTGTCCTAAACATGCACGAATCGTCATATCACTTGCATCACACATGAGCTCGAAAGGTAATGACCAATCCGGAGCTATTAGAATTGGTGCTGAAATTAACTTATCTTTCAGAATATTAAAGGCATGTAAACAACTCCTCAATGTCTTGAGCTTTGGTGGTGATTGTAATTTAGAAATGACATCCACTTTTGCTCTATCAACCTCAATGCCTTGATGAGAAACTTAATGACCTAGTGCAATACCTTCTTGCTCTATCAACCTCAGTGCCTTGAAGCCTTGACAAGTGATCTGCAACAGCATTCTCAGATCATTTTTTATCCTTGATAGTAATATTGAGTTCTTGAAGCAAAAGGATCCTTCTCATCAACCTTGCCCTGTTCTCCTTCTTCTCGAAGAGGCATTTCAAGGCTGCATGATCTATACAGACAGTTACCTTAGCACCTATCAAGTAAGAACAAAATTTATCAAATGCAAAAACCACAGCCTGTAATTCTTTTTCGGTAGTTGCATAATTCAATTGGGCAGGGTTAAGGGTATGACTAGCGTAATAAATGGGTTGAAACATTCTCTCTCTTCTTTGTCCTAAACATGCACGAACCGTCATATCACTTGCATCACACATGAGCTCGAAATGTAATGACCAATCCGGAGCTATTAGAATTGGTGCTGAAATTAACTTATCTTTCAGAATATTAAAGGCATGTAAACAATCATCAGAGCAATTAAGTGGCACATCTTTCAATAAAAGAGTAGCGAGAGGTTTAGCAAGTTTAGAGAACTCATTAATGAAACGCCTATAAAACCGAACACGTCCTAAAAAACTCCTCAATGTCTTGAGCTTTGGTGGTGATTGTAATTTAGAAATGACATCCACTTTTGCTCTATCAACCTCAATGCCTTGATGAGAAACTTAATGACCTAGTGCAATACCTTCTTGCTCTATCAACCTCAATGCCTTGAAGCCTTGACAAGTGATCTCGCAATAAAGCATTCTCGCATCCCTTTTTATCCTTGATAGTAATATTGAGTTCTTGAAGCAAAAGGATCCATCTCATCAACCTTGCCCTGCTTTCTCCTTCTTCTCGAAGAGGCATTTCAAGGCTGCATGATCTATACAGACAGTTACCTTAGCACCTATCAAGTAAGAACGAAATTTATCAAATAAAAAAACCACGGCCAGTAATACTTTTTCGGGAGTTGCATAATTCAATTGGGCAGGGTTAAGGGTATGAGTAGCATAATAAATGGGTTGAAACATTGTCTCTCTTCTTTGTCCTAAACATGCACGAACCGTCATATCACTTGCATCACACATGAGCTCTAAAGGTAATGACCAATCCGGAGCTATTAGAATTGGTGCTGAAATTAACTTATCTTTCAGAATATTAAAGGCATGTAAACAATCATCAGAGAAATTAAATGGCACATCCTTCAATAGAAGAGTAGCGAGAGGTTTAGGAAGTTTTGAGAAATCTTTAATGAAACGCCTATAAAACCCAACATGTCCTAAAAAATTCCTCAGAGTCTTGAGGTTTGATGGTGATTGTAACTTAGAAATGACATCCACTTTTGCTCTATCAACCTCAGCGCCTTGATGATATGCTTTATGACCTAGTGCAATACCTTCTTGCTCTATCAACCTCAATGCCTTGAAGCCTTGACAAGTGATCTCGCAATCGCATTCTCGAGATCCTTTTTTATCCTTGACAATGATATTGAATTGTTGAAGCAAAAGGATCCATCTCATCAACCTTGGCTTGGTCTCCCTTCTTCTCGATGATATATTTCAAGGCCGCATGATCTTTATAGACAGATTACATTAGCACCTATGAAGTAAGGACAAAATTTATCAAATGCAAAAACCACGACTGTAATTCTTTTTCGGTAGTTGCATAATTCAATTGGGCAGGGTTAAGGGTATGACTAGCGTATTGAATGGGTTGAAACATTCTCTCTCTTCTTTGTCCTAAACATGCACGAATCGTCATATCACTTGCATCACACATGAGCTCGAAAGGTAATGACCAATCCGGAGCTATTAGAATTGGTGCTGAAATTAACTTATCTTTCGAATATTAAAGGCATGTAAACAATCATCAGAGCAATTAAGTGGCACATCTTTCAATAAAAGAGTAGCGAGAGGTTTAGCAAGTTTAGAGAACTCATTAATGAAACGCCTATAAAACCGAACACGTCCTAAAAAACTCCTCAATGTCTTGAGCTTTGGTGGTGATTGTAATTTAGAAATGACATCCACTTTTGCTCTATCAACCTCAATGCCTTGATGAGAAACTTAATGACCTAGTGCAATACCTTCTTGCTCTATCAACCTCAATGCCTTGAAGCCTTGACAAGTGATCTCAGCAAAGCATTCTCGGATCCCTTTTTTATCCTTGATAGTAATATTGAGTTCTTGAAGCAAAGGATCCATCTCATCAACCTTGCCCCTGTTCTCCTTCTTCTCGAAGAGGCATTTCAAGGCTGCATGATCTATACAGACAGTTACCTTAGCACCTATCAAGTAAGAACGAAATTTATCAAATAAAAAAACCACGGCCAGTAATTCTTTTTCGGGAGTTGCATAATTCAATTGGGCAGGGTTAAGGGTATGAGTAGCATAATAAATGGGTTGAAACATTGTCTCTCTTCTTTGTCCTAAACATGCACGAACCGTCATATCACTTGCATCACACATGAGCTCTAAAGGTAATGACCAATCCGGAGCTATTAGAATTGGTGCTGAAATTAACTTATCTTTCAGAATATTAAAGGCATGTAAACAATCATCAGAGAAATTAAATGGCACATCCTTCAATAGAAGAGTAGCGAGAGGTTTAGGAAGTTTTAAGAAATCTTTAATGAAACGCCTATAAAACCCAACATGTCCTGAAAAATTCCTCAAAGTCTTAAGGTTTGATGGTGATTGTAATTTAGAAATGACATCCACTTTTGCTCTATCAACCTCAGCGCCTTGATGATATGCTTTATGACCTAGTGCAATACCTTCTTGCTCTATCAACCTCAATGCCTTGAAGCCTTGACAAGTGATCTGCAACTGCATTCTCAGATCCTTTTTTATCCTTGACAGCGATATTGAATTGTTGAAGCAAAAGGATCCATCTCATCAACCTTGGCTTGGTCTCCTTCTTCTCGATGATATATTTCAAGGCTGCATGATCTTTATAGACAGTTACCTTAGCACCTATCAAGTAAGGACAAAATTTATCAAATGCAAAAACCACAGCCTGTAATTCTTTTTCGGTAGTTGCATAATTCAATTGGGCATTAAGGGTATGACTAGCGTAATGAATGGGTTGAAACATTCTCTCTATTCTTTGTCCTAAACATGCACGAATCGTCATATCACTTGCATCACACATGAGCTCGAAAGGTAATGACCAATCCGGAGCTATTACAATTGGTGCTGAAATTAACTTATCTTTCAGAATATTAAAGGCATGCAAACAATCATCGGAGCAATTAAGTGGCACATCTTTTCAATAAAAGTGTAGCGAGAGGTTTAGCAAGTTTAGAGAACTCATTAATGAAACGCCTATAAAACCAAACACGTCCTAAAAAACTCCTCAATGTCTTGAGCTTTGGTGGTGATTGTAATTTAGAAATGACATCCACTTTTGCTCTATCAACCTCAATGCCTTGATGAGAAACTTAATGACCTAGT
The DNA here is from genome assembly GCA_030512225.1 of Rauvolfia tetraphylla. NCBI lineage: Eukaryota > Viridiplantae > Streptophyta > Magnoliopsida > Gentianales > Apocynaceae > Rauvolfia > Rauvolfia tetraphylla. Next base: position 10,585,560 of record JAJQKT010000059.1, read on the forward strand.
GCAATACCTTCTTGCTCTATCAACCTCAATGCCTTGAAGCCTTGACAAGTGATCTGCAACAGCATTCTCATATCCTTTTTTATCCTAGATAGTAATATTGAATTCTTGAAGCAAAAGGATCCATCTCTTCAACCTTGCCCTGTTCTCCTTCTTCTCGAAGAGGCATTTCAAGGCCGCATGATATATACTGAGACGCTACCTTAGCACCTATCAAGTAAGAACGAAAATTTATCAAATAAAAAAACCACGACTAGTAATTCTTTTCGGGAGTTGCATAATTCAATTGGGCAGGGGTTAAGGGTATGAGTAGCATAATAAATGGGTTGAAACATTGTCTCTCTTCTTTGTCCTAAACATGCACAAACCGTCATATCACTTGCATCACACATTAGCTCTAAAGGTAATGACCAATCCGGAGCTATTAGAATTGGTGCTGAAATTAACTTATCTTTCAGAATATTAAAGGCATGTAAACAATCATCAGAGAAATTAAATGGCACATCCTTCAATAGAAGAGTAGCGAGAGGTTTAGGAAGTTTTAAGAAATCTTTAATGAAACGCCTATAAAACCCAACATGTCCTGAAAAATTCCTCAAAGTCTTAAGGTTTGATGGTGATTGTAATTTAGAAATGACATCCACTTTTGCTCTATCAACCTCAGCGCCTTGATGATATGCTTTATGACCTAGTGCAATACCTTCTTGCTCTATCAACCTCAATGCCTTGAAGCCTTGACAAGTGATCTGCAACTGCATTCTCAGATCCTTTTTTATCCTTGACAGCGATATTGAATTCTTGAAGCAAAAGGATCCATCTCATCAACCTTGGCTTGGTCTCCTTCTTCTCGATGATATATTTCAAGGCTGCATGATCTTTATAGACAGTTACCTTAGCACCTATCAAGTAAGGACAAAATTTATCAAATGCAAAAACCACAGCCTGTAATTCTTTTTCGGTTGTTGCATAATTCAATTGGGCATTAAGGGTATGACTAGCGTAATGAATGGGTTGAAACATTCTCTCTATTCTTTGTCCTAAACATGCACGAATCGTCATATCACTTGCATCACACATGAGCTCGAAAGGTAATGACCAATCCGGGAGCTATTACAATTGGTGCTGAAATTAACTTATCTTTCAGAATATTAAAGGCATGCAAACAATCATCGAGCAATTAAGTGGCACATCTTTCAATAAAAGTGTAGCGAGAGGTTTAGCAAGTTTAGAGAACTCATTAATGAAACGCCTATAAAACCAAACACGTCCTAAAAACTCCTCAATGTCTTGAGCTTTGGTGGTGATTGTAATTTAGAAATGACATCCACTTTTGCTCTATCAACCTCAATGCCTTGGTGAGAAACTTTATGACCTAGTGCAATACCTTCTTGCTCTATCAACCTCAATGCCTTGAAGCCTTGACAAGTGATCTCGCAACAGACATTCTCAGATCCTTTTTTATCCTTGATAGTAATATTGAGTTCTTGAAGCAAAAGGATCCATCTCATCAACCTTGCCCTGTTCTCCTTCTTCTCGAAGAGGCATTTCAAGGCTGCATGATCTATACGAGCAGCTTACCTTAGCACCTATCAAGTAAGAACGAAATTTATCAAATGCAAAAACCACGGCAGTAATTCTTTTTCGGAGTTGCATAATTCAATTGGGCAGGGTTAAGGGTATGAGTAGCATAATAAATGGGTTGAAACATTGTCTCTCTTCTTTGTCCTAAACATGCACAAACCGTCATATCACTTGCATCACACATTAGCTCTAAAGGTAATGACCAATCCGGAGCTATTAGAATTGGTGCTGAAATTAACTTATCTTTCAGAATATTAAAGGCATGTAAACAATCATCAGAGAAATTAAATGGCACATCCTTCAATAGAAGAGTAGCGAGAGGTTTCGGAAGTTTTGAGAAATCTTTAATGAAATGCCTATAAAACCCAACACGTCCTGAAAAATTCCTCAAAGTCTTGAGGTTTGATGGTGATTGTAATTTAGAAATGACATCCACTTTTGCTCTATCAACCTCAGCGCCTTGATGAGAAACTTTATGACCTAGTGCAATACCTTCTTGCTCTATCAACCTCAATGCCTTGAAGCCTTGACAAGTGATCTGCAACTGCATTCTCAGATCCTTTTTTATCCTTGACAGCGATATTGAATTCTTGAAGCAAAAGGATCCATCTCATCAACCTTGGCTTGGTCTCCTTCTTCTCGATGATATATTTCAAGGTCGCATGATCTTTATAGACAGTTACATTAGCACCTTTGAAGTAAGGACAAAATTTATCAAATGCAAAAACCACAGCCTGTAATTCTTTTTCGGTTGTTGCATAATTCAATTGGGCATTAAGGGTATGACTAGCGTAATGAATGGGTTGAAACATTCTCTCTATGCTTTGTCCTAAACATGCACGAATCGTCATATCACTTGCATCACACATGAGCTCGAAAGGTAATGACCAATCCGGAGCTATTACAATTGGTGCTGAAATTAACTTATCTTTTAGAATATTAAAGGCATGCAAACAATCATCAGAGCAATTAAGTGGCACATCTTTCAATAAAAGTGTAGCGAGAGGTTTAGCAAGTTTAGAGAACTCATTAATGAAACGCCTATAAAAACCAAACACGTCCCTAAAAAACTCCTCAATGTCTTGAGCTTTGGTGGTGATTGTAATTTAGAAATGACATCCACTTTTGCTCTATCAACCTCAATGCCTTGATGAGAAACTTTATGACCTAGTGCAATACCTTCTTGCTCTATCAACCTCAATGCCTTGAAGCCTTGACAAGTGATCTCGCAAACGACATTCTCGAATCCTTTTTTATCCTTGATAGTAATATTGAGTTCTTGAAGCAAAAGGATCCATCTCATCAACCTTGCCCTGTTCTCCTTCTTCTCGAAGAGGCATTTCAAGGCTGCATGATCTATACAGACAGTTACATTAGCACCTTTGAAGTAAGGACAAAATTTATCAAATGCAAAAAACCACGACTGTAATTCTTTTTCGGTTGTTGCATAATTCAATTGGGCATTAAGGGTATGACTAGCGTAATGAATGGGTTGAAACATTCTCTCTATGCTTTGTCCTAAACATGCACGAATCGTCATATCACTTGCATCACACATGAGCTCGAAAGGTAATGACCAATCCGGGAGCTATTACAATTGGTGCTGAAATTAACTTATCTTTCAGAATATTAAAGGCATGCAAACAATCATCGGAGCAATTAAGTGGCACATCTTTCAATAAAAGTGTAGCGAGAGGTTTAGCAAGTTTAGAGAACTCATTAATGAAACGCCTATAAAACCAAACACGTCCCTAAAAAACTCCTCAATGTCTTGAGCTTTGGTGGTGATTGTAATTTAGAAATGACATCCACTTTTGCTCTATCAACCTCAATGCCTTGATGAGAAACTTTATGACCTAGTGCAATACCTTCTTGCTCTATCAACCTCAATGCCTTGAAGCCTTGACAAGTGATCTCGCAATGAGCATTCTCGGATCCTTTTTTATCCTTGATAGTAATATTGAGTTCTTGAAGCAAAAGGATCCATCTCATCAACCTTGTCTCGTTCTCCTTCTTCTCGAAGAGGCATTTCAAGGCTAGTGTAACTGAACGAAGTGGGCT